>WEIV01003178.1:2321-14476 GCA_013390005.1 Calyptomena viridis
AAAGGCTGTGATTTTTTTGTCTTTAAAGTGAGCAAAGAATTCACCCTTACTCTCTGCAGCTCTGATATTATTTATCTGTGTGCTATTGCATTGCATACAGAGCATAATATGAATCTTCAGTCATATCAAATACTTTTGTCAAAATCCTGAATCTGTCTGTTTATGAGAATTTCTACTATAAAAAGTATGGGACTTTCAGACACTCTCCTTGATGCCTGGTGGGTGTCCATCAGTAACATTTTAAAAAATAGTAGTGGTAGAAAACAAAGAGAAATATTCAGGATACAAAAGCCAGATCCTTGCAGCAAGGTAGCATTGCTACTAACTAAAATAAATCACTTTCAGACAGCCTTGGACTTTCCCATGACAACCTCTACCTCTTAAGGCAGTAGAATTCTGAACATACTCTTTTATTTTGACTAGGGGTGACCGTTCTCCTCAAAAGAAAAGCATATTAGTCCTACATGGAATTAAAGGTTTTTTTAGTTGGTCTTAAAATAGTAATTTCAAAGCATTCACTGGTCTTGTGCTTAAGGCATCAGGACATCTGGATTCTGTCCCAGATTTCCAGAATTAATATCAATTGATGAATATTGATTCTCAGTNTCATAGAAAACATTTTCCTGTGGTCATTATAATTAAAAAGGAAAATAACCAGTTCTTTATGATTTTTTTTTTCATTCTCAATTGAAATTTTGGTATCATAGATAAAAAAGGTTATTGGAAACTAATCGTTATCTTTCTCTTCCTAGTACAGCCAAAAGCAAAATGTTTTCTTCTTCTTGTTAGGACTGTTATAAACAATTACATGTTTATATCATGTTTATACATGATTANATTAACGAATAAACCAAACTCTTCTAAAGTCTTTCATATAACTGACAGAAGGACAATTTAGTACAATGATTTGTATTTTTCGATTTGTCTTGAAGAGTTTTGACAACATCTGAATTAAACTGCTCAGACTTTTCAGCTTGAGTGGAAAGACAAAATACATCCAAACCTAAAAGACAAGTCAGAGTTTACCTTTCCTTTTATTTACAGTTAGAGTAAATAAAAGTTAGAGCAAACATAACACTTGATACTTGGTGATATTAGAGCCACTAAAAGATCCACACTCTAGGTAGCTCTCTCTCAGAAATTAAAGTGCTGATGAGTTCATAAGCAGCTTAATTATTTCATGATGATAATTAGTTCATGTAGGTTATAAAAAAAACACAGGCTCCTGTCAGTGAAAATTACCAAAGATTTGTCTGTCACAAAATTATTAAAGGTGTTTTTCCCTGTAAATTAAACCAAATGAAGACTGTATCATATTAATAATACGAACAATAAATTATTGAAATACAGTACTTTTATGTTACAAATATTATTGCTGTTTTAATTACACATTCACATTAATAAAATACAAAAAGGAACACAAACCTTGGAGTTAATGTGGATTTTTTTTCTAGCTTTTGAGTTTCTACACGTTTTCGCTGTATCAAGGTCATCAGCTCTCAGATAATGTAGCTAAAATTGATTTCTGAATAGTCTCCTGCTGTGCTTGATGTCATTTTCTGTCCTTATAACAGAGAAAAACTCCAGGAAGAAGGTAAAAATTCTTGTTTTTCACAAGATATTTTCTTTTTATGTCCTACTGTTACCATTCTTTAACTTGCAGATTTGTTTATCTGATGATCAGCCCAGAAGAAAAGTTAATTATTCTTGAGTTTAATGTTGCTTTCCAAAAACCTGACAATATCTGACAATGCCTTTTTGAATTAGTGGCTTCATGTACCAAGGAAGAAAATTTTCAAAAATTTTTGAGTCTTTGCTTTTTTCATTTTATTGTGCTGCTTTTGTGGAATTATTTATTTATGGTTGGATCTTTCATAAACACCAAAAAGTCTAAGTGGTAAAAAGAGCTTGACCCCCAAAGACTTAAAAAACGTTTACAAAACGTTTGAATTTTAATTCGTCAGGAAACCCCCCAAAAAATTACAATTTTAAATGCATTTCAATTTTGTCAAAAGATCATACAGACATTGCCCTTCTTCTTTTGTCCTCTTCCTTCTGCAGGAAATGTAAATTGACTACAGCTTTTCAATTACATTAATCGTTGTAGCACCTTGCAATCAATAAATTCGAACATATTCTCCTGCAGAGAAATGGAAACAGCTGCAAAGTCAGAACGTGGAACAAGCCTAGTTTAAGTCAACATCTGGAAATGTTTATTTCACAAGTTATTTCTATTGCTAATTAAACAATTTAACTTAAACCCAGAAGCTTCCAGAATACTAGAAGAGTGCTAATGAGTCCTGGGGAGGGGCAACAACACTATAGTTGCCAAAAGACCTGAAGTAAATGTAAGAATAAAAAGGACTTGCAAAAGACTTGAAGCAGCAAAAGGAGGCCATGAAAAAGTCTTTAAAGTCATACCAGGGTGTCATGGAAGAGAAGAATAAAAGCAATCTGAATTTTGGAAGAAACCTGGGAGGCTAAGATCAACAATCTTATATTCATGAATAAGGATTCATTAGCTCCAGATCAGGCCAAGACTTGCATTGCCAAAGAACACTTTTACAGATAAACCATACATTTTCTCTATTAATAAATAGCTGTTTTCAATTTTTTCTCCAAAATTAAGTGCTTTGGAGATGAGTTGTGCTATCAGGCAAAAGTGCTGTGACTCACCCACCTGAGAGACATTGTTTTCTATGGTTGTCTTTTGGCAGTGCAAATATTTCAGTGCACATTTCAGAAGGTTAAGTACACCTTCAATATCATACACCGGAAAATATCTTACCTGTGTACTAGTAGTGATGGGAAGGGAGATGGGAGTGGGAAAGGAGAAAAATGTTGTGAGTGAAAAGGAGAGGAAGAAAAGAAGGAACGGAAGAAGGAGCACTATGATTTCCCAGAAGTCTGTATAAAATCTTGTTGTCTATGAAGGAAAGTTAAGGTGATATTAGTTCTTTTCAGAGAAAATAGTGAGAAGTTAAGATAAATTTTTGGCATTACATTATATTTAATGCAGATTATTTTTCCATATTGTTGACTTATCAGTGGAAAGTGAGCCATTCTTCTTGGAATTTAAAATGTCATTCATGACTAAAAAGACCAACCAAGAACAAAAATGTTACATATTGAGATAACAGACCTCCTGACTCTGCATGCAAATACAGAGATTGATTTGATTTGTATGGATACGGGATAATACTAGGACAAAAATTAATAATCTTACTCATAAGAATAAAAAAAAAGCTTGGAAAAGCTGAGCTTTTTTTTTTCTCAGTGTTATATGCATATGTTATATGTAGAATCATGTTGAAAGAATTGAAACAAAACCAGCAGAGAATATCTGCTGAATATGAAGCATTGGAAGCAGAAAAAGTGAAAAACAGTAGGATCATAAGAAACTTCACTCAAAAATTTGGGTAATAATACAATATTTACTTTTTTAGCTTCACCACCTGCTGATATCTGAGATGGGATTTCCACTACATTTAGACAACTCATGTGCTTTATTGCAATCACAAAGCAATTATAAAAGCGGAGGGATCAAACTACATAAAATCATGTGTAGTGGCAGCGTGTATAAAATTATAAATTCAAGAGGGTTACAGGGATGTAAGCAATAGGAGTTCTGAGGATGGTGCAGTTTTGATTACTTCTCCATCTGAGAGATTACACAATTTAACAAAATAGATTTTATATGAATTTTGCAACCATGCTTTCAAAGACCAAAAATATTTATTTCAGGAAAATCCCTGCACTTGTGGTGGAGGAACAAAGCTTGAACAGGATGAAGGACTTTATACCCATGTTCAGATGTTGACTTAGATACTTCATACATGGTAAATATTTAGGAATAATTAGACATGGTGACAATATCTGTGACAAAGGTACTGAAAAGCAAAAAAAGCAGGAGTCATCTCAAGAACAAAAATTGTGTTTCAAAAGCATCAACTAGGTCAATTAGCCTTCGACATCGACAAGAGAAATTCATGATACTTCCAACCTTAGAGAAGAGTAGACTGACTCAGTAGTCAGAAAAAACGTGAAATTAATTCTTTCTAAAAATAAATGTATTACAAATAAATAAAGCTAAAATTGAATGAGACCTAATCAATATTACTAAGACAATAAAATTAAATTTTGTTTAGAAATGTGCTATAAGGTAACACTTATAGAAATTATTCATTCAAAGATGAATGGAAGAAAGAAAATTAAAGAGAAGCCTAACGACTGCTTGGAGATAAAGGAGTAGAGAAATCAATAGAAGTGAGGTTGAGGCAAACAAATTTAGCAGGTAAACGTTATCTATGGAATCAAAATGTATGTACCACTGACTCTCAAGTTAAGGACAACTATACATAATAATAAAAATAAGAGAAAAGATTCCTCTGAGTAGCACTGATGGAGTTCTACCAGAACCCAGTGTCAGTTTTCAGAGGGGTATTTTGTTTTAAAAATATTAATCTTACAGATGTGATACTTAAAGTTTCTCAGTACCAGTTTGTGATTCCCATAGCTGACATAAAAAAATGCAAAAGTTCAGCACAAACAACCTAAGATGAGACATCAGAAGCAAAGGAAGGGATCTGTTGGGTTTTTGGGGGGTTTGTTTTTTTTTTTTTTCATTTCTTTATTTGTTTATTTATTTGAAACAAGTACAATTACATCAACAAAATCTCATTCTCCTAGGAGTAGTAAAATGATTATTGGCATAATAATTTCAAGAAAGTAAGAAAAAACAATCACCTAAATTAAATCTTTAACAGAACAAGCTGCTTTGAGTTTAAAAATATTATCTTAATTGGTTACCAGTATAGAAGTGAGCAAGTACCTAAACTACACATCTAGATTAAGTAGGAATTATCATATACTAAATATGTTAAATTTTAGACTGACAACAGGAACTTATGTCAGAGCGTCTTGTTTTTCTTTTTCACTAAAGACAGTGACAGGTTTTTTAATAATTTTTTTATTCATCTGAGAAAATTCTGCTCTTTTTCTCTCTACATAGGAGGTTTATTTGAATGAGAAAACTGGATTTAGTTTACTTCAGTTTTGACATTTAGTTTTAAAAATAGTGTGTTAAAAACACCAGGATCATGCAACTCTTGCATGAGTCATATTTTATAAGTAGTTGAATGTGGAAGATAACAAAAAGCCTCTTCTGTGCTTTTTCACACCAGATTCAAATAGACTGGCATCTCAGGAGAAGAGTACTCTGTCTCCATGACACCTTGAAATATCCAGTTACCATAGTACCCACAATTTTAAAAGATTGGTCATTTCAAACAGTCTAGTAGGAGCATGAAAAAACTAATCCAGGGTGTATTTAAATGCTTCCGTGTCCTATTGTTCCAGGTAAGAGCAAGTTTTTACCAGAGAACAGGGGCTTTTTTTAATAGCTTTGTCTGTTACCCTTGCCTTTGCAGTATCTTGCATTAAAAAAAAAAAAAAGAATTACATTATGGAAAAGACAAGTAATAAATTTATAAGTGCAGTTTTTAAGGCACATCAGCTCAGAAAACTGAAATAATTTTTCTTTATTTATATATTAAATTCTACCCTGACAAATATTTCAAAGGGCCTGTCTAAGCAGTCTTTTACAGATAGCTCTAAGCATACTGAGTGCATCGTTCAGACAATGAGGGGCTATAGATATTTTCAAAGCTTTCTATCTTATTTGGAGTTCTTAATTTTCAAATCCAATAAAAAGTATTTACTTAATTCTTGTTTAGCTGCTTTATACTTTTTTTACTTCAATCCCTAGAGTAACATCTTGCAAAAGGGCAAATCATTTGATGGAGAAGATCATGGGATATCCTTCAGAATTGTGATTATAAGTAGAAAAGTGAACAACTCCACAAAACAGGATTCGGCAGACTTGGAGAAAAAGGGCAATGAATAAGAAGAAAGATTCAACAAAATATACTGAATGGTTGACACTTAATAAAAGTAGTGGTCATTTAGCATCCATACTTTGAGAAGCATAATGAAAGATTAAAGTTAGTGGAGAAAATGCACCAATAGATAGATGCACAGACTTAAAAGAAAATCTTTACAGTAAAAGCTATAGAAAGCTTGATATGTTCACATTATCAAATGCAAAGAAAGTATCAAATGTTTTAAAGTAGTACCTTCCCAGTGTAGTGGTTTGACCCTGGCTAAATGCCAAGGACTCACACACACACAGCCACACTCTCCCACTCCCCTCCCTGCGAAAAGACAGAGAAGAGGAAAGACTGAAAGGTTTCACAAGCTTGTGATAAGGACCATAAAAAACTCCTTATTAATTATTTCATAGGCAAAACATGTTCCAACTTAAAATACTAAGGATTTATTATTTTCAAAATCAGAGCTTAAGAGTGAGAAGCTTGATAGATCTTACAGCCACCTTTCTCCTCCACCCCTCCCTCTTTGAGAGATCTCCCTCCTTCCCCCAGCAGCCTGGGGAAAACAGGAGTCAGGGGGGTTAAAGTCAGTTGTTGTTTCTGCCGCTCTTCAGGGAGGGAGAGTCCTACTCCTGCTTCCCGTGGGGTCTCCTCCACAAAAGACAGTCTACCACAAAGCTGCTTTTGTGGTTCCATCCCACGGACAGCAGCTCTTCCAGTGCTGTTGCCATGTAGGTCACCTTTCCACAGATTGCAGTCCTTCAGGTGTAGCTGCTCCAGCGTTATGTTCTCCACGAAGTCACAGTCTCCTTCCAGCATCCATCTGCTCCAGCGTGGGGTCAGCACCAGTGTAAGTGTAAGTTTGATTTGATTCTGGTTTAAAGCAAAATAATTGCATATGCATAAAAAATTGAAGAGCTAGTTATACAGAAAGTTCAATTCTTAGTTTAGAGCTCTTGGATTGTTTAACAGAAAACAGGTTTATTACATGCAGCACAGTCCTGATTAAGCATGTACAAACGTATTGGTATGCCTCTTACACGAATGAAATATAAAATGTGTGCTTTTTGCTATAAATTATTCAAAACCTAATTCAAAGAGTATACAGGAAATAAAACATAATTTCTCTTTTGCAATTGCTGGGTGTGAAAAGTAGAGACAAGCGGCCAAAATAATTTTTCAGTTCACCCCAAATTGTCAAAATCATAAGCACAATTGAAATAGAAAATCCTGCCATGTAATCTAGGCACATATTGTGAAATTCAGAATATATGGCAAGTGAGCTACTAAATCTGTATCTGGCTTTTGGGATAAATGAAACAAATCTATAGGCTTCCCCATTCTTCTGCCAAGTAATGTTAGCTCCCTAGGGGATGTTCTCTCAAACTGGAATTGCAGCAACACGGGAACTCTTAAACCTACAAATCGACTCCTTACAAAAATTCATATTGTGACAGCTTTTGCTGAATAAAGCAAGTAGCCAAGTGTGTATTGCTGGCCTGGGAGGATCTCCTCATATATTGGGAGCACCTAGTCGTCTGTTCAGGGAAGCAAATATAACACACACATGCAGAGCAAAATTCAGGAGCTCAAGTTTGTTCTTCACACTGTAAGTATCTAATATGTTAAAGTGCCTTGAAATTATAACCTCGTTACACCTATTTCTCATACTATGAAACACATAAAACCTCTCACCATCATTCCAGAAGCCTAAATTAATAGATTTCAGTTTCTTTTTCGGAGGGGCTTTCAAATCTTACAATTTCACAAACACCAGCAACTTAACTGATAGTTACCTGAAAGAAACATGAATGACTAGTGGTATAAGCTGGATAACAATTAGAGAGGACTGGCAGATGGCAGCTGAGCACAGGACTGGCAGTGGAAAATCGCAGAGCAGACAGCAGTGCTTACAGTGTTGACAGATTGCCTGACTGGAAAAAAAAGCTTGAATTCTCTCATGTTGTTTTTGCTGGTGTTTTAATGATGGACACAGAAGTTCAAATTTGGCTTTACATCCATTTTTTTAATATATAATCTAAATCGAACATGAAATGTAGAGCATCTTTATATATCATTTTCTGTCATCAAAATGTAGCCCCTTTTTCCTATGACTATGATGCTTACCAGAAGTCTGCCATGTCTCAATGCATACAACTCCACTACTATAGTACTTCTAATATTATGAGCTAATTACAATAGATAAAAGAATGTAATACATAAACTAAGAATTTTCTAAGAAAATTTCGTATTTTCTAAAAGTGTAATTCACTTTCAAAAATTATATTTTTTTTCACCAGTAGACCTCATTGCTTAATCCAGATGACCTTAAATGAGACCCGGACTCCATCTTCCCCAGTTCTTTGAGATGTAAGTTTATCCATAGTTTCTGTGTACAGACTGAAGAAAGAGACTCCAAGCTTTCTCATAGTTAGGTCAGCTTTGTCCAATGGTGTCAAACTTACCTTTGCTGTTTCCTAAATCAAGTGAAAAATAGCAGCAGTTCAGTTAGTTCAATGAATATCAGACTAAGACGTCTGATAGCCACCACATTTGATTTGTCTTTATCAAAATTCAGGGGCTGTCAGGTAGTCTTTAATGCTCATCTCATAAAATAGTTTTATATTCCATATTCAGGTCCATTTTAACTTTCCAAAGTCTGTAATCTTTTTATTGTTTTTTCATTTCTCAAGTCTATTGAATAGCCAATTTACAAAACTTTCCAAACAATATTCTTGTCAAAACAGTAGACACTACAAGCAGATACTACTACTGGAACTTATTTTGCTCTCTCCTTCCTGTATTATTTTACCTGTGATTTTTCTGATGCTTTCTAGATTGAAAAAAAAATCAACCTAGAAATACCTCAACAATGTATTTTACAAGGCAAAAAGCCCCTATTCATAAAATTACTTTTTATGAGCAAATGCCAATTCTATGATGTAGAAAACCAGAGAAGCACAAGCTGTCAATTAATTTGATTTGAATTTTTAGCTATATCTTATGTTTAAACAGCAAGCTACATAAGTAAGGTGCATTCCTGGTCTACTTGTATGCTTACATCTAAGTATATGCCAGAAAGTTTTGCAGACACAACTTGATCTGGTATATCTATAAATCTGTTGACATCTAGTATTTCATGTAGATGTGGCCTTTCATCTTAATTTTCTGTCTGTTAACAAATCTTATGTTTTAAAGAAAAGCTTTAAAGCAGTCAAACAACTTAGGTTTGAAAGACTATATTTAAGTCAATGTTGACTCCAAGACCGCATCATGTCTTTGACAGCTCTTGTTCCCTGAAAAATAAATAATTAGGTTGCCAAATAATTTTTGTTTATTGTTAATGCACAAAACAGTGCACAAGGAAATCTCTGTATCTCAGTTTTCACTTGGATTTTTTCGCAGAAGACATTACACACCTACATTTCTCTTGTAACCATATGCCTAAAATTAAAAACTCCACCTTAATTAGAAACAGAAAACTACAGAATAATGAAACACAATCCTAACATCATTACAACATAGTATTTTAGATTTTATAAATCGTACTGTAGAATTTCACTGTGAATCTTATTAAAATGTTCATCATCCTTATAAGAAAAAAGCATATGGATTAATTAAGAAGGAAATTATAAGAAATAAAAACAATAGCAACTGGAAGAAGCTGTAGTACAGATCATGCTGAGAAAGGCAGAGACAAAAAGTTTATCATCAGAATGATGAGTGGAGAGGTAGCAAGGCCACAAAGAGCAGAGCGATCTACTTGTTATCTCCTTTAAGAAAGGCATACTCTTCCTAAACCCCAGTTTTGACTGTTTTAGGCCTTTCCTCTCCACACTAGCTTTTCTATAGCTGCCAGGTAATTCAAACTATAAATTACATCATTCAATGTAACCTATGGTGAAATTTTCATAAATGTACCAGTCTGATTCCTCATCTCTGTGAAGGAAATAAAAATTGGTGCATTTCATTTTCATTGATAGCACATTGGAGTTTTGGAGGCTTGTTTCCTTCCCTATTCTTCATTTTTATACTTCAATATTATTTTTGTTTCCACACTATGTCAAGTTTTCTTTTTGGCAGGAAAATTACCAGTTTTATTTTTAGTTGATTTTTGGTGGGTTTTTTTGGGTTTGGTTTGTTTGCTTGTGGTGCCTCTTTTTTAAAACTTTTAATCCCTTATTCAACAAGTATTTGGCATTTGGGAAATAAAGAAGTACAGGAGTTTCAAATCTTAATAAAAATTTGAGATTAACAATACCACAATAGCAACAGAATATTAATAAATTGTTAGAACACACCAAGTTGAGCTCCTATTGTTTGCTTCTCTTCCTACTGCAATTTTTTTTCTCTTGTTTTCTTTTCCCAAGATACTGCCACACAATATTTCCCTTCCTTCATTCCTCTGCATTCATTTCCAGTTCCTAAATTAAAGATGCAGCTGTGTGGTGCGACTCATACCCAGGGGGTTTTGTATGGTCATCTTCATTCTACTGCAGATTGGCAGAAGATGATAGGGAAGTCTGGGGAAATACTATGATTTTTATTGCCCTGCTATGCTATAAAAAGCTGTATCTGGTCAGGGGCTGCTTGAGCAGATAAACCTTGGGTTCATCTGGCCCATTTGTGTACTCTTGTGTTTTGTTCTGAAATTCACCTCCTACTCAAAAGTATACACCAGCATCACTCTACGTTTCCTTATTGTGGTGGGATAAAACTTAGTCTATCAGGTTCTTTTTCATTTGGAAAAAATGTGCACAAAGATTCCATCACAAGATTTGAATAGTCTGAGCTATGTTAGCTCTTCCTTCCTTTCTTATCTATACACTTTGAACCACAGTTGCTTTGCGCTTCTGTAATTTGTTTCAATTATGAAAAGAGTTTCATAGTTTTACCCCGTTATATAAGTTCCAGAATTTTCTGGAAGTTCACCACATTTGCAGACATTTGTGAAGAACAACTGACGAGAGAGATAGAGTGGAGGTGATGAGAGAAGTCAGTTCAAGTCATGCTTATGAGTCATAGGAGATAAACTGAATGTCACTACAGTCCTCAAGAAACATGCTAAAGAACCAACTATTTTACCAGAGGGAGAATTTGAAACTTTGTCTATAAATATGGGAAAAGGTATTTAAATTATTTTAATAAGCAGTAACTAACCTTTTTCAGTTATTCCTCTTCTGGCCAATGTGAGAATATCTAATTCCTCACCCTATCCCTTCATGCTTATGAAGAAATAATAGCTTTGCAATGCATGTCTTCACTGTAATAAGTTTTATTGCACAGTGGAGAGCAGCAAGTTTTATAAACAGAAAACGTATTTCATTTGGAATACCTAATGCTGTTTTCATCACCATTCTGCATTGAACATGATCAGTGCTCTTAATTGTTATTCCTTTTTCATACTGTCCACCTTTATGTAAGAGCAGCACAACTTCCACTACTGGGAAATCATTGAATTTCCTGAGGAAACATGCTGGGTTCTTAATTCTATAAATATGCATACATTTTTCACACAAAGTTTGCTCAGGTCATAAGAGAAAATGAGCAAACCAGGTGTTACTGGCTTCTAGAGTCAACACATGGTTATACACAAAATAAAAATCTTTGTTTTCATTTAATGTGATCTTATGTTTATTACAGTAAAATTGATCTATACTTTTACAGTATTTATTTGTCAAACCTTTCAAATTCACTGCTAGTCCAATATCTCTGTAACTTTTCAGAGGTAAAAATATAACTATAATATAATCAAACTTCATAATTGTCTTGGGGTGACTTTATAATGTATCCCATATTGCCATATTGCCAATGCTACACCAGGAAAAATGAATCTTGGTCCTTTCTGTGTCTTTAAACTGGGCCCGAGAGCTGAGACAGCAGCTTGAGGAGGAAATTTCCAGCAAGACCCCTGGAATACCCAGGTTCCAGCTGCAGAGCCTTTGGGCTCATTAACACTCCTTCCCACAGCTGCAGGATATAAGGCTTGAAAAGGGCTCCTCTGGAGGGGTGCTGGAGAGAGGACAAAGAGTGGAGCTTCTGTGTTTTCCTGAGACTTTGGTTTCTCTTCTTTGCTTCTGGACTTGTTCAGGAAATTGGAACTTCACTGGGCCTTTCACCGGCCCGGCCTGGCCCCCCACATTTTCTCCTCCGTGGCAAAGGAAGAAGGAGATCATATCAACAAAAGGACTCTGAATCTTCCAGGTTCTCTCTTCCCACCATGGGGGAGGGGAAGCGGCAGCCTCCTTTTTATCAGAGAATATTTAT
>WEIV01003178.1:29056-99211 GCA_013390005.1 Calyptomena viridis
TTTTTTTCTCCCCTTCCCACCCCCTCCTCCCCCCCCCCCCCCCCTTTTTATTTTTTTTTTTTTAACTTTTCTTTTTATTGAAAAAAAAAAAGTGTTCTTGAAGAATTCAGTCAATACAACAGCAAATCCATTTAGAGTTCTCCAATCTCACAGACTCTTTCAAACACATCTGTAACTGTAGTTTGATAAAGATAAATTACTCCTTTTTCCTCAGACTTCAGACTCCAGACTCCTTATTGTGTGTGCATTAGGAAATTCATAGGCGTACCTATTAACTCTGTGGCACCATAACCTCTAACACAGGTTCAGTGGAATTAAACACAAAAGAGTAACCGATTTTAATCACATTTCTTGACTTGGATTCTATTTCTTTATTGGAAGGTACTGAACGCACTATTATCTCAGCCATTGAAAATTACAATACACAAGTGTTTGATGCATGATCAAAAATACCATTCCAACAGCCATCAAAAGATAACTGCTCAAAAATATTTTACCAGGGAATTATATTAGAATCAGAAAGTGTTAAAAAAGGAAACAACATATATTTGAAGATGGATAGGTCCATAATTCCCATCAGTAAAAATAATTTATTTTCTTATAAGAGGAATAAGGATATTCTCACATATAAGATATGTTAGGGTCAGAATACTGAGATTTTATTTTTCAGGTCTTTTGTTTTTGCACAGATCAGTAGAAAGCCTAATGAAGAGTTTATCTGGATCCATATGCAGCTTGTGTACATTTATTGTACACATTCAGGTATGTCACGTATTCCTTCCTAACTAAACGTCTAAAGATTTCATGAAGTTTTTCAACCTTTGTTACTCTCCAAAATATGATAAAGGTAATGGAAACATTCTGTACTTTTTGTACTCCACCTACAAAAGACTTTTTTACTAGATAAGAGAAAAAGCATATGCTCTCCAGCTCTCACCACAAAAACGTAAGCAATAATGACAGTAATATTTAAATATATCATAGCAAAATCAGCTGAGAACTGTATACAACCAAGAAAAGAAAAAAAGTCTGTGTTGAAAGGGAAAATGACAGTCACAAAAATCTGCAAAAAAAATTTTACAGCAAAATCAATATTGAGCAGTCTATACCACCAGTCTTATTTATCCTGGTTACTTTGGGTCAACGAAGTTCCCTTCTTGACAGGACTAACTAGACCTGCAGGAAAAACCTGGTGCTTGACAGCCTCCTAGAAAAACACTTACTCGCATGGTAGCATCTTTATCGCACCTGCATATGCTCAGGTGTTGTAACTTTCTACAGCCTACTAACTCATCACTGAACAGTATTTCTTACCCTAGCATATGAAAAGATACCAGTTAACAGTTACCAGAACCAAGGAATTAATAAGTGACAAAAAACTCATGTTGCATACATTAGTGGCTTTTGAACAGAATTTGATTTGAAAATGCTCCTTCAGTCCCAGATACTGAATAATTCTGAAGGATAATGAGTTATTTGTTACAAAATGACACTGAAGAAAATGAAGCAGCCATTACAGATGTGCTCACAGACAATCTTGGGTATCTGAGTGAGTTTTATAGAGAGGAGATGCTGCCCACAAGAGTGCTATTATCTCCAACCCTTATCTGAAAATGCCTCTTATGATTTTTAGCATACATTTGGATAACTGCCAGTTAGCTTAGTTTAAAATGTCACCTAAGTGCAAATAGCTCTTCTATCAGTAGAGTGCTACAAAATGCCATTTTGAGACTTGAACCAATGACATTGTGTCAGGTGCAAAAATCATAACACATGAACCAAAGAGAACTTTGCAACATACCTCATGACTTCTTATCTTAACACAAATTGCTATGACAAAATGCATTGCTTCTTAAAGAGAAATGTCATTTAAACCCAAGGCTAAAATGAAAACATCTGGTCTTTATTCTGGTTAAGTAACCAGAGGTTAAGGATGTGTCTTCTTTGATAAACACTTAGGTTAATATTTCAAAGCAAGAAAGGGATCTATGAATGTTAACTACAATTCTCAACTGTGGCCTTAACTTTTTACTTTCCTATTTAATTCTGATTGCTGCTATACGTAGTTTTATAATAGCAGTAATGTTCCTTTAAATAATGAATTGCCAGTGCAAGAACTAATTCTACTATGTTGAATAGAAAAGATAAAAAAATTGGATAATATCTTACTCTGTGTGAAAGCCAGGAATGGGATATATATATTCCTGGATATATATTCAATAATATGGGATAAATATTAATTCAAAACACATTTTATGTATAGCATAGTTAATATATTTTATGCCTTTTTTAGCTTGTCCTAATGCCCATTGAACTAAAGTTTTTGTTTTATTCACAAGACCTAAATAAAGATGAGACCAGTCTGTTATTTAGTGTTCATATTACCACCCTTTATATGAAAGATCCATTAGCCAGTGAACACTTCTACCATTAGTGAGATTTTTCCTTGCATATTAGAAACTAGCAGAAAACTTGACCTTATCCTTTTTGTGATTGCCTATTTATGAAAATACTCCGACAAAACACATGGTTATTTTTAGGCATAGGCAATGTCTCTATATAAAAGAAAAAGTTTTCCCAGGGTAGCTATGCCAAATTTTTGAAAAAACACACTTTCTGGCTGTCAGCATTATATTGTCAAACAGCTGTATGATAGCATAGTAAAGTTTGCTATCCATGGTGTTGTTGAGGTCTTATGTGAGAGTTTAATTCTGATGAATTTTAGAATACCTAGCTTTCAAACCATTGATAGAAACTACTAGGCAAGCTATTATTCTATTACAATATTTTTAACTTTATTCATTGTTCTATGGCTATATAGCTATTTCACTGTGCTCATTTTCTTCAGTGATAAAACTACGCATTTAAGAGTATATGGAAATTTCAGTTGCAGAACTAGACAAGGTTACCATATCACTCTGCAGAAATTGTCCTTTCTTTTCTCCTACTGACTCTCATAGGATAGATGATACTAAGGGATTAAAGTTATTTCATATATAATTTGTTTTTTCTTTTAGGCACAAGATTTCTTTAAATACAAACCCAAGTATTCTGTCATCCCATCAAGCTTATAAAACAACTGAAATTCCAAGTAGTCCATTATCTTAAGCCTCACTTTTAGCTTTTGTTCTGTACAACTAGCTATCCACCCAGGTACTTCTGTAGTATGTAATGTAGTGCATGTTTGATACAATAATATATATGTTCAGTAATATATTCTGATTATCCAAATATTTTTTTTAGTTCCAAAAAGGAACAGAGATGTTTGTAAATAGGTTTGACAGTGGCACCTGCATCCTGACACATAAACAATAATTTACAATGCCTGTGATGTTCTCGACAGCATCTTCCTTTTAAATAATAAAAAGTACATCAAGAAAATTTTCATTAAAATTCTGAAAGCCCTCAAGCTAAAAAAAAATATTTTGAGTAAACAAATTATATGCTAGAGTGAAGTATGTGTGCTACTATACATCTTGTGAGGCAGTAGTCCTGGCACACATTTGCTTTGCACATATAGTGGTTTTTCTTTTGGAAATACTTTTTTCCTAAGAACAAAATTAACATTAAATTAATTAATTAAATTAATTTCATTAATTTCTTCACCAACACAGATTCATAATAGACTACTTTGGAAATCAAAACCATCTCCAATATTATATGTACTAGGTGCAGAAAATAGGAGTGGTTTAAATTTCTCCATCATTCACATTTCAGTGGAGACATTACTGCTCAACGGAAAACCTAAATCTCTGAGTTGTAGCCTCAGTGTCTTCACTGCAGAAGAGAGATTTCACAATATAGGTGTAGTTGAACTAAGTCTGAAAATGGAAGATACATGAGTGGGTACAGCATACCTCAGGTAAAAAAATTTTCAGTGTGTAGGCTCGGTAGAGAGGGCTTATCACAATAATTCATATTTTCTGGGATTTACCTTAGTGTTTATCCACAACTTTGAAACATATTTTGTATGAAACAGCAATTTCTCTGAACCCTCCTTAGGACTGCTCACCTTGTGCTGTATTATAAGCTATGAACAAACCCTCAGGATTCAGCCAATAGAAGCAAGAATTAGGAAAAATGCAGTTATATTTACATTATAGCAGGTGTAACAGCAGGACTTCTTTATTTCAGAGTCAGCAAACAGCTTTTAAGTAGATATAATGTTCTAACATTACTTAGTTAAGGAACTTTTTAATTTAATTAGGCCATTATCAGACAAATACGACAACCTGATTTTGGAGATTCCATTAATTCCAACTTAATCTGTGAGAACAGATTTTGCACTAATATTCACCCTGTTTAGAATGAAACCAAAATTGACTATTATTATCATTGCAAACTCCTTTTAGAAATGAACAAATATTATCAGTGATTAATGTTCTCTACTTTTTGTGTGACCCAGTAAAGGGCACGGATATGTGTAGTGCATTAGATTCCCTTGTGTTAAATTTTCTGTAACCCTAGGACTTATCTTTATTTTGTCTGAATCTCTGTTCTCTTGAAATACACTTCTCTTGAAATACATTTCTTTTGAAATTCACTTGAAATACACTCCTAGATGTACTCAACTCAGTTTTATTTTTCATTATCACAACTGGAATTGTTTGGTAATAGCAACTATACCCAAAAGAAGTCCATTTACAAGTGAATCTTTACAAAATCAAAGTTCTATGTATTGATCCTGAAGAACATTCTTCCTAAAGCTCCCTGATTCGACTCACAAAGTGAATTTAGAGAAGGGCAGAATTGACAGAAATAAAATACCTGAGTAAAATGCATTAATCAAACATGTTTTTAATGAGTCTTTGTCCTGTTAAAATTAAAAATATAAAATAAATCAAATGCTTAAGATATCTTTGCAAACTTGTAACTAATTAACCAAAGAAAAAGGATGCTCAACACTGATGTAAGTACATCTACTGCATTTTGATTAAAAATAGGGAATATTCCCAAGGGAGTAAGAAATGAATGTGAGATTAGATGAAAAATAATAAAAAAAGCCAAATATCACATCACTGATTAATACAGAATTGAGGAAAAAGGAAAAAAAACAATTAAAAAATCAACACCCTTTATATTTGCTTTTTGCTCACTTTGTGTTGATCAGTTTTTCATTTCCAGTAAAATGGCTTTTTAGGTTACCATAACACAAATTTAAATTGTATCTCCTCCATTATAAAAAGAAATGAAAGTGAACTATTTTAAATGTTATTCTAAACGGAAAATTATAGCATGTGACCCTCCTTCACAGACACTTGTGTGTATTGTGTATTACTTAATTTGTTTCAGCTCAATATACATCCACATTCAGACTTACTTTTTTTTTTCCAGACAAATGTGAGTTACTCTTCAGCTTATGGAAGCCCCTTAGAATGGGGCTATTCTCTTATTTTCAGGATTTGAGCATGCTTAATAAATTAAGATTTTCCTCCACCTCTGAGAAGGGAGAAAACAAAATTTAAAAAATACTTCAAAAAAGAGTAAGTGATGTATTTTGTTTTGCTACTGCATAGCACACAGAACTGGCTATGACTTTATAAGAGTTCTTGTGCACCACATTGCAAACAGATATGGAGGATAACATGGCACCCATCTCAGATTCAGTTTCTGGAAAACAAAAACAAGAGACAAGAAAATTAGTATGGAAATATATATATGGAAGTTCTTCTCCATTAATACACTGTAAGAACAGGCAAATAATAAGATGAAGCCTGTCTGCTATCTCCTATGGAAATTATAGATTCAGAGAATTCTGCACATGAAAAAATTGCTGTAAGCAGGATTATTTTGAAGGCCAGTTTTTTGATACTATTTTGGAACTGGTGTGAGACAAAGGAAGACAGAGCAGTAGCCATGAGTATAATTTTACATTTTAGCTGATTTTAACATGCAGAAACATATAGACCAATCATAGTGCAGGAATGAAAAGTGAAGCTGATAAACAAATGGTCTGTTTCCAAAGCTGAGAAGCTTACTGTAAGTATTAAAGGCTTGCTTTTAAAAATATTCTGAAGAAGGTTGAAAAAAGACTTTGTTATTTCTCTCCTTTTCCTTATCTTCTCTGTCGGTTATTTTAATGTGAAAAAATGAAAGACATGTCAGGAGAGGGAAGCTCAAGAGTAAGAAGAGTGAGAAATTATAAAAAAGAGAACATTAAATGAAAAAATGTTTCATCCTGTTTTAAACATAGCTAACTTTGTACAATTTAAGGAACCTATAGAATGCATATTTTTAGTCATTCAACAAAAGTCTTGGGAGACCACGGTACATATTTGACAAGGATTCATATGAAGCATAGTGTAATTATACTGCTGTGTAGAAAAGTAGAGGTGAATGTCATTAGGGCAAATACAGAGAAGCAGAAAAATCTTGGTGCTGTGAAAGTACTGTTCAGCAATAACTAACACATCAGTGTGTTATCAACACNCCAAAGGAGTCATTGTCACCACAAAAGTGGCCAGAGGGGCCCAAAAATCATCATCAGGCCAATGATGACATGGCAAATCACTGGCATGGCTTCCCCAGTCCTTGACCTTCTCTACAACCATTGCATTGTTATAGTGGGAGGAGTAGTCGACTATGCCAGATGTAAAGGGGCCCCCAAAATGCCAGGCTGTGGAAGGACTTAGGCAAAATTTATTTTTCAAAGGTGAGAACGCTAAACTTAACAGTATGTACACCAGGCATGAAAGAATGTAAACATCTTCCTTTCTGAGCCTTCTTAACAGCTAGGTTGGCCTCCCTCTTGGGGGAGCTCCAAGGTCATCTGTGAAAAAGTTATCTGTTTAGGGAGTTAACCGCTCTGCAAGACTGGAGAGGGAGAAAAATTCAAGTTTCCCAGCTACCAAAGGTCTCTTGAACAAAAAGAGAAATCATTTAATGAACCTGTCTCCTCTCCATCTTTTGCACAAGGTCCACTCAATCCCCCTAAAAGCCCCATTCACTACAACCCTTTGAGCCCTGACCTTTAGTGAGTTGTTAACCAAGCATGCTGTGTACCTGCTCATCTTTCAGCTGGACAACTCATCCAGAAGGATACTGTGAAGGACTGCATTAAATACCTTACTAAAATAAAAAAAAACTTTGTCCACTGCCTTATCTTCATCCACTAACCACTTTGTCCACTACCTTGTCGTATGAGGATATCAAATTAGGTAGACAGGACTTTCCCTTTCATGAACTTGTGTTGATTGTGCCTGATGATTTCATTGCCCTTTAAATGCCTTTCAATAGCACTAAGTATGACCTTAATAATTTTTCCAGTTACTGAGGTTAGGCTAAGAAGTCTCTAATTTCTATATTGCACTTCTTTATCACATAGCAGAGAATTCACAACTCAGGAGAAAGGGATATTTGTTTTATTTTGCTCTTGACAGGCAGTACCTTTAGCAGTATATAGACAGCAGCATGGACTGTTTTTCATCATTGCAACCAGGATGAACCCTTTATCAGGAGATATGTACCTGCTGAAAAATCTTTGCAGATCTATATATTGTAGAAGTAGTTCCAGATTTTTCTTCAAGATTTTAATTGGATTTTGTAAGGACACATCAACAAGGACTCTTCTTGGTGATTGTATCTTTAATGATTATACCTACATCGTCTTGATTCAGAAAGTAGTTTAATATTTCACACTCTCTCAGATCCAGGTTTGCGCTTCCTTGAGACCTAGGTAAGAGCAGAGGATCTGGCTTCCACTTTTCACCGAATGCCAGGCAAGACTCAGATTACCCGTAGATCAATTTTCTTGAAAGACGTAAGCAGTTGTCTGTGAACAAATCTATAGACTTGCATCATTGCCATTAGGTTGAGTGAGATACTGTCAGGTCAGGCCAGTTTATGCTGCAGGTAAGGGGAGGCTGGGGTCTTTACTATGATGTGACAAGGAGTTTTTCTCAATGAGAACAAAAAAAAGAGCTTTAGACATGTATTGTTTGTATGCATCTGAGATCAAGATTATCTCACTTCTTATGTGATGCTTTCTGATGTTTTATGATCTTATGACTGTTTTCAAATACTAAGGTGAAGATCTTTTCTAATTTCCTAATGAATCTACATGCTAAAATTAAGCAAATATTTTAAAGATATCTAAAGTGAGAATATATGTTCATAAAGAGGACATGTATGTGGGTTTTGTTTGTAAGATAGAGGTACATCTAGGGCACAATTCTCTATTTATAGACTTGAGTATATATACTTTACTTTAAGTGATTGTTTCTCTTGACTAACTACAAATTGACAGCAGGGTAACTAGTCCAGATGTAGACATCTATATTGCAGACACCTCCTGCTTGATGAATCCAACTCTACATAATCTTTCTGTAAATAATTTAAGGGAAATTAAAAAAACACAAGAGAAAATAAGATTGTGACATTATTCACTGTTTGATCATTATACTGTTTTTTTATTCCATTCTGGGAATTTTTATCAACTTTGCAAGCAATTTGTCAAAGGCCAACAAGAAAACAGCTAAGTCAAGCTTGCAAAAGAGATATATCAAAATACCAAAAAAGCATAGCTGTATAGTTAATTACCACAAACAAAACAGACAAAAAATTGTTTATTATTAGTTCTTTTGGGTTTTGGAGTTTTTTACGTCCCCGTTCCAAATGCAGAGAATAACTGAACTAAACTTAAAGTTAAGAAACCTGAGTTTTTATAATAGGAATGTTGAAGGTTCAACATGCAATCTGTAGTATAAACTTTCAAAAATTAAGAGTCCAGAATAAGAGAACTGATCTTTCCTGTGTTCTCACTAACCTGTAACAACTTTGACCTTTGGTGATTAGTTGTCTAAGCAAACCTGAATTCTTAAAAAAGCAATTCCAAGGAGAGGAATATTATTAATAGCCTTCAGATCTTATGAAGGGTTTATGCTTTGTGATTGTTAGATATAACATTGCTAAATATGTGTGGACCGAGTTATTAACAGTAATCATATTTATTTCTGTAGTACTGACTGTATTTTGTACATGTGCTGAAGACATGAAGGAACAAAAATTCCCCACTGAAAGGGAGCAATGCAGTCTAACTTGATGGAATAACCAAGGAAGAAAAATGTTAAAGAACTAAAGCCAGCAGAAAATGGGAAAGACATGCATGAGTACCACTACCTCCAAAAAGCTCTCACTTGCCTTTGATGCCTCAGTTTCAGAATTCAGAATTTATTTACTCAGGAGTTAGTAAGATTTCTCTATATCTACTTGTGTGGCTCATTATTTGCAATTATTTACAGTAACCACTACTAATGTTTTCCAGACATTTTAATTACGGAACCACTCCTGCAAAATGGTTTCTATTTCAATCAGTATTATTATCTTAAATACTAACATGAGTAAATAAATTTCTGTTAGACAAGAAATCAAATTTGTAACCAACACACCTCCACTTGGGTCATGACCTCTAGCATAGAACTGCCAGTTCAAGTTATGACAGAACAACTCTAGGCTCTAAAGAGATATATGCATTAAAGATCTGTACTTCAAGCAGACACCTCCAGAAAAAACTCTGTCTTCAGTAATCTGGTAATCTAAACCAAGAAGTGCCTCTGTGCTTGGAAGGGAAAGAGATACATTTCTCTGAAAAATGAAACTCATTGTATTATTTTTGTGCAAAATGAACATCCAAGTCCTATTACTATTGACTGCAGCACTTTCTCACAATCAACAAGTCTCTTGAAACATTAATGTGATGAGTTCTAAGTCCCAGAAACTACTAGTTTATATACTTTCAGACTGAGTGAACTCATCTTTCTTGTCTAGGTTTTCCAGTGTAAGAGAGATCCTGAACTGAGTCTTCATATAATGCACCATATGAGTGATAATTTCTGAATCAGCAGTGTAATTGCGCTGGCCATTGAAGTTCCCTCTATACTGGTCAGTGAAAAAAGAGAAGAAAAAGACACCTGGTCTCCAGTGCCATAGGATAGCATTCAACCCTCCTCTTTAAATTTCTGGTGTAGATGCCCACCTAGTGTGAGAAATGTATACCTAGGCTTCCAAGAAATGCAGAAGAGAGTGAATAAAAAATAGTTAATGTAATATGGAGAGTAGTTTATCTCTCCATAATTAGGGAGGCGGGTATAGATTGAGTTACATGAACATATTTTGAGATGTTCTACCATATTTAAAATTTCTCAAGGGTGTTGGACTAGATGGTCTCCTGTCAGGGATAGCAGCTGGTCTGTTATCAATATAGAAGACACTCCCGACCTTGACAGAATTCCTGTGTACCCCTGATAAGCTATTCTTCTCCACCCGTGAGATAGGGAGGATGCAGCTGGAATGTCCCAAAATATGTTTAGTAAACATGGTACAGAACTGACCACTGTGAGAGTCAAGTGTTGAACAGTGCAGAGGGTGGTGATGGTCTTCACCAATGCTAATTGTGAAAAACAACCTTGAGCCAATTGTGTCGAAGCATACTAGTCTTCTGATCTGTATATTCACTTATGCTTTTGCACAACAAACCAGTTCTTCACTTTCCTTGAAAGAGGTGACTTTGTGTCGCTTCGTCCACCTCAACAGCGACAGTCTCCAGAGGTCCCTTCCAACGAGTCTGCGATTCTGTGTTATTCCAGCACAATGTTCAAAAACATGGAATAGAGTCTACAGAAAACTTGCACTCTTCTGACCAAGCAGCTGGAAGACAGGTGGGACACTGAACACTAGATCTGTCTTTTCACTGTAAGAAAAAAATTACAATCTAAGCCAGTATTTAAACAGATAAGAAAATAATGAGAGAAGAAATTATTATTATTGGCTATTCTTTTTTATGTATTTGTAGGCATACTAAAGTAAAAATGGGGGGGAAGGTGTTGCAGAATTTGTAGAAAGTGATTTAATCTCATTTAACAAGTTCAGATGAACTTGCTGTCTAATAAGAAGACTTCAAGCACAACTTGGGTTATGAGGGTGCTCATTAGCTTCAGTAAACTAACAAATCCTGGGAAATTTGTGTAAATATATAAATCCTCTTCAGATTTTATAGGCAAAGCTGAAGTAATTCAATCTTAATTTGGAATTTAGATTCTTCTGAGAGGCCTTCAATATATCATCCATCCATCCATTTCAAATAATCAACAATTGATTCACCTCAGCAATCTAATTAGAGCTGCAGATACTCTGAACCAGTAATACAGGCCTTGGCTATAGATACTTACATAAACATGAAACTATGTTTTTTCCTCTTACTTTGGCATAATTCCCTAATTTAAAATATTTGTGCTCATTCCTGTCTTGAGGCATTGTTCAACAGAACAAGCAATTTTGAGGGGCATTAAGTCAAGCCAAGAATAATTATAAAAGGATTTGACAAAAGTAAAATCAAAGACATCCTAGGCCTATAGCAAAGACTGTTTTAACAAAAAAGATTAAGAAAGAGAGGAAGAGGTTGATGAATGTTGCCTATTAGACATCAACACTATCTTAACCTTGTAGGTACTTCATGTGTTAGCCACACATTTACAGGGGATGGTAAAGTTAAACCCATTTAAACTGATTGTCTTTTACTTTTTAAAAATCTATTCATTCCAAAATACTGATAAAAGAAAAAATGGTACATTAAAGAGCTTTGTGGACCAGCAGCAAAATAAATTCTTTGCAAAATATTGTTCAGATCTGTTGTACTACATCTCCTCTACGAAACTTTCGTAGTGAACTGGCACGCCTCTTTCTTATATATCTTGTTTTGATTGAGATATAAAATACATTTTTCCCACATCACACAAAATTTTTCAAATATGTCATTATTCGTGTTCGTATAAAGCAATTTCTTTCATGGCAACACATCAGTTTTCTCTTTTTGTTACTTTGATGTTGGTTTTTTTTTTTTGTTTTTCCAAATATCATCAAACAATCAATCTCTGCAATACCATGGGCAAATGCAATCCATTTTAAAATAATTTTCAGTCCAAACTACTGAAGAACAATCATACAGCAATTGTATTTTGGACTTAAAAGGTAATTTATGGACCTAAAATAATTCTATAGCTTCAGGCAAGAAATAGCTAATGTTATGCCTTTGCCCCATAAAGCATTTCAAATAGCACCCTGAATCCCATACCTTTGGGACATAAATTTGTCTAGTCCACATTTTAACAGGTCTGCAAAAGCAATGATTCTTTAAGAAAAAAGACTCAGGTTTAACAGAGACCCATTGCCAACATGAAGGAGTATGGGGGGAGGTGGAATAGGACAGCTCTCAACCATCCTTACGGTTTCTCAACTTGTGTAGCCAAATTATGCCCACTTTAAAGGCCATTTGTGCTGTCAGAACAATGATAACAGATTCACTGAGCTTCTGAGGGTCACAGCAGTCAACATTGGTTAAAAAATTCTACATGTGCATGTACTCATTACAAGTGTCTAAAACCATTAGTCATCATGAACACAAAAAAAATTACAGTCAGCGAATCAGTAAGGAAAAGCTGTCATGTGAGCCAGGCATCCAATTACAGAGGAATTTACTCTAGAATTTTCAGATGGAAAAGCTTTAAATAACAAAAAGAGATTTCTGCACTGGTCCTAAACTTCCTTTTGATAGACAATACAGACCAATTGGAATGACTTTTGCACACTCTGTAGATAGTAAATTATTTGGCCAAAATCTTCAATGACCATTTACAAATAGCAAATATTGAAGCAAAGGAGATTCAGTTGGTTTAAGTTATTGTTATTCATTATAAAATGCTGAACCTGCTCTTCAAAAGAGTTATTTCAGAAAGAAACATAATTAAAAAAATCATTATAACTAGCAGCAAAATTTGACATATTTCTCTGATCTGAACTTCTGATGAACAGTTATTTTGCAAAAGTAAGAAAGAGCTAAATAATTCTTTTGATGACAAAAATTTGTGGAAAAAAAAGCCAAAATCTTAAAGTAACAAATAATTATTTTACAAATAATTATATCTTTTTTAGAGATATCCCTCTTGAATTTATCCCTTTCACTCATCTACTTTACTCACTGTTCCAAGAGGTCAAAAATGTTGATTTTTAAATACATTTCTAATAGCAAAAAATATATTAACTCTCACATAATATAGCTGAAGAATTAAAAATATTCAATCTATAAATGTCATTCTGCAGTAAACTAGTTGTTGAAATTGGGAACACTTTTCAAAAAGCCATCCACATCTAGGAGATAAAGATTCATCATGTAATGATCAAATCCCTGATAGTCATTAAAATTAAAGACCCTGCTGAAGAGCAGCATCAGATAAAGACTTGCAGAGAATAAAGATTATTACAGACAGACAAACACATGGTACATGTGACATTAGTTCCAAAAAAATTACTCTTTTATTCTGCAAGCTAATTTCAGGCATTGCCAGTTAATGAGCAGTAGCCCATAACATAACTGAGATAGAGGGTTTTCTTCTTTGCTTGTCTTCACCTTCTTCGATATTGATAACAATTCAAAATGCAAGTTTGAAACTCAGAATATATTATCACAGTTTGGCCAATGTGACAGATTAATTGGGATTTGCGGTTTTCATCATTTCAACTATCTTTAAAAGCACAGGTTAGGTTTAATGCTATCCTTTTGTCTTGGTGTCGCTGGGACATACAAGGCTGTTTCTAAAATTGTTGTGGTAAACAATTCAGACTGCATATGTGAAATACAATAAGTTCTCTCGTCATGTTGTTTGATGGATTTCTTTGTGGTATCCTATTTATTAGATGTAAAAAGAGCTTCCTCCTGCTGCTCCCTTCTCTCTGGAAGGAATACCACACATGGTATTTATTAAAGAACCCAAGAATACACTTTCTAGAACCAAAAATCTCAGTATCATGGAAGCCAATTTTGATATGCCTTCACAAATTCTACATTCCTTCCAGATCATCTTCCTAACAGATAATAGAAACAGCTGACACACATTGAATTAAGTGTCATTCAAGTATAAGGCAATGAGATTTCCTGGATTAATGATTAACAAATTAACTGGTTGATGAATCTTTCAAAACCTCCTTATATATAGCATGATGAGGAAAAGGCTTCTCCCTGCCTGACTTTAGACTGCCTTGCTGAAGAGTGTCTTTAAAGAAGTGGGGTTGAGGAGATAAGGGTCAAAGATTACAAGGGTCAAACACCAGTAGTTGTGCAGGAACAGACTAAGAAAGGAGATATTTCTATGTTACATTAAATTTCAAAACCATAGTTTTGCCTATCAAGATGTCCACCATTCATTTCACAGTTATCTGCACAAAAACCGCACATGAAAATCAGGGAATTGGATTTTCGGTTCTTTAGTCTCTAAACTCAGGCACATTTTGCACAGTCAATTGTTCTCCTAAGCAAAAGTTTAGAAGCAAAAATCAGTGGGTAAAAAAATGGTCAGTACCCAAAAACATTGAAAATGTGATTAAATACATGCTATGCCTTATGAGTGTGAATCTCAGAAATTGCTTCAAGCCTATAAATAAGTAAAACCTTTTGCTACAAAGTAATCAACTTTTTACAAAGACAATTGTAGCTGACATGAAGGCAGTGACATCTTCGCATATAAACAACAAAACTGAAAATGCCATCTCTCTTAAACTATACCAATGGTTATTGTCATCAGTGTCCATTCTATTGACTTTTACAGTAATAAAATTTTTCATTCATTTACTTTCTCAATTTGTTTCCTTCTCATTGTCATCACATCTATTTTTGCACTATTCTAAAAGCATATCAAGGGAATGCACTGATAAATGTACATAAACTGTCAAAATACCATTTTTACATTAATTTGGGTTTGTTTTAAGCTAATACTAGTCACATAAGTGGAAAACGGTCAGTGGTGCAGTGCAGGGAGTGGGGAGAATTAAAGTATTCCTGAAAATAACTGTGTGGCCTTAGTCTAAAGCATTAAATAAAATGTTGGGCCCTACAATTCCAATAAAATACATGTAGCAATTCAACAAGGTGTTCAAAAGAACAATCTTCTCTGCTTGAGTGACTTCTGACCAGTAGCTAGAAGCAAGGCCCAAGTGAACATCAATTTGTAACACACGAAGCAGTAGGTGGAATCACAAGTAGTCTTTGGAATTCACCAGAAATGCTAAGGATCTTTGCAGTTGGTGAGGTTTTTCATATCAAAATCCTGCCTACATTTGTGAATTAATATTTGGTGCTGTGTCCTATCAGAGCAGCTACCTGCCAAGCTGCATTTGATCAACAGTTCAATAGAACTGCAGAACTATCATTGACCCTTACCTGAAAGGGTTTCATGTGCATAAATATATGCCACTCTGTTGTATCTACCTGTATTTTACAGCTATTTTTGTAGTTATTGCTTTTAATCACTGAAAATACAAATATTTCCTTTAAATTCTCTTTGAAGTAGTGATATATCATGTTGTGTACTCTTTATGACATGAAGGTCAAAATAAATCTGTTAGGCAACATTTTGGATGCAGTCTTATGTCAATAGAAAAAATTGAAATTACCACTCGGGAGAAATGAAATATTCAGTTCTTCTGGCTATCTTTAGTTAAATGAAATTTCTCTACAAAATAAAAGGTTGATAAATGAGAGATAAAAAAAGCTTGAAAGGAGTGAGAGAGAAAGAGAGAGGGGGGCTGAGTGGGATGTATTGCTGCAGTGAAAACAAACTTCTTAATTATGCATTGACAACCCTTCCCATTTTTACCATGGTTGAAATATCTCAGATTAGCTAATAAAGACTGAGGTGTGGTTAAATAATACACTTGTAAAAATAATATCATCTTTGGAAAATGACAAGTTACAATAAAGCTAAATTGATACAGTAAACATTTGCACTTTTTTTGGAAGATTTAGTCATTCTTACATTAAAATTTGCTCTCAGGTGTACTCCTTTTTATCTGACAAACATGAGTTCTCCTGGGGTTTTAATCTACCTTTCTTCTGAAAATTCTACAGATGCCCATCTGCTTCAGGGTGGCTAAAGCAATTATCGTTTGCAGTCAGTGCCTGGTAAGTGCAAAAGAATTATCTCAACTGCAAGACAAAGTATAAATAAAAACCTGCTGAACTACATTTTAAAAGTACTTTTTTAATACTATGATGTCAACCACTTATAGAAGAGATATGAAGACAAGCAAAAAAAATTCTTGAGAAGGTTTAATGTGAAAGTGGAACACAGTGATGGTAAGAATGGAAAAGTAAACTGAAGAAAGTAAGTTTATGTAGGAAGTGCTAGTTTGGGAAATTTAAGCTATTTAACATGAAAGAAAACTGAAATCAAAATGTACTATTTTAAAATTAAGATAAACCATTGTCTTCCCAAGAGGTGGTATTCATTGCATAAAATATTGGTTGCTGCAACCCCATGACAATAAAAAAATCTACTCTTAATCTAGAAGCTGACAACTGAAATCACCGGGTTAATTACCTTCGCTGTCAGACAAAGAAGAAAAATTATGCAATATTTTTCATCTTAGGAGCTCCTGATTGTATTCTTAACTGAGTTTGATTTATGTCAGACATACTCCATAGAGTAGATAAGATGGAGATATAAGAGATTGAGATGTCAAATTAGAGAGCATAGAAAATAACCTCACAATAAAAGGACTAGCAACAAGCAACCTTTTCTTCCAGAAATTCATTCATCAATTAGAAAGACTTGATTAAAAATAAAAGAATTTTAATGCTTCAGTGGGTCATGTCTACCACTGTCAGGATAGTGTTTCTATCATTTGTTTACTACAAAAACAATAATTAAAAACACCCCAACTAACTAAATAAATCCAGAGTGCATTGTCATTTACAGAAAAGCATTATAACTCCCAGTAGGAGTATGAAAAAGGGTAATTTTGGTCAAATGGTTGTCATTTGCCCAAAGTACAAAGATAATACTGATTTAAAGGAAACTAAATCTACACCCTTTCACTAGGAGAAAATATTCTCTGACAGACTTCCAGAAAATTGAAAAATTAAAAAAAATAAATTGCTTCTAAGCTTCATAAAGTTCCTTAGCCTGCAGAGCTGCCAAATTTGAGCAGCACAATATGGCTACAAGATTTCCCAAAGCTACTTTAAACTGAGCAGCATCTAAGACTCATTCTAGGATAGACATACTTAGTGCATTGAAGCCTCCTCATGCACATCCAGATATGCTTCTCAAAGCTCAGCGTGAAACTTCAGCTATTTTTATAAAGTCAAAAAGAAGGTGGACATCTCTGCTTTTCAGCAGTGGTCTGAAAACTAATTCTGTAAAAGAAAAAGTGAATTCAAGTGGAGATAACTGAATGTGCTGTATCAATGCCATTTCAAGTTAGCAGGCAGCTGAAAATAAAGTGTTGTAAAAGAGTCTGAGAAACAGTATGTAGCTGATTCTTAGAAGGGAAGACTGAAAAGGTATGAAAACCCACAGCCTCAGAATACAAAAGACAATTGCATATAAATATAGTCAAAGAAGAAATTTAATGGCTGCTCTAATGCTTCATAAAAATGGGGCAAACTACTATTCGGTTATCTTCAGATACTGAATAACTTAACTATTCAGATAACTTCAGTTATCTAGACAATATCTTAGTCCTGTCTAACATCGATGCCTATCCTCAAAAAACTAAGCATCAGTTTTAGCAACTCAGCCTTGTTTCACACTTTGTTTCTCAAGGACTCATGGAAGCTGATGCATATAGTGCATAAATGTCTGGTTGTAAAACAGTTACACTTCACAGAGCACAGGAGACGTATAATTGTAGGTAGAATAATGAAACACCAGTGCACATGAATATACCTCTGCTTTCTCATCATCCTCACGGGCCTTTTCTGTTCAAATTAGATTTCTTAATAAAGTCCAAAGTCATTCCTTTCCATTTTCCATCTCATCTATCACCACCTGCTCTTTCATCAAATCTTGGGGTTTTTTTCTGGTTTATGCTTGGGATTTTCCTAGGGTGTTTGTTTGTTCATTTATTGTTGCAGCTGTGGGGGGATGTTATTTGCTTTTATGTTCATTTGCTTGTTTGTGCATCTTTTTCTATTGCTTTCGAGGACATATAAAAGGATATTTTCTTCATAACTGTATGACTGGCCTTGTTTTCTTAATCCTCTTCCCCATGTTGATATATTATTTAGTTATTTCAGTGTGCAAAGTAGTTGTGAATAACATGGTTTGCACTGGTGTGGTGGGTTAACCAAGCCAGCAAGTCCTTAGCAGAATAAGGGGAGAAAATAAGGAGAAACAGTCATGGGTTAAGATGAAGGCATCTTAATAAAGGCCACATGAGGCCCTTAATAAAGAAAAATGCTACGTGCTAAATTAAAGGGAGAAAATAAAAACATAATTCTTTGTTTAACATCAGGAGGCAATGCCCAGCCATTTCCAGGGAAGTGGGGCTTCAGTATGCTTGGTGGTTCCTTTGGAAGACAAATACATTAGTATCAGTGTATATCAATATCTCCCCTGTTGTCCTTTCTCTTAGCTTTTTATTGATGAGCACAATGTCATATGGTATGGAATATTCCTTTGGTCAGTTTGGATCAGCTGTGCTGGCTCTGTCCTCTCCCAGACTCTTGCCCAGTCCCAGCCTATCGCCCTTTGATTATGGGATTGGAGAGAGAACCTTGTCACCTTGAGAGCACAGCTCAGCTTTACCCAAAACATTGGTGTGTTATTGCTCAGCTTTTCCCAAAACACTGGTGTGTTATCAACATCCTATTAGCTACAAATACAAAGTGCAGCAGTATAAAAGCTACTATGGAAAAGTTAACTCCATCCCAGCCAAAAATAGACCCAGTACAAAAATCCTGTTATTTTTTCATGTGACCATTAAGGTTTTGTAATAATCACCCTGCCTTGGGACAACAATCTAGACAGAGCAGAAGGAAAACAAATGTTCAGAGATTTGCTTAGCTATGGATAGAGTCACCCATGCTGCTCTCAGAAAGAAATTTTAGGAGTGAAAATGAGCATGGTAATTTCTAAGACCAATTAAATTTTTTTTTTTATTGCTGAGCAGGGCTTCCACAAAGTCAAAGCCTTTTCTGCTCCTCACACCACCCCACCAGTGAGAAGGCTGGGAATGCACAAAGAGTTGGGAGAGGGCACAGCCAGGACAGTTGACCTCAACTGGCCAAAGACATAGCCCAGACCATAGGGAGTCATGCTTAGCCTATAGAGCTGCGAGAAGGAGGATGGATGGGACATTCAGAGTGATGATGTTTGTCCTCCCAAGTCACTGTTACTTGATGAAGCCCAGCTTTCCTTACCATAAAACTGATATTCATATGCAGTATTCTAAAAAATGTAATTAATTTTTTTCATTAAGAGGAAATGAAAAGTGATTTCCAAGTTTGCATAAAGATATTTTTATTTCCTATTTGGTCTGTTGTTCTTCTCAGAATTCTCTGCACTTCTAATTCTTCTTCTGGTTCATAGGCACTTACGTATATTATCCCTGCATGATATTTTCATGTTTCCAAATGAGTAGCTGCAGAATCTCTTCAGGCTTGTCCTTCCAGGCATTTAGTAGGAGTATTTATAAAAAAGATCAGAGGTTTTCAATATATTTCCAGACTTGTCAAAGGTTATAAAATGTATTCATTTTTTCAGCACTGGTCTTTTGATTTAGAGTATTAAAAAGTCACTGTTCTATTAGACTGTTAAAAAACCCCAACCAATTACCCCCGCAAAAAAACCAAACCCAAAAAGAAAGACTTATGGTAAACACACTTATATTAGCAGGAAAGGTATCTTCCTAATTTAATTCCTAATTTAATTCCATTTGAAGAACTAACTTAAGCTAATGTTCTACTAGTTTATTTACAGAAGCACTCTCTTTAAGCATGGTCCAGGTGTCATGGTTTGACTCTGGCTAAAAGCCGAGAGCCCACATATAGATCTAAAATTTCTCAGAGAAGGAAAAATAAAACCTCGACTTTTGTGCTAAGGATTACAAGAAACTGTTTATTAACTACTTCACACAAGCAAAACAGGCTCTAACTTAGAATGTTAAATATTTACTACTACTACAACGTCTACTACTACTACTAAAATCAGAGCTTAAGAGTTTAAGGGTGAGCAGTTTGATAGTTGTTACAGACACCTTTCTCCCCCCACCCCTCCCTTTTAAGATCCTTCACCTTCCCCCAACAGCTCGGGAAGGCAGGTGTGTGTGTGTGGGCGGGGTTGCAGTCAGAGGTTTTCTTTGCTGCTGTTCTAAAGAGTGAGAAAGTCACACCCCAGCTTTCCTCGTGGGGTCTTCTCCACGGAAACAGTCTGTTGCAAACTGCTTCTCAGTGGATTTGTTACTAACAACAGTTTTTTCAGGTACTGTTGTCACATAAGTCACTTTACCATAGGTTGCAGTCATTCACGTGCCAGCTGCTCAGCTGCTTCAGTGTGGGTTCTTCCAGGCCACCAATCCTCCCAAGAAATGCCTCTCTGCTACTCAGCGTGGGTCTCTTCTTCCCATGACCCACACCCACAGGACTTTATCAGGCCCCTCTGCTCCAGCAAATGTCCCACAGGATCACAGCCTCTCTCCTCCAGCACTTCAGCTCCGCGCAGAAATCTTCCAATCTTTCCATGAGTGTGCCGCGAATCTTTGCTCCTATGATCCCCCACAGTTTTCCTGGGGCCCTATTCCAGTGTTTAAGGCATCTTCTCTTTCTCCTCTCTCTGACCTTGGTGTTAATCAAACTTCCCACCCTCCTTTCTCTTAAGCGGCCGTGATGTTCTGCGCGGCTTTTTTTTTCTACTCCTTCTTAAATATGTTATCACAGAGGCGTTGTTGCCTGACCTTGGCTAGCTTAGAGCAGAGAAAAACTCCAGCAGCTTCTTAAAGAAGCCTCTCTCCTAGCCCGCCCAGCTAATAAAAAACTCTGGCTACTTAAAACCACAACATCAGGACTGGGTATTCTTATCCCTTTTCTTATGAAAGACAAATTCTAAAATAAGTTTAGTATCAGTCACTTTAGAATAATTGCCAATTTTAATTGCCTATTAATTTAAGAATTTACCTGTTTCTTATTATGCATTTAAGCATATTTCTAGCTCAAGTTCTTTGCCCTCTTCTATCTTTCCACTAAAAGGTCTATCACATACATTTATATCCACTGAGGGAATACAAGTTAGCACAGCACTATTCTCTGCTAGTAAAACTAATTTCAGCACGAATTATATAAAGTTAAGAACATGAAAAGCAAGTTATGTTGACCTTGGTTTTAAAAGATTTGTTGCTAAGCGTTAAAAGAAAAGAGAAAATATTAGGCTTTTTAGGAAAAAATAATAAGATAAACTAACCTCTCTATGAATTAAAAAAAAACAGGTATCAATCTGCTGCCGAATTTTGAATTCTAATTTCATGCATGGTATTATTTACATGTTCCTAACCTTAGAGGAAAGTTGTGGTTGCAAGGGTGCAGATGACAAGACTGCTGTTCTCTCCCTGGTAAAAATATGTCTGCAGAGATAAAGTGAAGACTTACTGAGGCATGAATTATTGCTGGGCACACGGAACAAATCTTAAATAATCAAACAATTTATTTTAATAATACTATGAATATTATAAAATCCAATGAAGAGCAGTTTGTTTGAAGCCTCTTCTGTTGGATCCTGGCTTTATCAGTTTCCTCTGATGAAACCTCTTTTTCAGACTAATGCAAACACTATCTTGCAACAGGTATAATATTTTGCCCAGAAGCACAAACAAAAAAGCAGAATACTACTGGCAAAGAATTTGCTATCCCACAGAGAATGGTCTGAATTTCAGGTACTGCTTTCAAGAAACAAAATAGCTTGAAAGTATGAGTTTAGTTGAATTTTTATATTTTGGAAGCAGAGAGTGTGGATCAGAAATAGTGTATCACAACACTTGTGTGTTCTACATTAATTCATAATGTCTCATGTGAGTGATGAAAGTGAGCATGTTGGTTTTTTTCTTAAAACCTTTACTTCTTGTATTATCTCCCCTTCCCTGTTCTCAAAGTCGTTAAGTGTTATGCTCTTATAATTGCTCTTTGCACCATTGTTTCTGGTAGCTGTCAGCACTGCACCCTGAAATCTCACAATGGTTTTTAAAGAATATCAACTATATCTTTCTATATAGAAACTGGAAACCGGTCTTTACAGAAAATTAATCCCTTATTACTTATAATATCCTAGAAAATAAAGGGGTCCTGGAAACTGTAGGCTTTGAAAGCCCCAAACATCAGCTTAAAATATGTGTCTAGAGGACATAAGATATTTACTCTCTAGTTTCTGCAGGGATATTCACTGGAGACAAAACAAATAATAGTTCTGCAAAAATGCTTCCCAGTACCATTTTTAGTCATAGCAACTCCCACTAAATGACAGTTAAGAGTAGGAAAGAGAAGAATAGTACTTCAAAATACAGAAGGGTTTTTTGGCATTCAAAAAGGCTTTGCAGCTAGAATTTTAAGAACATTAGTTCATACTAACTGTTACAAGTCAGATACCTGAAAGGGTATTCCCAAGATGAATTATTAACTACATTGTTTTCTTTTATTCAGAAATCAGTCTAATTATATGAGCCATTGAAACTTCTATTAAATATTATGATTAGATCTTTTTTCTTGTAGAATAATACTGAACATATGAATATGATATGATGTACCCTGACTGTAGATATGTCGTAGTGTTTGAAAAGCTAACTTACTTTCCTATTAATAAAAATGTTAGGCCAATTCATTTGAATATTGTAATTATTTCCTTTTGCTTCAGAAAATATTGTGTATCCACAGCTGTAGATTAGTAAATGAGATGGAGAGGGCTGTTAGATGTTTGTTGCATCCTTGAGAGTTCTGCAATCTTTTACTCAGTGCTAACAAGCATTTTTCAACATATGAAGGCATAGGGAGTTGTATGTTGTCATCTCAACAGCTGAATGCATTTAGGGTATAATTATTTCCAATGTATACCATAGCAATCATATTTCGTAAAAAAAAAATTGCAGAGAGTTGTAGCCCCATGATGTAGGCCACATTTCTCCTGAGCATGAGAAAAAGTCATGCTCTGACTGGATATGACCTTGTCCCCCTTGGTTGGACAAGGAGAACTTGGTCTCCAGGTCATTGGACAGCTAATGTAAACAATATAGTCTGATATATATTCTGAAACTGTGCAAGAAGAAGCAGCAGACATGTTGCAGACTTCTTAGAGAGCAGACCCTCTGCCTGGCCAGACACCTGGCCAGACAGAGTCTTGTGTCCAGAGCTTTCCAGGCAGTTTGCCTGGGAAGCTGTGGATGCACAGTTTGCTCTGCAGGTATGTAGATTAGAAAAGCCTTTGCCAATGCTTAGATGCTTAAGCTTTCTCTGCATAAAAATTAGTGCTCTAATAGATAAATAAAGCCTCTGAACACTTAATGGAGTCAGCCTTCTTGTCATTATGCCTCACGGACGACCTAGCACATATAGAGAGTGACAGTTTAGTTCACTTACATGTATCCAAGATTTTCAGAATACAGATGCATGTACACTAAAGTTGTATAGTCTCTCTGCTAGTTTTATTTTACCAGTTCTGCACCACCAGGGTCATAATTTCATTTGTACTTTCAAAGAAGATATTCTTCCCAGTCAAATGGTAGGTGTCTAAAGGGATTTGGGTCCTCATTTTCAGATCATGTAGACAGTGTAGCTGGGCTGGAGTATGCTCAAATCAGGTCTGTGTTCTTGACCTTTTTCCTAAAAAAAAAAAAAAAATAGATTTATGTGACGGCATCAAGGAGGTTTTTAATAATTTATACAATTCACTGGTGATCAGTACTCTTATGGATAAAGTACAGCCAGAAGTACCCCTCCAGACTAAAGGTTAAGACCTTGAACTGAAATAGAAGATCTTAAAATCGTTTCAGCTCTAGGATTTAAATTATAATTCAGACTAACGTTTTGATCATCTGCTTATATCTGGATATAAATCCATACCAAGTGTCTTTGGATCTCTCTGGAATGAATGGGAATGATGAACATAGCTTCTGCTCAGCTTTTTTCACAAACTGTTTTGCCAGAGCCTGTCTGTTATTTCTATCCTTTTGATTATCTAGATTTTTTCAGGTGTGTTTGTTGAAAGAGTAGAAAAATGATGTCTTCTTTGTCCTGCTGATCAGTTCAGAGGGAGGGAGTTTTGGATGCTGGTGATCCTAATCTTTTGTTGCAAACTGTCACATGTGATGGTATGGGAGTTTCTATTCCAGGTACAAAACATTAAAAGTGCAAAACGAAGGCCAAGCGTCAGCTGTGGAAATGGGGTTGAAGGTACATGCATACTTCAAACACTGCTTTGAAATATATCAAAAGGCTATTCTGGAAGCTTTGTGGCAGCAATAAGTATGTTTTTAAATCTACTTCCAATACCTTCTGGTACTATGTATTCACACTTGCCTACACTTGGAAAAGCCTGTGATTACTAGTGTTTCCATCATCTGGTACAACAGATCCAGGTCTTTTCTAATTCCTTTTTTTAAAATTAATTTATTTACTTAATGGTTTCATTTTTTCATTCTTTTCTCCTGGATAAAGTCATTGTGCCAAAACTATTTAAAAAATTCACTTGAAATAAAACGTGTTTTTTTAAACTTTACTGCATTACTGTGATTGATACTAATGAATGAAAGGTTCTGAAATATTTAAAAAGAACATTTGGTTTGGCTTAAAACTCTTCTGATTATGTTCTGCATCTGCTGCCTAACCAATAAATGTGTCACTGCCTATCATATCTGATGGAGGACATCAACAAAAAGTAGTTATTAAAATTATCTCCTACAGACTTAAAGAGAATTTTAATAGCTATGAGAAAAATGAGTCACATTAAAAAAACCTACATAAGCTAAAAATAAGACTAGTAAACATTCAATTCTGGTGTTAAAATATATTATGCACAACTATTCACAAAAAGCTTAAGAAGAAAAAAAAGGCTGGTTTACATATGTTCTTAAAATAGTTAATTTTTAGTATTCATGGTATATGATTTACAGTTTTGATTATTTTCTTTATGTTCTGTGTCTGCTTTGGAATTTGTTATCTTTTTATGTTATCTCACACATCAGAATAACATTTTTAAAGTGTTCACAACGTGGGTCAGAGAAGGAGCAGAATACCACTGTCTTACATTTGTGAATTACACAGCAGGAATGATGAACATATATTTATATATATATTTTGCAATGCTCTGAAACAACATACAACTGTGACCACTAAATATGTTTTTGAAGAGATAATATATGTAACTGCACAGCCTATGATTTTAATGGAAATTCAAAATGCTGAGAAGTACATCCCCTTTGACAGTAAACTGAAATTGTATTTTTAAATGTATTTTAAAATATCATTTTAACATGGGGAGAGAAGACAAAGCTTTGAGTTTTTAATTCTGTATTTTATTGTTTCAAGAAATAGACATGTAACAGAAAAAGAGTATTTGTAAATATGTGTTGAAAAAAAATCTGATTCTATTACATTTTCCAGATTTTTTAATTTATATTCTTTGTGAACAGTTGTGTGTCTGGTTTCCTAGAACTTGTGTGGAAAGAGAACCAATGTCAAGATGAGCAAGAATAAGACCTGACAAACAACAATTTTAATACATATTTGCTTGAGTATTTTGCCAAGGTATTAAGATGGCCTTCTTGAATCTTTTTGTTGGTTTAAATTTTTTTTCTGTCTTAGAGAAGAAAGAATATTCTCTGAATTGTATCGGCTTCATACAAAATAAAGAACAAATTATAAAAACATAACTTTCACAAAGAGTAATTACTGCAGGAAGTTCACAAGCAATCCAGTGAGGTTGTGACACTATTGCATGAGTTTAATCAATCCTCAGCAATCAAAGTAAGTAAACTGCCAACTTATAAAGAAAAACAGAGATTAACTAAGTAATTGTAATTATTAGGAGTAGTATTTTATAAAATTTTTTCATTCGGTTATTTATAATTTTTAATAAAATACAAATGCTCACCAAAAAGACATGCCAAACATCAGAACTGAAGTTATTGGAGTAATTACATCAAATATATGTCCTAATAACTTCTTTTCATTATTAGGTTTAAACTAGTCTGTGTGTCTGAAAGGATGATCAGAAATGTGCATTATCAAGTGTATGTGTTTTATCAGCCAACACATGTGAAATGAATAAACTCAGATTGTAATAGCTGTGACAATTGCAACAATACCACCTGCACTGTTTTTTTTTCTGGAAACCTTCTTGATAAGACAGTAGCAACTGTGTAACCTTATCTACTGAGTTTCTAACTAAAGAACACATTAGTAAGCACTAAAATTCTTAGAGACTAAAATCCCAAGGATTTCAACTATATTTTAACATATTTCTAAGTACTTTAAAGAAACTACAAAAAGAAACTAAGCAAAAAGAATATATTGTATAAAAAGTATAAGTGTGTGCCACCTGAACAAACAGGTCTAGCATTACTCCAAATATTTTAAATATCAAATAATCCAAATGAAAGGATACCCATGCAAGCATATCAACCACAGGAGAAAAAAAATACAGAAAAAAGTGAGGATAATATTTCATTCATTGATGGGATCCCAAGCTACAGGAGACTGTGCTTTACTCATCTGGTGCTCATGTAGCTGGTTTTGGTTTCCTTGGCATGATCTTTGACTGAAAAGTTCAAATAGATACAGAATGCCTGTTAAAGTAGAATAAGGTTCTTAAAAGTAAAATGTGATATATATATAAAATGTTGCTTAACAAAAAAAGAACTTGTCGAACAGATCAAAGGTCTACCTATTTCATATTTTGTATTGAAGATTCTTTCAAAGATTCTAAAAGAATGTCTTTACTAGATGAATATGGATTACTACTCTACAGGAAAAAACTTCAATAGGAGTTTGTGTTCTTTACAGGGCATTTGACAGGAGACAGTTTTATTTTGTCCACCTTATACTTCATAGATTTTGGCCTTAAAGATCAAATTTGGAAATGAATTTCAAAGTTCATTTTGTGTGAATGAAGGAGGGATTTTGTTTGATTGTTTCTTTTCGGTTTGTTTTTATCATGGCTAAGCTTTGTGAATGAAGATATGGGATGCTTGCTACCCATGCTTGCTACAAGTGCGCTGATGGCTAAAAAGGCCAATGTGGGATAGACAAGATTTGTTTTTATAATATTTTTTTACTGGTCTCTTTTTTAATTTAATTTTATTGGATGTCCTTCTGGTGAATGAACAGGAAAAACTAGGCACCCGTCCTAGTGTTCATTGCTTGTAATTCATCACTTTCATGTCTGCTTGCATCTTGGATGATTATATTCAAACACTTCACTTATCTCAAAATACTCATTCAAATATTTTTATCTTCTATCCTTAACCAGCAATGTTCATTCAAATACATATTCAGATTGTTTTTCCTGTTATTCATAAGCAATCTTTGCTTCTTCACTTTTTTGGGAATACAGATTAAGTATTTTCCACTTCAGGCTTCAGTGTCAACATGTTCATCAGACTCTAATAATGCTTTCAGAGTGCAGAACTTTAGTTTTGAAACATCATGGAGAAAGACAGTCTATCAAATATAGACATTGATAAAGGCCCCTTAAACTTTCTAATTTTGAAAACTGACATAAGATTAAAGTTGGATAATTTCCTCAGCATAGATGGAACTGAAGAGGAAGATTGAGAAGGTGAAAGGGCAAAGCAGGTCATAGATAACATTCACATTGTTCCTTGATGTCAAATCCCAAACCATCTGTCATAGTTACAGCGGTCGGGACTGGTTTATCGCTATGAGGGTATAACCAAGAACCATATATTCTATATCCTCTATGTCATTCCTGATGGGCTGTTAATGATAAATCATTGGTAACAGCTGCCCAGAGCACACCTCACACCCCAGGCCACAATAGATAAGGGAAGAGATCAGGGGTGACATTAACACCTCCTCACCCAGCTAGAGAGGTCCTCCCTGCTAATGGGCCCAGCTGCACTGACACAATAGGCACTTACAATGGCCCACAACATCAAAGAATCCAAAAATATCCCAGGACTCACAGAGATAAAACAACCATTGTGAACTCCCTGCCCTGGGGGAGGTACTGGAGATATATAATCCTTGAAGTTTGAGACTGGGAAACCACCTCATCAGACTAAGAGAGAGAACAGAACTCCAGCAGGACTGTGGCTACCACTTTGGAGGAGACTGCTACCATTTTTCTTCAACAGACCATCATTCCAGCTACCAGGTTTTTCCTTTCCTTCTGCTCTGCACCCACGGGCACCACACAGTGCTGGGGCAGGGGGCTCACAAGCACCATGCTGTTCCTGTCCTATGAGGGCTGGGTTGTACTTTGTTCTTGTGGGTCAAAGCAGTTTTGTTATCTGGTGTCATTGGATGTATTGTGATCTTTTTAGTAAAATTTTATCTCTGACTTTTTGTCTCTTCAAATTGGGTTCATCTCTACTGCTGGTTTACTTCTAAACCAGCACAGCATCTAAACCACAACACAGAGCAACCTGGCCACATTACCCACATAGTCTCTCTGACTGGGGTCTCTAGGATGATTACGTACTCTTCATCTATTTGATGACTAAATTATACCTGCAGGATTACTTTCAGAACATTATGATTTAATACTGTTTTATACTACCAAGACACACAGAAGAAAGTTCTTAGTTGAAATGCCATCCAAGTCTTGTGAACCCGCATTGCCGGTTCTAAGTCATCTCTTCAATGTCCACATGTTAATTAATTTTTCCAATACTCGTTGTTGCACATCCATTGTCAGATACTATTTTATGAGTCCAAATAAGTATTCTCCTGTTAATTTTGTTAACAATACTTGGACAACTGTAGATTTGGGGTGTGTGTCCCTCCCATGTTTTCCAAGAACAGAAAATAACTTACAGTCTGAAGATCCCCGTACAGAACACTTGAGATGGTCTGCTTTAATGTTAAAGGAAGATTTTTCTCTTTTGAATTTGGCAACTTATAGATAGTCAGCTTCTAATCCACAATTATTTTTTTCATAAATAGTTAGCTGTACAGCTTGTATTTGCCTTATGAAAATGCAAATGGTATATGTCTGAGAAACCAATATTATAAGGAAAAAAAATCTTTTTTGCTTTACATTTCCAAAAGGTGTCCTGCTACAGTAATTTCACACATTTACTCCTACATAAGTTTAGGATGAAGATAGGAAAAGCTGGACCTGTGTCCAAATCTGATTTTTTTTTTTTTTCTGCAAATGTAGACCAACATTTATATTAGTAAAAATATGGCTACATTTTTCCAATTTGGAAATAAACAGTGATTGTTATACTATTGTTCTGTAAGCAAAAGTTTAAGTTTTGTAGGCATAAGATTGCATTTGAGCTATACAATTTGTAGATTAATCATACATACCAATCCTGTATCCTCTTGATGAACTTCAATATTGCATAGGTTTTCCAGCTGGCTCCTGAATTATCAAACAGTTTCTACAAGTTTGAAGGACTCTAAAGAAGAGCATAAACAATCAATCATGAAATTTGTAACATAAGATGTCACCATACCCACTAATATGGCCACAACAAGTTAATTGAGGTCATATGGGATGATATGATGCTACTCTATTAAATGTTTCTGCTGTAATAAAAATCCCTGCTACTGCATAAACACTTAGCCTTTTTCAAAAACTGATAAGTCAAGGAGTTAAAAATGAATCCTCTGAACATGTATCTGTAAGTATTTCCTGAAAATGCATTGCAACTTCCATCAGCTGCCTCTGCCAAACTGAATAAGCAAAACAATGTGGTATGGTCAATTTGTGCATGAGACAGATGTTTTGTGGTGTATTTGTTATGCCTGCAGGGAGCTGAGTGACCACAGCTACCAATCAGCAGTAGATGCAATATAACATCCCAACATTACTTTCATCTACAGCAAGATTTAGCATGCTACGCACAACACCAGCAAGATTGCTGGATATTCTCTGAATTGTTCCAAAAATGTCTGTTGAAATTGAATGTAGGCAAAAAATATGTCACTAGAAATACAAGAATGAAATGCTGCATTACTCTCTCATTTTCAGTTAATCTGTCAAACTGTTAACTGTTTTCATCTTGTGACTGTCTAATTCAACCAAAAAAAAAAAAAAAAAAGGATTATAGGGCACAAATTCCTGAAAATATATTTACTTGTTCCTCCTAAGCATGCATTTCTTGTTTCTCCTTTGCAAATTAGTCCATACTACATCTTACGTATACAGACCCCACCTCTCAGAATTGTTCAACTTTGATGACGTAAAGAAGAAAAAGTCTCACAGATTTTAGATTCAGAAGAAAAAGAGAATTGTTAACAGAGGAACTCACACTTAATATTGACCTCATGAACCAGAAATTTCTTTAAGAAATGCAGGATGTTTCTGTCTCGTTGACAAATTCCATTTCTTCACAGTTTCCATTTCATTTTCATTTTGGATAGACTATTTGTATAGACTTTTGCTTACCCAGTCTGTTTAGATAATATGTTCACAATTTAAGAAAAGAAACACTGAATTTTAAAGTAATAAAAATTTCCTGCCTCTTGTGGATGATATGCCTTGGACTTGATCGAATGTATGTGCAGTATTTCTAAATAATCTAGGAGACAAAAAAAAAATGGAATGCCCAAAGCTCTGCTTCTTGGATTGCAAGAAATAGCAATATCAGCTTAGTATGGCTTGAGACATAATTGCTTATTATGGTTCCAAGACACCATGGCCTTAACATGGCTTAGCTCTTTGTTAGCTTTTTTCCACACACATTAGCTTTCAAAGAGGAAATACTTTAGTAAACAATATGGCAATTCCAATATATTTGGCTGCAGATGTGACACCTGGTTAGTACCATTTCTATACCTTTCACAATTGGTGAATCATTCTTGTCTTAGTGTGCCTCTGATATCAGGCTTGTTTGTCCTTTCTTTCCCAACACTTTTATTATAAGCATGAAGCGAAACAGGCAGAAAGAGCTTTCCCAATTAGATGAATCTTTTAAAAGTTTAACATCGGTTTTAACTGCTTTATTATCTGTTACTTCAGGTTTTTAGAAAGTGTATGACATGATTCAGTCCTTCCATGGAACTGGACTTGTTGATTTTACAAATCGAGAATATGTCCATAGGTTTAGGAGAATATCTTTGTAGATTTAGGACAAAATAGAATCAAAAAGGGATATCTGAAAGACTAATACCCCTCTTTTGTTTGACAGACTTGGCAATACATGACACACCTCTGAAGATATTTATCCAGTTTGCCTCAAACTGTCTAAAGCCAGAAGTTTCAGAAACCCATTCTTCACAAAAGAACCACCTTTTACATCTCCACATGAGGGCTGACAGTACAAAACAGGATTTATTACTAGCAGCAATCAGAAGGGACAATTCTTACAGTAGAAGATAAAATGTAATCACCCATGATATCGTCCTGAGTGTTACTAGAATTACTGTGTGATGTTTATATAAACCTGATTGATATGTGTGTGTATATATATATATAACAGATATAAAGCCATATTGTTATGTTTTGAATAGTGTCTTGAGTGTAAGGTAAATGTCATTATTTTCAATGAAGTTCTTCCAAACTGAAAAGCCTGCACAATACATATTTGAGTAGCCAGCTATTCCCCTACTTTAACTATATAATCTACAAATGGCCGGACACCAAAATTTCCTTTCAGAGAGGTTACTTCTAATCTTCTAACTTTTGTGCCAAATTTCAACAGTCTACAGATTTTTAGAACCTAGAATAACAGGGTTTATAATGAAAACACTGACACTCTTGTGGCTATGGATGTGCCAGCTACTGCTGTAATAATCAGTAAATAATTACTTTTAGCTTTCCACTCAGTGAATTAGCACAGATGAAGTTTTTCATTAAAGGATGAGTTTTGCTGTGAGAAAGTTCATTTCAGGACATGTCCATAATAGTAAACTAAATGCAGCTTGTTCTGTGATTTCTCAGTATTTTCTTTGTTATTTTTTAATTCAAGAGCACTGGAGGGATGAGAGTATTCAGAATTGAGGGACAAATAGTTGACTGCACCTCTATTGTCCATTAAACACAATCCATCAGCATATCATTCATGGGTCAGTGTGACAAGCTGAAATGAACTGTGATCTGATGAAAGTTTTTGCAGCTGTATAGCATTTCCAAATAAAGCTTCCTCTAAAGCTCCAAGCATCTTGGTTCTCTGCACGTATATCAAAGCATACACTGAGAGAAAAATAATTTTTGGTTTTTAGACAGTACTCTTCCTGTGATACTGGAGCAGCACAGTCACCTTTCATTGGTGGTGGAAGAACAGGACCAATATGCATTTCAAATGAGTGAATGAGTTCCCACAAGAGTGCTCTCAGGTTTTGCTAAGTGTGTATTTCATCGTATTTAGTTTAACTGGAAGGTTAATTTGTAAACTAGTTTTACCCAGACATAAAAAGAGATTGGGATAGAGCATGAGATATTTGCCCTTTCAGTTGCTTATTAAATGCCTTGAGAAGAATGAGTCATTTGAGATTATGCTCTTCCAAGTTATCTTCATGAACTGTTGGTTTTTTATCCTGTGTTACCTCTCAACCTACTGTCTATGAGATCCTTTCTCCCTCTACTAGACCATGGGAAACTATTAATGTTGGCTTGTCCAGTTATTCAGAGAAAGTATATAATAATTGCCTGCAATCTTTGCTTGCTTTGATTTTTTTCTTATGGATCACTAAAGTTGGTCCCTGATATTTTAAGTCGGACAATCAAATTTTTCTGATATTCTCCTTCCACATCCCACAAGTGATTCCTGAGACTTATGGACTAAAGCCAGAATGTAATTTGATTTTCACAAAATGATAAGTGTATTGATGTGCTGTTTAAGAAGCCTAGATTTTGTTATGGAAGTTAAGAAATATTGGGAATTAAAAGTTCTAAAGCAAATGAAAATAAAAAAGGGAATGGCAAGCTCTTTCTAAGTCTTTTGTCAGACTACAGAGAGATTCATGATGCCTAATTTCTAAGAAAAGAAGCACAATCCATAAAGTAAGTTATAATAATAATACCAGGATGTGCAATATCTCTGCACCTTTACTTAACTCTACAGTAGCCTAAAAATCATGCTTATAGTGATAAAACATCATTAAACTAATTGAATTGCCAATTAAACCATTTATGTAAATTGAGTAACTTCTGGCAAGCAAAATACTGTAAGATTATGTTTGGTCCAAACATTTCACATTTCTCATCTTTTTAACTACAAATATGTAACACCTATGGAGATTTACAGTAGTTTTGTGATTTCTGTTGAAGTTGATACCTGCCAAATGTAGCTTATTTATTTGTATTAAGTTTAGTATATGGGCACAGTGCAATCAACATGTATTGGAGGTATAAATAGATTATCAAACATACATAGTTTCTAAACCACATGTGTAAAATCTATCTTGAGGACATTTGGTTTTTAGTTTAGCTCAAAGATATATATGCATGGCTGCCTTCTGAACCTTTTTGCACTAATTGTAGTGTTTCAACTGATACTGGCCTGAAAAGGATCAAATATCTAATGAAACTTAAACTAGCAGGCATTACACAAGATTTCATCTTTCTGTGCTAAACCAGCACATTAAAGCTGAAAGTGGAGGTGGAAATGAAACAGAAAATTGCTCTAAGTCTACTACATCTGACCATGGTTGCTAACTCAGCTGTTTTACAAATGAACTAAATTAAAATCAAAGCAAGTGCTGCTATCAAACGTTTGGAATCTCAGTGGATAAAAATATTTCTCAAAGATTAATAAATGCTGCTGGCAATGGAAAGTTATATCTTGCAATTGTTATCCAGAAGTGGCTAAAAATGAAACAGATATAAACCAATAACAGACAGAATATGTTATTGCATTTTCATAATGCAGTTTAATTTTTCAGTCCTTCAACAATAAAAGGAAGTGATTCAAGTTTAACGGTAAAAAAATGCAGTCAAAGTGAATGAAATATCTTACTTTTACAGCTGTGGGAACAATTCATAATGTAGCAAATGCAAATGCAATAAGAAGTTATGAGATCAGGACTGACAGGAAAAAACCTAATTTTATATTGTTAAGACTGTGCGAAAAAAAAATAGAACTGAATTAAACTCATTAGTGGAATAGCATCAGCCTGTACTTGAAATCACATTGAAAAAAAAATTATTTATATGCTCTGTTAACATTGCAATATATTTTTCCTTCTTTCTCTCATCTGTGCATGTGTGGTTTACGTGGCACCATTTTGGTACCAGGGATGCTGGAGGAGTGGCTCTGTGAGAAAAGATCAGGAGTTGTCCCCATGTCAGGCAATGATGTTTCCCTATGGCTCCAAAAACAGACCTCCTACTGTCCAAAGCTGAGCCCCTGAGCAACGCTGGTGGTGACTCTGTGATAACATATTTAAAAAAGGGTAAAAAATGCTGTGCAGCAGTGAGAGAGGTGAGGAAAATGTCAAAGAAACAGTCCTGCAGACACTGAAGCCATTGAAGAAGGAGGGGGCAGAGGTATTCCAGCAAAGATTCTCCTGCAGCCTGTGGCAAAGGCCACTGAGGCAGGCTGTCCCTCCGCAGCCCATGGAGGTTCAGAGTGAAGCAGAAATCCACCTGCATTCCTGAAGGACCAGACATGAGAACAGGTGGATGTTCTCTGAAGGAAACTGCAGCCCATGGAGAGCCCATGCTAGACCAGGGTCTTGGCAAGAGGTGCAGCCCCTTGGAGAGAAGAGCCCATGCAGGAGCAGATTTTTCTGGCAGGATTTGTGGCCCATAGGGGTTCCCACGAGGGAGCAGTCTGTTTCTGAAGGATACGTGTGGAAACGACCCACACTGGAGCAGTCAATGAAGGACTGTATCCTGTGGAGCAGGGGAAGACTAAACATTAAAAACAGATTGCAACCCTCATAGTAAGTTCTTTGTCTTTTTTTAATAAGGTACTATCAAGAGAAGACTCTGTTTCTGTCATTTGTGGACCAAAGAGTGTTTGCAGCATCCACTGACATTCCCAGAGGATAAGGGCACTTTTTGTATCGTAGTGCCAGGGAGCCCTTTTAGACCTATATGGCTTTTGCATGAATCTCTGAATCAGCATCAATCTGCTGTTGCTAAAGATGACTTTGCAAAATTTATATAGATGAACAGCTGTACACCTTTACGCAAATGTCAAATGTCCAGTTTGGCAAACACAAAAGTATTAGTCCTTCTGCCTACATTTAAATGAATTAAAGACTACACACACATACCAATTTCTATGAGGAGACTTTTCAAGAGAGCGAGTTAAATATACAAATGGGAAGTTGGGATACACTAGAATACCGAAAGCAGATTCTCAAACCAGAAAACAATCTAAAGTTTCCTGCTGGTCTAGTTTTTGGCCCTCAAGTTTTTTAAGAGTCTGTTATCTACTTTACGAAGACCCATTTAATCAGCTCTAGTAAGTCTAAAAGACAACAAAACTACTTGCAATTGCAAGAGCTAGTTTTTAGCCTAGTATTTCATGCTATCTAAAATATCAGTTCTGCATGTTGCAACATGCAAGTAATAAAAGCATGGTAAAATATTTATTTTGTTTGTCAGGCATATGAATAACAAGAAGCTTTGCTTGTGAAGTGCAGACCAATATGCCATAACTAATATACAGAGGAACTTTGGTGGAGTACTCTGATGAAATGCTCTTTTTCCCTTTAGATATCTATATAGAGATGCAACATTGTCTCATCCTCTAGAGTTTAGTGCCCCTGTTTTATCTACATTACAGCTTCTACTCAGAACATGGGGTGCTGATGTCTTTGACAAAAGACATAAGTTATTCAGTCCCAGTTGTGTTGCTACAGTGAAAGCACAATTGGACACAAGGGTATAAACATTCTTATAAAGATCTGTGTGAACTCACATCTAATGTCCTTTTCTATTCTAGAAAGAACTTATAGCAAAGTATTCAAAAATGGTTACTTGGGCCTTAACTTATTTAAACCTGAAAATGAGTAGACATTGTGTATATATATATATATATAAAATTGAACAAACCATCACAGTTTAATGCTCTTCCGCTTAGCCTTCCCGAGTCTGCAGAATCAGAGACCATCTTTCTTCTAATCAAGTCATTTTCCTGAGGGATTTTTGAACTTCATATGACATGTCTGGCTTAAACTGTTATTAACTCATTTTGCAGTCACGTGAAAAGTCATTGCTTCACAACGTGCTATCTTATCAATCTTCTGAAATTTATGTATTTCAAATAAATACAAAGATATAGATTTGAATTTTTACCACTTACATTTAGTAATTTTTTTCTGTAAAGTATTTTGTCACTATTTTTGATTTACGTGTTACAAATATTAACTCATAACATGCTAATATACTTATATTTGGTAGATGTATTTAAATAACTTTATAAAATATTTACTATGTTGTATTAGATTTCCTCAATATCCTTCAATATTTTGACATATCAGAATAAAACATTGATAAAACACATCTACTCATAACTTTCCTCCCTCTCTCATTATTCTAAACACATATTCTTGCTGCTCTATTGCCTTATGATTTAAACCTTTCTGATGTGTGCAAACTCAGCAGCCAAGGTATATATAGTTTACCTACTGCAGCATTTACCCAAAAGAAAATGTATTGTTGGCATTCTTTATGAACTTAGATACCTGACACTCTGTAAGGAGGGAAAAAATCTGAATTGTGATCTGGAGAAAATAATATAGATCCTGTTCTGTGGGATCACTCTTCACAGGTATCTGGATGTTCAAAAACTGATAACTTTTAATGACACTTCAAAAAGATTGAAAAAATTTCTGGGTCTAGCCGTACAAAGTGGTAGTAATGACAACAACAACAACAACATAAGGCTGTGACTGAGACACTTTACCAATTTTAAGATTCATCACCTTTTTCAACTAAGTGCAACACCAAATACCTCTAGAAGAAAAGTTTGTACACTCTTATGATTCTTTCCTTTTCATAATCATAGCAGCGTAGAATCATAGAATACTGAGTTGGAAGGGATCCACCAGGATCATTGAGTCCAGCTTCTGGCCCTGTGCAGCACAGCCCCAAGAATCACACCATAATGTCTTGTGCTCTTTTCCTTCACTTTCCACTTCTCACAACATTACATATTTTTATTTTAGTAGCATATAAAATCTCCAAAAATTTCATTTGTGAATATACCTATTTTTTCAGAAGCTTCTTTTATGTTGTGAATAAAAATAGCTTATATTCTCTACCTTATAGTCTGGGATAAAATTGCTTTTCAATAAGAGTACACCAAAGGTCCTGTGTTTCAAACTCATATACATGCATGTGCTTATCAGTTATTTACTGTAAGTATAGTAATGAAATATGAAAACCTTGCATGTATCTAGTTTTCCCGCTACAGGAAGGACACAAAAAAAGTGCCTTTCATTGTTTTTAGATGCCTTTGTAGCCCTAAGGCTCTGTTCACTTTAAATATCATAAGCTTTTCATAATTCCCCTCTCCCTCCAAAAAGATATACAATAACGGAAAAAAAATCTGTTGGATACAGATTTATCCTTCCTAGATGACAACTAGTTAAATATAAAAATGGAGCTATTTGGACAAACATTAAAAAAAATGTTAAAAATAATAAAAAATATTATTATTAAAAAAAAAAAGGAAAAAAATTTAAAAAAAAGCAGAAATTTGCAAAGTCACCTATTTCTGCCATGAACTGTACCTTTCGCTGACTGACTTAGTTTTTACTTTAAGGCCTATTTATATGTTCACATATCACCAAAATCCCCTACTCGAATCTGATTTTCATATTGCTCTACTCAAACTGAGACACCAGAATTCACTATAGACTGGAAACAATTCAGTTTCTATTTGCATCTCTTCACCTTGGTGTTGTATTGATCATCTCAAATATTTACCTATTGATTATTCCTGCTCCTGCAACAGCTTGATCTATCACAGAATTTTTATTTTTATGTTTTAATAAAGAATTTTACAATAATGAGCTGGAGTAGAGTGGTCTAGAATTAAATTTTCTTTTTCCTTTTTTTTTTTTCTTTTTTTGTCAGGCTATCAGTGTATGAATGTGTTTCAATGCTTTAGTTTTTAACATATGCGAATGTTAAAATTAGAGTTACATTTCCACTATACTTGGTAATGTTAAATACGTGATACTTGATTTGTATATGATGACAGCCTCTGAATGGTAAGTCGTAGGTGCAACACCCTTTCCTCATCCTTGATAGGTTCTAATCTTTGCAAAGTCGAGTCTATTGCTGACAATAACTTTCAGTGTTTTACTCAATTGACAGTGCCTCCAACAAATTTTATTGTTTGTTAAAATTCTAACTCACACAATGTGCATTAAGAATGCAGGGTAAGGATCTTGATCTGTTCTTACTGCACTTGATGAAACAAAACCTTTTCTTAAGGAAAAGATTTATATAGCTCAAATAATTATTTAAATTCATAGGCATTTTCCTGCCTGGTAATATCAGTCCCTTTTGGGCTCTAGTTGCAAATTACAACATTTAGAAATTCTTTAGAAACCTACTCTCTGCCCCTATGCACTGAAAGATGCACAGGGCTCACTTTAGTTAGCTACTGCCTTCATTGTCTCTGATATTGTGCATTAGAGAATGTTTGTAAAAAATTATTTACCTGAAGACTTGACTGGCTGTGACAGAATGATGTCATATCTCTGTCTTGTAATGTAAATCAGTATTCACTGATTTCAGAAGTTACATTTGCCAATTGACAGATGGGTCAAACACGCTGTCCACTTAGACATGTATACAGCTAGCCAAGGTGGTTGTTTCTTTTCATAACAAAGATAAAAATCAGTTCAGTTAACCCATCTCCTCTATGCCTTCAATATGCTTATTCACTTTAGTTTTCTTACACTGTTCAATTTTTTATTTATTCTGAAATATTTTTTATGTCTTACAAGAAAGAAAAAAAAAACAAACCAAAAAAAAATCATATAACAAGATACAAGCTCTAACTTCCCTATATGAATTAATAATATTTTTATGTGTACTCATGTATGTCATTATTGATAATGGTGAACTGTTTCTGACAATAAAACAAATATGAGAGAAGCTAAAGCTGGTGGTAAGTATAAGGATCTGTTCCAAAATGGAACACAAGTTTAAAAATGCCACAGAGCTTTGAGTCCAGGGACAGCCAATGATATGTTGCCTGCAACACTAAGGAAAGTTGTTTCCAGGCAACAAAGGGATATTTGGGAACTCACTCTGACTTTATTCAGTGCACATTTGTAGCAGTGTTATGTCTTATCTGAAGCACTCTCCAGATGAAAATCTGTTATTGAAAATGAAAAATATCTGAAAAATAATTTTCAGAAAAGTCCAAATATAGGGACATGCAAATATGTGAAGGTCTATTGATTATTTGTTTAGCCTTTGTATTTTCTTATGTAGCATTCATTTTTAGCAATAGCAATTCAAGTGAGCTGTGGCAATAATATTCCTGTTACTATTAAAAATATCATAACATTAAACTTTCTTTGGGATGTGGTCAGAATTGATTCAATTGGAGATTGCTATTCCTCCTGTTGCTATGCTGATATTCCTTTCTTGTTGTAGACAGCATATGTGGGATCAACATATTTTATAAGAATTCAATCTGAAACATATCTACTAGACATATTTGAGCTGCTCAGTCCTGCAATCATACAAGTCTGTTGTGTATATGAGCATATGTAGAGCAATGTCAAACCTGTTGCAAACAGAGAATGTTATGGGTGGAAGAATAATGGAGAGCAACAAGCAGTAGAAATAACAGTAAGAGCCCCAAAGGAAAAAGGTACAGAGAGCACAGCAGAGGTTACAGGAAGAAACTGGACTATCAGCTACATGTCTGGATAACAGCGACATAAAAAAGGGAATGAACAATTCATAACTGAAAGGACCATTGAGAGGATAAAAGGCATAGATAAACCTCTTTTTTTTTAATCATTTTCTCTGCAAAATAGTCCCAAGTTAAGAGGAGAGTACTTCTGAGATATACGGTCTCAAGAGATAAGAATTAAATGGAGACCTGGGAGTCATGATTGGAAGCAATATATGGGACTCTATGACATATGATAGGCTGACTGGGAATAAATTTATTTGAGGATAGTTTTAAACTGTTCTTTAGGTTTACCAGTCTCATAAACAGACTTATTTACTGAAATTCAGTGGAGCATGTTAAAGTCAGACTGAAAAACACAGTCTGTTTCAGCACAGGAGAGGCCAGATTGGGCTGATGTCACTCATCACTGCCTCTCAAGATGATCAGTAAAGCTGTAAGGACAGTGTACAGGGAGCCTTAAGACCACACAGATCCATCTGAGGGAGGCAGCATCTCCCTAACCTCTCTTGGCAAAGGCTGTGACTACTCCATGACTGCTTGTGCCATTTGGTACGGGTCTATCAATGAAAATTTAACAAAAAAATTGTACCTGTGAATTGCTTAAAAGTATAACCTATTAAGATTTGTGTCGAACTTGACCCTTTCAGCTATTAGGCAGATGGTAGAGAATCAAAATATTAGTGCAGGCAATCCTAGATAAAAGAAGTTTTAAGTTTTAGCTAACAAAGTATGCTAAATTCTGCCAACTTTACATTTGTCAATTCAAAAATTATACATTGCATGTGTGACTCTAAACTTAAATGAGTGTTACTGTTCTATGCAGGGCTCTCACCTTTTGTTCCTGTTTGCTTCAGCCATATTTACATATACACCCACTCATGTAGACCCACTATCTGTCACCAACAAAAATTCCCATACTTACATTTCAAACCCTCTCCCTTCAGCAATCTTTGAAAAACTGACTCTGACACTGACCAAGTTAAACTTAGTGGCAAAATCTCACCTGAATTTCCAGTACCTACATAGCTCTATGAAGCCTTGGTAAGAAATCCCATCTGTGGCTGCCTGTACAGTATGCCAAATACTTCCTTCAATCCTGGTGACAGCTCCAAGTGAACAGATATTTACCTTGCAAAGTTATGTTTTTCCATCCCTAACATATCTCAGTCTGCCTTCAGGCTTGAGATCTTTCTTTGGACTTGTGTCTTCCATCCCCAGCTTCCTGAGTCCAAAGAACATACTACTCTATTCACGAGGACAGAACACTTAGGAAAATAAACAAAAAATGAAAAGAGTGATAACATGGATGAGGATTTTTTTTTAATTGCTCCCAATTTCTCACTCCTTTGAGAACTGCACAACCACATAGAGCTGCTGCACTGCAAAGTGCCTTATTCGAAGAAGAGGATTATTGATTCAGTATATTTGCATTTAAATCTGCTTTGCATTTCTATCTCCCCTATTTTTAATACCAACAAGATTTTAAAAGCATAATGTGTCATAATTAGTCACTATGAGATTTGGTGTATGGAGGAATATTTTGCATTTTGAAAGCTGTTTCTGAGCACATGAAGGGAAAAACATTTCTTGGGAATAGCAAACATAGGCTGACTGAAGGTGATTCTTTCCAGACAAACCAAGTCACCATTTATGATGAAATTATTCTGCATAAGAGAAGAGCAGTGAATACTCATTATCTTTCCTGTAGCAGGACTTTTCTCATGTTCTCCCTCAGTATTCCTGCACCCAAGTTAGGATGTTAAGATCTTAGACATGAGGATTACTAGGTGAATGAAAATCTGAGTTGTCAGACTCACAGTGTGGTGGTAAATGGTTTTCGTATTCCCAGTTAGCAGAGTACTTCAGGGGTGAATTCAGAGACCAATCAATATCTTTTATTCTGTTCAATACCTTTAACCTAGAAAAGGAGGTAGGGGTGCAGCCTCATCAAGTTTGAGAGCAATTCAGAACTGGGAGGTACATAAGAGTCATTCAGAAGGACTTAGGCTGTAAGAAGGGGCTGGTATCAAGAGTAAACTACAGCCAGTATATTGAGGGATGTGATTACTCTCCTTTGAGAAGCATTGACTACTTCACCTGAAATATTGCATTCGCTTTTGGGAGCTCCAGGACAGTAAATTTTTTATTTTGATAAATACAAGCAAGTTCATCTGATCAGGAGTTGTAGCACTTATCCTGTGAGGAGGGACTGGAAACTGGGACTTATTAAGCCTGGAGTAGAGATTGCTTTAAGTGGACCTAACAGCAGTTCTCCTATACTTACAGGGAGGTCATCAAGAAAATGGGACCAGACCCTTTAACGAAGTTCAAATGAGGTAGGAGAGGGAATGAGACATAGGGATCATAAATTGCAGTGGGGAATATCCAAACTGGATATAAGGAAAACCTGAAGATAATCAAACATTAGAGCAGGTTGTCCAGAAAGTTTAAGGAATGGAAGACCTCAAAGGTTTTGAGATGTATGTGGTCAAAGCCTGAGCAGCTTAATCATTGTTGACCTGCTTGGAGTGGGAGGCTGCACCAGGGACTCACTAAGGTCCTTTCTGACCAGAATAATTATCGAATTCTAAAGTCTGAAGATCATTCTTGAGACCTCATCTCTGTTGTAAAGCAGTAGGAAGTATGTATTTCTCATTTTGTGTATATTGTGGGCTTGATGTCTCCCACATTACTGAAGCTGTTCCCCGAAATGGTCTATCTGCCTCTTTTTCTTCGATTTAGTTCTTGGGAAAGGGCAGTCTATACCCGCATAAATTGTGCTGTATTGGTGAAAGTCTTATTTGACTGCAGGAGTATTCTGTGTGATATTTCTTCTGCTTCTAGCCAGAATAGCGTTATTTTCATGCACTAATGGATGATCCTTCAATCCCAAACCAGATTAATGTTTGTATTGCATTATGTTTCTACCTACAAGTTCTCAGTTATTCTAACATCAGATTTCTGACACGGAAACCACTCTTATTTTTAGCTCTGTTGAACAATATGTAGACAACTAAGAGTTCTTAATTCAGTGATTCTATTTCTTAATGTGTTAAAAAACAATCAGAGTTTTAGTCGCCAGATTTGTTAGAAAATTCTTTCTCTGACTGTGGTTTCTAAATATCTGTCAGACCAGGTGTGTTAACAGTGATATGCTTAAACTCCTACTTCACTGGAAATGACATGAAATTATGTTTTATGAAGTATGATTTATGTTCAGAATTTTAGTATGTTAGAATGTTGCCTTTTTCTAAGATTTTGGCATGATAGTTTGGTTATATGTTAACTTCTCTTTCATTAAGCATTTTCAAGTGAGACTGCCTCAGGAAAGTGAAAATAATAGCGTAGAAGTATGAAACTTTTTTACCACCATTTCCCCCCTAAGCCTACTGTCAATGTAAGTTCTTTTATTTGACCTTTGTTATGATCAGATTATTAAGATTATTAAAAATGCCTCTGCCCAAACTAAGGTGCAACCAAGACCATATGCCAAAATCAGTAGTATGTATTTTATTTAACAGCAAAGGTGAGGCAGAGAGAGAGAGAGATAGAAGAAATCACAAAAGATGATGGTGGAGTGGAGGAAGAAAAAGAATGACAGAGATTAATAGGAAAAATATCACCAATTTGTGGAACCCAAATGCGTCCCATGGGTCTTTTCTGGTGTTGATGGCCCCAAAAACATAGAGTCCAATGGAGACTGGACATTCAGGAAATGCCAGGCACCTCCCCTGGGGAGTGGGGGGAAGCTTTTCAGTCTCTTGCAACAGGTTCTGGATTTGTCACTTTACTTGGGTCATGTGCAGTTGTCTGGTGGTGAAGGGCCTCAAGAACGCATCTGGGGGGCACTTTGGGGGTCTTTCATGGTTTGCGACCCCTTTGCACCTACCTCTCACGTGAATGATCCATGTGTAGGAAGTTTTCCCCGAGCACGATGGGAGGGGTTTACTCTCTTTGGTGTGGAGAGATTTTGCCATCACACACCCCAAAACCTTCTCCTCCGCCACCCAATGAGCCTTGTTTACTTCTTCTCCTACCTGAGGTGATTAGACAATAGTCTTATCTCAAGTTTTCCTTTCACAGTCCAAATTCCAGTCAGGAAGCATATTGGAGAAGTGAGGTACTTTGGTGGTTACAGGCAGGCAGTTGCTTCCTTGACGAAAAGGCTTTCTCTAATTTTGACAATGTTTGAGATATCAACATTTCAGTCCATCAAAACCTCCTTTGTGGTTTCAACAGGATTTTGATGTATGTACTCATTTCACACCTTTGGCCTTTCCTTCTTAGATTTTTATTCTGCCAGTGAGCTACTTGTGTTGCCTTTTTAGTTATAATTTTTATTTCCCATAACTTCTTAAGAATCACATTCTCATATTTTAGAGCAAGATCTGATATTGAGGAAATCTGTAAGCTAATGCAACATACTCAGAAGTACAGACTTCATCATTCATTGATAACAATTGTTTTCTGCCAGTACTAGTTCTTATGTCTCCTTACAGCAGAATGAGTGTCTGTCCACGTGTGCTAAGATATGGATTTTTTATTGAAACTAGGGACTAGTCACATTTGTTTGAAACATTTTAACACTGCTGAGGTACATCATGCACTAGAAAGACTTTCATAGTATTAAGAAAAAGTCAAGGTAAAGAGAAAAATCAAGTGGTTTTTTGTAGTTGAGTTCTATTTGAGGGAAACGTAACAAGAAATCAATGCTAATCTTCCATTTATGAGATTTCTTAGAAGTTGTCCCTATAACTCCAGTTCATTGCTTGTTTTCATGGCTTTCATCCTTTTTTCTCCCCTTAATTTCTTTCCTATTTTGACTGAAAATGTTCTAAAAGTGTGTATTTATTAACAGGGCAGTTCTTGACTCATGATTTCAGAGGGACAGTCTGGCTCCAAGCACATTTGAAGAGAAATCAAATAGCAGCCCTAATGGTGTTACCCCTTGACCATAACCTCATCTAAAGCTTAAATTAGCCATTCTTGTCCCATAAAAATCATTATACTTCTTCCTTCACATACCTCTTGTCCAGGCTCTGGCTATTATTTTTCTTTTGCATTATATGGGTGATTCAGAAAGAGAAAAATGAAATTTAAAAAGGTAAGGTCCTGATACTGCCAAATTGTTTTACAAAGGTCTCAGTACAGTCTGTGAACATTTTGTCATTGATGACACTCAGAGAAGAATTGGGCTCTACACACTCATTGTATAATGCAGTGGCTCAGTGGAAGAGTGTACAGTGTCACTAATAAGCTCCCTTCAGAGAACAGTAATGGAAAACTGGTTTCCTGGTACCAGCTGTGTACCTTACTATGCCCTGCTTCTGTTGAAAATGAAAATGACATATGAATTCTACTGATCAGGACATGTTATGGCAACATGCAGAAAGGAGCAAGTTTCCTTTTCCACAGGAAAGGGATACACTGTAAAGGTTAAATGTTCCAAAGGACAAACATCCTGGGTATACTCTGAGTAAAGGATAAGTGTCCTGGGAGCACTTTGTATTAAAGAGAGCTGAATGCCTGACAGCAAAGCGGGAGCAGTCAGATGAGCAAAACTGCCTGAAACATTAAAGGAAAAAAACTAATTACATGTTTAACAGAATCAATGATAAACCTGGGATTACTGAGTCTTCTTTATTGTTGTTTTGGTTTTGTTTTCCTTAGTTGTTCCTGTTTTATTTTTTTTTATTGAGTCTTAACAGAGTCTTGGTCCTGAGAGGCCAATCTTCTTATTAATCTCAATCTACACCTTTCACGCAAGAAGATATCTCAGAGACAGTCATAGCTGTAAACTCTCTCTTCAGTGCTTCTGTAGGCTGCCTTTTGAAAGTTAGGTGAGCACCAAAATGTTACCTTTTGTTTTCTTTTTTTGTTTTTGGTTTTTTTTTTCTGTTTACCACAAGATTCCATGTCTTCCCTTAGGAAGCTTATGTTATCTATTGCTTCTGTGTTGCCTGTGTCCCCTTCTAGCCCTCCTTGCTTTTTCTACCTCTCTGTTAGCTTTCCTCTGCTCTTCAAGCTCTATCTGTGCAATTCCTTGGAGTTTTGTGCTGGAGATTTATGACCCAACTGCAAGCTTTTAAGAGTCACGAATGAAATGCGCTTAGGAACCCTGTGTCTCTTGATGCCAAGTGCAAAAAACTTTCTTAGATGCTGTAGTTTTGCCAGTCAATTGCTGAAGCCTGTGATAAAAGCATAGAGCAATAAGATTATGAGCCATCCTACAAGGAACATCAGAGAGTAGAAACAGTCTTGATTTAATGGAGAGGATCATTATCAATTCCTGTTCTCCAAAACAGAGCCTAAAAGCAAATAAAATCCATTATTTTCAATGGCAGACATTTTAAAAGCGACTGTGCAATTTTTCAAAATATTCTCTACTGGATTTACATTGTCTCTTTATACTCGTACATTTCTGTCTTGGCACAAGCAAAATTTTGTGGTTATACCATCAGAAGAACTGATTTTCTAATGGCTACAATTAGTATCTTTATAGATTCGATTACACCTTGGCTACTACCCTGTCCAATGTTGTCAGACAAATGGGATACAGCACATAAGAATCATATAAAAATATAATCTCCAAGGAAAACCAAGACCTTGCAGGAAATAATTTTGTACACTTGGAAATCTCTGACTTTGATTTAGCATTGCTTTCAATCCCCATTGTATAACAAAGGAGAACAATGATCTTTGAAGTGTCTCTGTTTCAACTAAATAAAGCAAAATCACCTGATGACCCTCAAAAGCTGTAGTTTTCTTGGGGTCGTGTTGTCATGGGTTCTGGTTTTCCTTCTTCCTTCCACTTAGCTACTTTCAGCCGACATTAGAAATACCTTTCCATGAAAGGGCCTTACTGAATCAGATCTTAGAAAACTGCTGTACCTTATCTTCACTTATTCTTCATCTTCATTTTTATAGTGGCCTTTGTCTCTTCTAGCAGTAAAAGATACAGTGGAAATCACTGTGCTTCAATAGTGTAAGAATGTCAGTCAGTTTTCACCTCCACATTCCTCACTTAAAGAGAAACTACTGCCTTGGCACAATTCTACAGTATTCTCTTGAATAGAAGAACTTATAATTGTAGAGGATTATCTTTCAGTTCTCTTTCTTCTTCTCCCCTCCTTTTTCTTTGTTTTTGTTTGTTCATTTGTTTTTGTTTTGTCTATTTTTAGGTTATTTCTTTCTTTTTTTCCCCTGTAGTTCTTGAAGCATTAGTTACAATAAACCCAGTGAAAGTGTGAAAACTGTTTGTTTAGTGCAAGCCAAACTGCCTGTCTGCTTTGGATTATTGAAGCCGAGAACTGCCTGGATTTACCAGAGAACCCAGGCAGCCTTTACTCCTGAATTAGTCCATCAGCATAGTATGAGATTTTTTTTTATTTTATTTTTATTTTGCAGGATTGCATGTCAGGAAGAATGGTGTTTAATCTGACAAGAGGAGAACTCAAATTCCTTTCTGTCCTCTCACTGAAAGTTTGTTTAGTGAGAGGCACTTGTCATTCTTCCTCAAGAATCAGTAACAGAACAAGTTGATCAAGAATGCAACTAAATCTGCATCAAGAATGCAACTAACTGCTTGTTTGATCTAGCCTTTCCCTAATTTGCTTACTCCTACCAGCCTTTGAGGACCAATGAGAAATATCATAGGCCTCTATCAGAGCAAGTTAGTGAATAATTTTGTATATTATTACTTATTACTAAAGACTTTTTGCAGGGAATTATCAGACAGGCACTCTGTTCCATGTCATGAATAAAATGAAAAGTTGCACTATATACCTCCTTCCTCACAGTACATCACAATTTCATGGAAAACCAATGACAGCTTACTTGAAATCCCCTTTGCAGACAGTTGCTTCATTTTCTGCCCTGACACATTTTTATTTTCATTCTTATTTTTTTTGTCTTAAGTGAAAAACCTGTGGCTATGAGAAATACTGCTTTTAGAACTGGGCATAATATTTTGTGACATATGCTGTTTTCCTCAGTAGCTGGTACTCGTAACTTACAATTTTTTACAGCAAAAAAATTGAACCATGGGAAGGGCTTATAGACTACTAACAATAATTTCCATTAAGCTAGTCTTGCTTCAGAAGTCTTAGGGAGTTTCTACACTTTGCAAGTGTTCTGAAAGTGTCAGTTACCCCTATGGCCACTTACATAAGGCACTGCAAATTGTCCTGTCAGGATGCATCCACTGAGCATCAAGTCATCTGTTTCAGATTTTGTTGGGAGCGTATTATATTTCAGATTTTGTTGGGAACTTATCGCAAGGACTATTTTTTCGATTTTTTGATCTGTGCCTTTTCCACATTCTGCCTTAAAATGGCTAACTTACAAAAATCTGAAGTCTTTCCTTTTGTAAACCGTATTTTCTTCTCTATCATTTTTCTAATTCTGTTTTAGACGAAAGCTTAATGATAATGACTTGGGAGTGACATACAAAGGTGATCTGCAGAAAACAATTATTCTCAGTGTGAGATTTAAGAAGAATATAATTCAGTGGACCATCAACAGCTGGTCTCTTCCCAAGCATCTCAAAAGTAGAAAGAGCTGACTCCAAATGTTTTTAGCTTCTAGCATTAATAATTAATAATTATTCACATAATGACTTTCTAATTAACAAAACTTTCTAATTAATTATATATACTTGTTTTCAGGTTTTTTGAGTGATCTTTCAAACATTTTGTTCTGCAAAAATTAAAAATGTCTATTCTGCTGTATTTTATGAAAAATGGAGACCATTTTTGTAAATGAAGAATAAGAACATTTAACATTATTGTGAACATTTAACATTATTGTGAATTATTGTGTAAAGGTATATGTAAATATAATTGTAAGAACACACACAGAATCACACATACACATATATAAGTATATAAATCCAATGTGTATTCTTCTTCCTAGGTCTTTGCTTGTCATCCTCATTTAGAAATCAATAAACCCACTCTAGGTATCAAAAATCCATTCTTTTGGTTAGAGTATGACCTTCCCCACCTCTGGTATCCAAATGGTTATTTATAAAATTTATCCTTTTTGTTTTGATATTAAAGGGACACAAACAGGCTTAACAGATGTATTTCAAAATAAGTCTGTTGCAAATCTGGTTTAAAATGAAAAAAAACCTGAAATAAATAAAGAAATATAATTTAGAGGTTTAGGAATAATAATAATAATAACAACAATAATAATAAATAATTCATTTTGCTACCTAAAGATATCAGAATTTTTATCCATGTCTTATATGTGCATTAATGCTGATCACAGAGTAACAGAATAGTTATGGTTGGAGGTGACCTCTGGAGATCTTTTGGTGCATTGCCCCTGGTAAGGTAGGTTCACCAAATGCAGGCTACACACGAATGCATCCAGGTGTTTTTTTAATCTCCCCAGAGAAGGAGACTCCACGACCTCCCAGTTCCAGTGCTTGCCACCCTCAATATAAAGAAGTTCTTCCTCATTTTATGGCCATTGCTCTTTGTCCTGTAGCTGAGCACCACTTAAAAGAGTCTGTCACCACCCTCTTGTCACCCACCTTTGAGATATTTATATACATTGGTGAGATTCCCTCTAAGTCTTCTTTTCTTTAAACTAAAGAGCCCCCTCTCCTTCAGTCTCTCTTCATAAGACAGATGCTCCAGACTCCTAATCATCTTTGTGGTCCTCCACTGGATCCTACCATAGCTTCCTGTCTTTCTTGTACTGAGGAGCCCAGAAGTGGACACAGGACACGAGATGTGACCTTTCTAGGGCCAAGAAGAAGGGGATGATCACCTCCCTCTACTTGCTGGCCACACTCTTCCTGATTTACCCCATGATTACATTGGCCCTCCTGGCGGCAACAGCACACTGCCAGCTCATGGTCAAGTTGTCATCCACCAAGGCTCCCAGTTCTCTGCATAGCTGCTTTTTAATAGGTCAGCCCTCAACCTGTACTGGTACTTGGGGTTATTCCCCCCCAGATGCAGGACCCTATTTTTGCCTTCATTGAAATTCATTAGGTTTCTCTCCACCCAACTCTCCAGGCTATCAAGAGTCTTCTAAATGACAGCACAGTCTTCAGGTGTATCTGCCACTCCCCCCAGTTTCAAATCATCAGCAAACATGCTGATCACGACACTTTGAGCTCTATCATTCAGCCAGTTCTTGATCTATGTCACTGCACATTCATTTAATATACATTTCCTGTCCTTACCTGTGAGGATGTTATGGGAGACAGTGTTAAAAGTCTTGCTGAAGTCAAGGTAGACAATAGTGATTGTTCTCCCCTTGCTGACTCATCCTGCCATGCCATCATAGAAGGCTATCAGATTGGTCAAGCATTATTGATGCTGATCTTCCACTTAAAATCTCCCTAATTTAGACTTTTCTCCTTGTGAAGAACAGATCTCTCAACATTTTCTTTTGTGTAAAAGATAATTCATGTTCTTGGAGATGCTTTCTGGACTGTTACACTCTGGTGTATCTACAGTAACCTGAAAGTATAATTTATAGGCACTAGCAACAAGCATCTAGTCAATCTCTTTGAAGATCTTTGAGGAAGAACCTTAATGGCCCTGATTAAAATATCCATCTACCAAGTGTTCTTGACAGGTGAGCTTGAAAAATGTGCTATAGAAAAGATAACATCAGGAATGCTTTAAATGGACCTACACTTCTAATCAATTTGTCTGTTACAGACTGATATAGAGATTTAGATCATTAAGTGTTTATATACAACTACTTTATTACAGCCACCCTAATGGCTTTAATGAATGGATGGAACATGGGTGTGAGAGGTTTTGTGATTAAATACGTGTAATGCTATTTGTTGAGCTTTGCAACCACTGTACTGGTAAGTACCCATTCCTTCATTTCCTATGGTAGGAGAGGTTTTCTCTCTTTTAATTTATAAAGCTGCTTTCTATCATTATTTTTATAATCTGTGGAGAAAAATTGAGATATACTTCTCTGGAACCTTTTCATTGTGACAGAACTTTGCACAGCAGGCCAAAATAGGAGAATTTAAGCTTCAAAATCCACCAGGGGTTTGGAATTGCACTGAATGTTTCGGGCTTTGTTCCATGAGGTGCAGTGACACAAAGGCTTATATATAAAATCTCACCTTATGTAGCAATTTCAACCCTTTAATCCTTATTGCTAGTTCATTTCTGTAGCTCTCTTCTGGAAATTAATCATCTCGACAAGATAAGTTCAGGCTGTGACCAAAATATTCAAAAAGCTTTCTACAGTCCACTGTACCCCACAACATTTACAGTTAATGAGGCTAGTAACAGGAATATGAACTTTTATCTCAACAGTATTTGTATGATTTTAATAAGAGATTCTATATGATTTTTTTACTGGTTTTAATGCTCTAATAGTTTTCTGTTTTCTAGCTGTTCAAATAAATTTGATCTCTTCTTCTGCCTCAGTAATGTTACCCAAGCTATCATTTTTACTTGTAATTAATTTGCTTTAGGCTATTAATTTTATTTGCAGCCAAGTTGTTCTAACTGTAAAAAAAAATTCTTTTATTTATTTCACACATTTAAAAAACTGATGCAATTTCTGGTTCGGTTCTTGGTCCAATTCCACCCTGGCTAGCCTTAGAACACCTACCAGGAAGATTACACCATGCCAGTGGGGCCATCTCAGCAGCAGGCTTCTCTTCGGGAGTCTGGCTAAGTGTCGCCTACTAAGAAGGCAGGCTGAGCTTCGGCTTGGCCAACTCAGTCCAGAATTACATCCACGGCGAGTCAAAAGATACAGGCATCTCTTGTTGTAGCTGTGTTTTGGTTTATTGCTCCTCTGCTGCCTGCAGGCATCAGAGGAGGTTATATCCCAAAGGGAAACACACAAACAAGAGCCCCGACTTCCTGTTACACAGTTTTATAAAGGGGGTCAGATTCTGGGAGAGGACAGGGGATGGTCAATGGGAAGGAGGGATAGGAGTGATTTTTGGGGGAGGGGTAATGCCCCCAGTAGAAGTTTCTGGGGTTGCATATTTGTGGACAGGGAGGAGGAGTGGGACAGGATCACATTTCAGGGTGGTTACAACTTGGAATAAATCATCTGGATATGGAATAACAGGGGTAACAGAACATTACAACAGGGAATAACAGAAACATATATTATTAATATATAACATAAAAATAAATACACAGGATACACTGCTACAAAAAACATCATTGCTCCTGCAGAACTTTAATGCCTTTTTCTGTGTGGATGGTTATTTTTTCCAAGTAACTGGACAATAGGTTCCTGTCCTTCAGTATCTCCACTACAACGGATTGTTTTCACTCTCAAACGACAGTCTATGTGTATTTTGCAAAGTGTTGACTGGTACATGTCTTTTTTAGTCTAAGAGAACAAGCCTTCTGATTTTATTTGCAAAATTTTTCAAAGTAAATGAATCCATTTTCATGTTCTAGATTCCATAGAATTCAATATGGTCTTAATGACAAATGTATGATAACACAGTGATAGATGTATGATAAAAAAGAAATATTAGCGAGATCAAATCTTTTACTCCTGGCATCAACCCCATATACTTCCACCTAACCAGCACTCAGAGGGCTACTGCTGCTCTGTAGTTGCTGTAATAAATTCTTTATTCTCATGCTCTCATTAAATAAATAATTTTGTAAAATACCCTCTGTGTTTCCTGATATTGGAAATTAAGTTATATCAAATGTTGGTATTAGGAATGGGATGTGTTTTGTTTTGGTTGGTTTTATAAATATGATTTTAGATCTCTTTACAGAAAAGTATTGTCCTCTGGAAAATAATTTCTTACTGATGCTGATAAACCAAAAGCTATAACTGACAAAGGAGGAAAATAATCTTTTGAGTCCAATGAAGGAATTCTCCTTGATGGTGTTGGTACTACTGGAAGGAAAAAATACAAGCTTGTAGAAAAATTTATATTCTATAAATTACTTAGTATACAGCACATTATAAGCCTAAGGCTTTTGGAATTCATAATGTAGGTTTGCTCACATTAACAGTGTGTTAGAGATGTGTTCACAGGAAGGAGTTCTGTGATAAGCAGTTGTATATTTTATCAGGAACTTGAAATTGGAAATAAATGCATTACACTCATGCAGTAAGGCCTGTCATTATTCGCTCATTCAAAAAAAATCAAAAAACTTTGTGAGATAAATCTCTTATCAAAAAAAATAAGACCCCAAGGAAATGTTCATAAATTCCCTGCAAAGGATCTCATGAGGCAAAATTGGAAACATGCATAAATGGCTGCACAAAGTTTAAATTCTAACAAATATTGACATCAGTTCTTACAAAAATATCTATGAGGCTCTACACCAATAGATATAGAAGCCATTTTCTAGATGGCTTCATTGCCTTAATAGATCGTGAGACTGTAGGGAAGTGAGAAAATACTTCAGCATTAACCAATATGGGAATTGGCACCTGGAAATTTCCACTACTATAAAACAGTTTGAGACCACAAAATTTAGTTTGACTAGATAAAAGAAAATTTTATTTTCAGTATTTGTAGCTATTTGTAGTTCTAAAAGGTGAGAAAAGATAGGTACAGTAGTTCCCAATTCAGCCATTAGAAAACAGATTAAAGCATAAGAATAATCCTGATTTATAAGATTCTTCAAACGCTATTCTTAAAAATGACTTCTCATGCTATGAAGATCAAATCTGACAAAGAAATTGATGAAAAAGACAAAAAAAATCTACCAAACATTCCTTAGTAAGTAAACAAATGTTGAGATACAATTTCAAAACTTAAATTTAGAATCCAGTTTTTGAAAATACTGCCTAAAATTGGTGTTATGATCTCATTATCAAAATTATTGGAAATGCCTCTGCCCAAATTAAGGTGCAAATGAAACCATAGGCCAGAACCAATAGTATGGATTTTATTTAATAGTAAATGTGAGGCAGAGAGAGAAAAAGAAATAGGAAAAGGCGATGTTGGGGGGAATGAAGGAGAAGAAGAAAAAGAGTGACAGAGAGAGATTAGTAGAAAAATTATCACCAATTTGTGGAACCAAATGGCGTCCAGTGGTTCATTTTCTGGCCTTCTTGGTAATAAGGGTCTTGCAAGACACAGAGTCCAATGGATTAATATACATTCAGGAGATTCCAGGCACCTCCCTTGGAGGGAGAATCTTTGCAGTTTCTTACAACGGGTTCCGGATTTGTTGCCTCACTTGGATCACGTGCAGTCGTCTGGTGGTGGAAATGAGTGTGCAGTGTGCTTTGGGGTCTTTGGGGGTTTATGACACCTTCTCAGCTGCCTCTCACATGAATGTCCTGTGTGTACGTATTCTTCCTGGAGGGAGGTGTTTATTCTCCTTGGTGTGGAGAGATTTTGCCATCACACACCCAAAACTCCTCTCCTGCCACTTGCTGAGCTCAGCTAGGGTGGATTCTTAACACAGATACATTCCTCTTTCCAGAGCCTTGTTTTCTTCTTCTCACACCTGAAGTGATTAGGCAATAGCCTTGTCTCAAGTTCCACTTCACAGTCCAAATTCCAGTCAGGAAGCACATTGGAAAAGGGAGGGTGCTTTGGTGGTTGTAGGCAGGCATTTGCTTCTTTGCAGTTTGCAAAACTGCTTTCTAAAAATGCTTTCTAAAAAATGCTTTCTAAGATTTTGACAATGTTTAAGACACTAACAACATTTCAGTTCATTGCAATGGGAAGGGCTGGCAAAGAGGTTTTCTTTAATGAAATTGCTACCAGTGTGTTTTTAAAATGTTCCCTAGTGAACATCTCATGCAACACAGTCAAAAAGTGAACCTTGGGAAAGATCACAAAGCAAATTGAGGGAATTGAACCCTCATACATCAAAAATTTAAAGTAAGGTCTGCTGAAGGACTAATGAAGATGCTGCCTTGAACTATTTTTATCACAATAGCTAATCAGAATCCTAAATGTTAGAGCAAAATAGCCACAGTTTAACAATATGTGAATGCCTACATCCTCCCTTCCCCTCCAAAATAACCTATTTCCCTACTGATATGCCTGTTTAGTATACACAGCAGAACAGCCATACTCTGAATAAATTGTAAATCTTTCTCTTGTTTCTATTTCTACTTTCTACTACATTGTGGGAACTGGACGTTTACGTACACACTTTTCAAAACTGCATCTGTTTGACTAAGGTAACATCAGTAAAAGAAGCAAATTGCAAAAGGTGCAAAATTGCATCAAAGTTAAGACTGTCAAATCAGTATTTGGAGGTTGCTTGACATTTTTTCTAAATATTTCCTAGAGCCACGGGGTATAAGAATACCTACATCAAAATGGTCATTCTTTTGACATTGATTTTCAAAATACATGTCAAGCAATTTGCACTGTGTACTGTACAAATGTCAGTCAGAGGTAGAAAGATGGCTGCAAGGGAAGAGAGTGCTAAAATACAGCATAGTATCAAAATCCCAGCTTTGGTGGAAAAAAGTTCAGCAACAGAAAATTTAGGATTCTAATAAGGACCAAGGGAATCATAATTAAATTTGACTCTTTCTCCTCCTCCTTGCCTCGGCTTCCCCCCCCTTAAACTCTTTGAAATACAGATTTAAAGACAACGTCGAGCTAACAACCACAAGCATTCTCCTAGGGTCCATCTCTTGCTTTATACATTTCTATTTATGTGTCCTGGTTTGGAACAAATATATTCAGAGGGACAAATATTCTCTGATAAAAACAGGCTGCAGTTACCCTCTCCCACCAGGTTCAACAAAAGAAATATTTCCTTGAAGGAAAGTGAAAGGAAAAAAACCCTATTTATTTAACAAACACACAAGGAAAATAATAATACTAAACAATAAATAATATATATCTAACAATAAATAATCAAGTCTCTCACTGGAAGACTGGAAGACCCAGAGTCCCTTCTAGAGTCCTAGGTCGATCATGGGGGGCCCCTCCAGGTCAGACCAATGGAAAAGGCCTCCCAGTGAGGTTTCGATATTCCGATGTCCCAACAAGTCCAGGAGAGAAGAAGAAGAAATCAAAAGTCCAGGAAAATGCAGAAGTTTAAGTCTCTTCCTTCTGAAGACACAGGCAGAATTCTGGCTGGAAAAGCTAGAAGGCAAATGTCTTTCTTCCCCCTTGCAGCCCAGCCGCCAAAAAAAATGCCAAAACTGCACAGCAGCATAGCAAAACTGACCTTGAAACATTAGAATTGTTTTGAAAAGATTTCTCTAGCTGTTTTTTCTCTCCATTCTTGGGGCTCAGTTTTAAAAGCACAAGATTCTTTTTTTTTCATTTTTTTTCCTCTAGCATAGAGAAGATGAATATGGGATATATCATAAAGTCACCCCAAGACATTATGGAAAGAAAATATTTTGACGTAAAACAACAAATGGATATTCCTGTGTTGTCAATCATAGGGAAAATGATAGATCTGAAGAATTTGACCTTACAAAATATCAATATTTGATTACAGTAGGTAAACAAGATCAAGGTCTTTGGAGACATAGATTCAAAGGCATTTCATTCTTAGATGCAGTAAATTTTCCTCGTGGTTTGTAGAAATATATGAAGGTTTATTTGGTAAAAAATTACAGCTCTCAATCAAGAACAAATTAAAAGCAGAAAACTACAATTTTATATGGAAAGTAAGCCATAAAAATATTTTTATTTTGTTTTTATTTTCAACCCATGCCTTGTTAGTCTCTATATAGAGCTTTCAGTTTTCCAGATCTGCACTTTAATGAATTTCTCTTTGAATGGCAACTAGGAATAACAAACTCTTTTGAAACCTTTTAGTTCTTTTTGAATAATGCAATTACAGATACTCCTGCAGTGCCAAAGTTTGACAAACAAAGCAGTAGTTTCCAGTCATGTATTCATTGAATTTTCTAAAGTATATAAAAGAATTATTTGAAACATACATACACATACTATATGTAGTGCATAAAAAAAAGAATATGCAAATATTTTACAACATTCTTCAGGTCTTTCCAAGATGCAATGTTTGCTATTCATAAATATGCATATATTTTAGGGTTTACATAAAATTATATAAATAGAGTACACAAATATAAATATACATATGTATATACATAAATATGATTTGCATGTACTGACAGGGCAGTTCTGCTATCTATATTTTTTCCTTTTTACAAATTTGGAATGAAAACTTATCTATGAAGAATACAATAACATTTTGGCTTAATGAAGAGCGTAATTTTATTGGTCCTTCTGCATTTCTCTTGATATGATAAGTTTTCTAGTGTTCTAGTGAAGGAAGAAAATAGTTTTGAAAGATATTGAATTTATGGTCATTGTTCACCAAGATCATTAACTCCATTTTAGTCTTAAAATTTTGTGCCAGTGTGACAGGTTGACCCTGACTGGGTGCCAAGTACCCGGACAGTCTCTCGCCCCTTCCCTTTACCAATAAGATGACAAACTCGTGGGTGTTAAGACCAGGCAGTTTAATACAAGCAAAAAAGATTTGTGCATGCAAGAAGCAAAGAGAAGGCAAATCTAATCTCTACTTCCCATTCAACGAAGGTCAGGTCGCGTCCTGAGAAGCAGGGCCCTACGCGTTGGTTGTCCCTTCAGCAGGCAGCCATCGGAGACAACCCCGTGCCCCCACCCCTGCTGTTCTTTTATAACTGAGCTGATGTCATATGGTCTGGAATATCCCTTTGGTCAGTCTGGGTCACCTGATCTGCTCGTGTCCCCTCTGCCTCTCCCTCACAGCAGTCAAAACAGCGGAGTGTTATCTCTAAAGCTGCTGAAGCTCGGATAGACCCAGTACAGCCAGTCTTATAAGGGAAATGAAATAATAGTCTGTGGATTCCCATCCAATGCATACTGCATTCATTGAATGGCATTAAGGTTGAATTTTTGTTTAAATGCAACAAACATTTGCAGTTTGGAGCAGACTACATAGGAAACTCTTGCAATGTATCATGCCTGAAGCCTTGGACAGAGCACTTGTCAGCATGTTCTGTCTGCCTGAAATATTTCCATCTGCCCATAATATGGCATCAGAATGGGAATGCTGGACAGAAAAGAGAGCTCAGCATCATTGCTAGAAGAACTCTAAAGCCATCTCCCCCAGAGGCGGGTGGAAATAGAAGTCAGCTGTGGGTGAGGTTGCACAGAAGGGTAATATTCAGCCATGTCATTGTGGAGTCACCTGGAACTCTTTATCCTCTGAAATGGCTGACATGAGTATAGAAGCTGTAACTGTACAGACACCTTGCTGTTTACAGTGAAATTGTAAGATGGAGATTTATGAATACCTAAATGGTTCATAAGAACACCTTGCTTTGAAGAACAGCAAATCCCATTCCCTTTTCAAAAACTATGTGGAATGCATTTCGTACCCTCTTTATAACCATTTTAAATTTAAAACTTCAGATATTTATTTAAATCAATGCAATATATTGATGCAAATCTTTCATATTTGTTTACAGGACAAGTCAAAGTTTATATATAGAATACATATATATTTGTATCGTATACATATATATATTCAAAAAGTTGCCTATGTTCTGTACTGCATGAATTATGTTCTCACAGTATTTTCTAAAGTAAGCCACATCAGAAAAGTCCCTCCTTGCATATATGTCAGAGCCAGTTCTAAATTCTTATCTGAGTCTTATGCTAGTTGAAATCTATTAATTTAAGTTGATTTACGTTAGTATAAGACTGGTAGAATATGAGCTAGAAAGAAAGAATCAGGTCAAAATTTTTTAATCAGAATATTAATATTCACACAGTTAGAGTGGTATGTAGGTTAACTTCATAACAGCTCCATAAAGCGAATTGAGACACTGTACTGTATCATGCCAACATAACATTACAATCTATAATTTAAAACTTTTCCTTTGAAACTAGCTAAATACAGATTAAGAAGATAGATGGAAAGAGTCTCATCATCTATCAAGTAGATAAAGCCGTGCATCAATGAACATGCATAGGCACTCTTCTTTGTCATCTCCTGTGCTATGTATGATTAATACTATCTTGATTAGCTGAGAAATTTCTGTAGACTTTTACATTTTTATATATTTCATATATTCTATGGTTTAACATAAATTACTGTTTAATTGTACTGGCTTTATGAAGTAAATGCCATCATTATCAATTTCTTCACAGAACAATGAACACAGAACAATGGTGCTATAATCTTAAATGCCTAGTAATCAAATTTCTCCACTTCTCATAAGAAAAACAAAGTATCAAATGTATTGGTCTTGGAGACGATATTGTGTAGATGTTTGCAATATATTTTCAAAGCACTGCACTACTTCTAACATTTTTTAAATGTTTTTCTTTATGTATGAAACAGCCCTTAGAAACAAAGGGGTCCAGGAAGGATGGACACACTTCAAGAAAGAAATCTTGAAGGCGCAGGAGGAGCCCGATATGCTGAAAGATGAGCTGACAGAGAAGATGACAAGTCTGAATGGGCAAGGAGCTTTTGAAGGAACTGAAGAGAAAAAGATGTATCACCCTTGAAAGAAAGAGAGGTAACTCAGGAAGTGTTTGAGGATGTTTCTAGGTCACATAGGAAAAAATTTAGAGAGGCAAAATTCCAGTTAGAACTTAATCTGGCCAATTCTGTGAAGGATAATAGAAAGTATTTTTATAAATCCATTAATGGCAAAAAAGGGGAGAGGACAACCTTCACTCTTTACTGGAGGACGTTGAGGGGAATATAGTACCTGAAGAGGAAGAAAAGGCAGAGGTACTTAATACCTTTTTTGCATCAATTTTCAACAGTTTGACAGGTTGTCCTCAGGACAACTAGCCTCCTGAGCTGGTAGATGGGGTCAGGGAGCAGTATAGTCTCCCTGTAATCCAGGAGGAAGCAATTAGAGACCACTGGGATCCTCACAAGTTTATGGGACCAGGTGAGATCCATCCTAGGGTGATGAGAGAGCTGGCAGATGAGCTCCTCAAGTCATTCTCCATCATTTGTCATCAGTCCTGGCTCACCAGGGAGGTTCCAGATGACTGGAAGCTGTCCAATGTGATGCCCATCCACAAGAAAGGCCAGAAGGAAGATCCAAGAAATTACAGGCCCGTCAGCTGACCTCAGTGCCATGCAAGATTATGGAACAGATCATCTTGAGTGCAATCACATGGCACCTACAGGACAGCCAAGAGATCAGACCCAGCCAGCATGGATTTAGGAGGAGTAGGTCCTGCCTGAGCAACATGATCTCCTTTTATGGCTAGGTGACCCGTCCAGTGGATATGGGGGAGCTGTGGATGCAATCTATCTATCTATGTATCTATCTATGGATTTCAGCTAAACCTTTCACACTATCCCACACAGCATACTCCTGGAAAAGCTGGCAGCCCACAGCTTGGACAGATGTACATTTCACTGGGTTAAGAACTGGCTTCATGGCTGGGCCTAGAGAGTGGTGGTGAATGGTGCCACATCCGGTTGGCAGCCAGTCACTAGTGATGTTCCCCAGGGATCAGTGTTAGGCCCAGTCCTGTTTAACATCATTGTTGATTATCTGGATGAGCGAACTGAGTCCACAATTAGCAAGTTTGCAGATGACACCAAGTTGGGAGTGTCAATCTCTTAGAGGGTAGGAGGGCTCTACAGAGGAACACAGACAGGCTGGATAGATGGGCTGAATCCAACAGCATGAGATTTAACAAATCTAAGTACCAGGTCCTACAACTTGTTGTTGTCCACAACAACCCCATGCAGCACTACAGGCTGGGGACAGAGTGGCTGGGGAGCAGCCAGGCAGAAAAAGACCTGGGAGTGCTGGTCAACAGCCGACTGAACATGAGCTGGCAGTGTGCGCAAGTGGCCAAGAAGGCCTATGGCATTCTGGCCTGTATCAAGAATAGTGTGGCCAGCAGGACTAGGAAAGTCATTCTTCTCCTGTACTCTGCATTGGTTAGGCTGCACCTTGAGTGCTGTGTCCAGTTCTGGGCCCTTCAGTTTAAGAATGATGTTGAGATGCTTGAACATGTCCAGAGAAGGGCAATGAGGCTGGTGAGGGGTCTGGAGCACAAGCTCTATGAAGAGCGGCTGAGGGAGCTGGGGTTGTTTAACCTGGAGAAGAGGAGGCTCAGGGGAGACCTTATCACTCTCTACAACTACCTGAAAGGAGGTTGTAACCAGGTGGGGGTCGGTCTCTTTTCCCAGGCAACCAGTGACAGAATGAGAGGATGCAGCCTCAAGCTGCACCAGGGGAAGTTTAGGCTTGACATTAGGAAAATATTCTTCACAGAGTGATTGGCCATTGGAATGGGCTGCCCAAGGAGGTGGTGGAGTAACCATCCCTGGAAGTGTTTAAAAAAGGACTGGATGTGGCACTTAGTGCCATGGTTTAGTTGAAGAGGTGGTATTAGGTCATAGGTGGGACTTGATGATCTCAAAGGTCTTTTCCAACCTAGTTAATTCTGTGATTCTGGAAAACAAAAGTTCTAAACATTAGAACGTACCAAAATTGGACTTTCTTTTTCCCTTTTAGATCTGAAAAGGTTGAGCACTCTGGTCTAGATTTGATCAATGACAGAACAATTCCCATGCAAAATCCATGTGTGTGGGATTAAGTATTGACAGATTATCTGTTAATTTATTATGAGGTGGTTAGTATTTCCTGGAATCAGGGCAACAAATGGAATCCTAGTAGCATCTTCTTGGATGATAAACTTTTCTTGTTCATTTTTTTTCTGTTCATACTTACATATAATTAAGTCACTTTATATCCAAAATGACCATTCAAATTCAGTATGCATATATCCAAGGCATTCCTTGCTACTTCTTTCACCATAATTTCCCTCTCACCATGAAGAAAAGACTCTTGATTTGAATTCTTTTTTTATGACTCATCTCATATTTCAATGCTACATAACTACCATCTCCATCTCTGTTCCCAGTGGCCTTAGTACACTATATCTCTTCATTTTATCAGTCAGTAACAGTGAGCATGTATGTGATAAATTATAGTGATGAGATAGGAGGGAAAGAACTCTGCTTATCTGACTATCATTTTTTTTAAGTGATTTAATAAAGCATTCCAAATGAAGAAAAATAAATTTCCATGGTTTACCAGAAAATATTGGCTGTGCCCTTGTGATGAATACGTGAAGTACAAAGTTTAAGAGGTCTACAACAAACTATTTTATCAAATGGACTTATACAATATAAGAACATTTTTAATCAGGAAACCAGCTATATATTTTGACTATTTTTGCAAGTTTAGTGGTGGACTTGGTTGGACTCGATGATCTTAGAGGTTTTTTTCAACATAAATTATTCTATGATTCTATGATTTGTAACATTCATATCATTTTTCCTGGACAGTGCTGCAGAGATCAAAAAAAGAACACCTCTTATAACTATTATGTACCTTTTTATATCAGACAACCTTTCCTTTCAGATTGGAAAAATACTAATGTATGAGGTATAAATTTCAAGATTTTGATATTGTAGGGTGCTCTTCATGGGTGGCCACTCTGGGAGGAGGTCAGGGGTTACCTAACACAGGCAGTTCCACATGGCTCCAAAATCCAAATCCAACACAGGATACAGTCAATCCAACCAGCAAAGCTGGTAGCACTTCTGTGATAGCATATTTATGAAAAAATCAGTGAGAAAGGAGAAAAATAGTGAGAAACAACAGAAGGAGTAAGGTCAGAGAAGGAGGAGATGCTCCAAGGCAGAGTAGGCACACATCTGAAGGGAATATTGCTCTTAGAGGACTCATGCTGGAGTGTGGGAAAAGGGTGATAAGGAAATATTAGCAGAGAGAAACCATAATGCACTGATAGTTGTCTAGCTGAAGGGACCAAGTGCAACCTGTGGAATAACATAGGAAAGAGAGGCGTCTGGAGTGAAGTTGAACCTGGCAAGAGGGAGCAAAGTGCCAAAATGTTTTTTGTGGGTTTTTTGATTTGGTTTGTTTTGGTTTGGTTGGTTGGTTTTTTTTGTTTCCTAGTATGGATTCAATAATTTAATATTTCTGTTAACTTGCAAGATAAATTTCCCCAGTGCAGATTTCTTTGCCATGACAGCAGCTAGCAAGTGATCTCTCTGCCTTTATTTTGACCCATGAGTTTTCTCTCTCCTGTTTCTCCTGTTTTCTCCCTCATCCCACTGCATCTGGAGGACTGAGTGAACAGCTGTGTGGGTTCTTGGCTGCTGGCTGAGGCCAAGCCACAGCACTTAGACAAGTGGCAACCAAGATCTTTCTGAGTATCGTACCAGTCTTACAAAATTAAGGACTTCTGTCCATTATGCACCTTACTGGTTGGGTCTTGGATGTTTTAGGGTAAATATAACACCACGCCTACACTTACATACTTTTTATTTCAATGTAGTGTTAACTATAGAATGAACATTAAAAGTTCCATGATATTAATTTGAGAAGAAGGGGTTAAAACACTGACTGACTTAAAACATTAGAATAAAATGGAAAAGAATTCAAGTTGGTGAAAGCAATAAAATATAAGCTTCAGTCAACATTGCTATCAAATCATCAAAAGTATCTGAAAAGACAAACAGCATCAGGTGAGAAATAGCTCTCTAATGAAAACTAAATATCAAAGACATATGACATTTCATCACATTCTTTTGAAAAATCTGCTAAAAGAGCTGCAGCACCAATCATCATCTGTTAAAGCATCTATGACATCAAAATTCAGTCTTTTGAAAAGCAATATGACCATTACTGTACTTGAAGCTTGGTTAAATACTGTTCCGTTCTTTAATGTCCTTGCTATCTTTATACAGGAAAAATTGTTCTACTTTTTTCCCCTGCTTTTAAAAACTGCCTTAGCAAATATTACTTCCCACACTACTTTGTTGAGTCAAAGACCTTTAAATGCTTATTTAAAGAATACAAACACTGATACGAAGAGAAACAAATCTTAAGTAGTGCCAACATCCTTCAAATAGGTTGTATTTGGACAAAGAGGAGGAGGTGCGGTTCTAAAAGCTGCATTACAGCTTTTAAAATCAAAGAGAAAACATAGCCTATGTAATTTATACAAGAAAAGACGTTTGTTCCTTGTATAGAAGAATAGCTTTTCCAACATCGGTTGCTATTTGATTGAATAAAGATATTTAGTAAATTTTCAGTCTTAATTGCAGTAGAATCTTGAAGTGGCATTAATTAATTTCCACATTTGTCATTCTTTATAGAATTGATTAATTTAATATTGTTCAGGTTTTTGTTTTGTTTTGTTTTCAGTTGTGCCAATAAGACTCTTTTTTCCAAAATTTTTAGAAAAAAACCTCAGAAAGTATTATCGTAACACTCATGTTTTTTGAGTACTAGGAGGGAGTTGCAATAGTCTCAAATTCTTTCCTATGATTCTGTTTTTTGACGCTCCACTTTTCTGTACATAGAATGAATTGTCTTAATCATGCCACATTTACCTCTTATGTAGTTTCCAATCCTCCCGCTGTCATTTGAAAAGAATCAATTGTTGATTTGCTTTTTTCCACTCCATTCCGCACCACATACCTTATACTCTTGTGATTTTGACTGTAATAAAATCAATCTTCGACTCCACCATTTCACAAGTGAGTAGTAAGTTTAAGGGATTTTTTTTGTAAGATTGACAAGGGAAGTAAATTTATTGTAAAAGTTTCTTCTGCTCTGATACATGGGTAGCAAGGTGAAATTCAGGCTTCTTGAGTTTAGTACATTACTTCCTATGAGGAAATCCTATTCCTTTATTTCATGCACATTTGTATAGGGAGGAGACCTCTAATATTGACTCAAATGCTCTGATGCATTTTGCCTACAGCTAGCATTCCCAGTGTGTAGGTACATATGCACAAAATCCTGGCTCAAATTATAGGTGAACTATGTCCTTGCCTATGGGAGCCATAGGTAAGCTATAATTTGACTACATGCTCTGTCTGAGAAACAAAGTGTAGGGTTGACTGCCACTTTTGGTGCTTCTGAAGATGGACACTGGCCACAGCTACTGCTTAAGATGGCCCACGAGCAGCAGGAATGGAAGTAAGGAATAGCAAGTTTATCCCTGCTGAAATTTCTTTCCAGTGTCATTTCCTTAACTAAATAACCTTTCCCAAGAGCATCCTGTCTTGTGGGGGGCTGGGCAAGTGAACTCAGGTAGCTTATTCTTGAGACAACAAAATGCAAGCCCCGAGACAGCTCTGTGCAAAGAAAAATACATAATAATTCACTGGTTATTTTGAGAATAAAAATTCTGCTATTCTGGAAGCACTTGAAAGCTGAACTCCCTACAATCATTCTTTTAGTTTAGAGTCACTGTGGCACACTGTATTCCTGCTGCTCTGCTAATGTGTTTCTGGACCATTCATCACACAAATGAGGTAAATGTTTAGGTGACTCTGCAAGAATTGCAGTATTTCTACATATTCAATATGTATCTTATGCATAAACTCTCTGTAGAGGGAAGAAACATGTTCTGATCAACAATATTGAATGCATTACATTATCTAATACAAATATTAGATAAGGGTACAGGTCATAGAACGCAGTTAAGTGTATTTCATATGCATTAATTAAAAGAAAATAGTTTCAAGGACAATATATACTATATATTTGCCTGAACTTAAATAGGGTTATTCAGTGGCCTTGTGTAATACGCTACAATTAAAGATGGAAAGAACTGAAATAACTGAAAGAAGAGGAAGAATTTAAGTTGTGTGGAATATTTTATGATATTAATTCTTATTATTGTCATGTGATATTTAGCAAAGATGGATCAAAACTGAGCCGATTTCAAAGAAAATAACCATTATAATTATTTATTTTCTTGATGAAATAGTATCTTAAGCATTCCATAAAAAGAATTGAATTCTTCAAAAATTCAACCTTTCTATCTTAAAATGTATTCATTTAAAGTAAGAAAGTATCATACGTATTCTAAGCTCAGACTAGATGTTTATATTCAACACATTCTATGAAACATCAGTTTCAGTGATACATTGCCATGAGATCCTTTGTCCTGAGACACCAGGGTGGGCATTATGCGTGTGGTAGCTTCATATGCAGCATGTAGCTTCAATATTTACCTATAAAATCTTAGCTTGGCTTGCAGTTACAGAGGGAGGGAAATATGAGACAAGGTATATAAATGCAATGTTGTGATTTAATTGAGATGTATGATTTGGATTGATAAATTTCCCTATCATATAACCCCAAAGCTTTGTGATGTGATTAATGAGTCTTGACTTAATGTATGAGGGGGAAAAAAAATCTGTTCTGTGATTAATTGAAAAACTTGCTTTTGCAATTTGTTTCTGATTAGATAGCTTGGGTCTTAAATATTTGGAAGATGTTTTAATACATTCTCAAATGGCATGAAATAGCCAAATTCTATGGCAGAAATCTCAGGTTAGGAAGTTATTAGGACATTAAGACATCATCCTTTGCTCTTGCACAGCAGCGGATGATTATGTTCAAGGGAGTAATTGGCTGAAGCAGGTAAAGTAGAACAATTTGATTTCTTCAGTCTCTGTTCTTCATACTGGCAGACAAATGCCCTCCCTGGGCACAAGAAGAAAATCTTTGCAAATTCTCTTCTGGGCTCCTGAGAAGTGACTCCACTGTTTGCTAAAGAAACCCCATGACTAGCTTCTCTTCTATCCAATCCATGTGTTTATATTAGAGATTATACTGTGCTGATTGTGAATGTATGTGCCAGCTCAGTAGCTAGCCTGATAAACCTTGTCTTCTCAGCCAAAATTTTCTGCTTTTAAATATAAATGGAAAATAAACTTTTTCCCTCAAAAAACACTCAAACAAGCTAACAAAAAACCACAAACAACCAAAAACCAGGGGTCATATTTCACTTGCAGTTTCCAGTGTTTTTCTCTGATAAAATATGTTCGAAAACCTGTCATTGAGGTAGGTAATTTACACTTACATGTGTGTTATGAAAAAAGGATTTTGTATTTATATATAACATATTTAAGTACAGAGGAGACTTCAATCCATCGTCATAATCAATTCTGGGTCCTTGTCTTTTTTTAATTACCAATAGACCATGATGCAACTTGTTATTCTTAATACTGTGGTTTGTATTTCTGTTCTCAATTTTAACCATATGTATAAACTCACAAGACGTATATAACCATCGATGGATATGTAACAAATCATTACTTTTGTAATAAAAATATTACTTTCAAATATAATATTTACTGCAAACATTTAATTCTGCTCCATGCACCAGGCCCATTAGCATGGCAAATATTCCACATTTTTTTTATCCATGCTCTCCTTTTTATACTATTCCTATTAGGAAAAGCCTTTGAGGGTAGATAGGCTTTGCAGCATATTGATTGTATACCAATAAATAGAAGCTCTAAAAGATTGAGCAAGGAAGTACCTCTCAATGTTAAAGGTGGGATGATGTCAGTTGTTTCTATGAGTGGATTCAGAAGAGCAACAAGGAAAAAAGTTTTAAAAAACCCAAGCTCCCCTCCTGTTGAATATATGAAAAGGAAAATGAACAAGCAATCTTAAAAATATCAAGAATATTTCAGATCTGTTAGTGTTCCAAAAGTGAATGCCGGTACCTTGAATTAAACTACCGAATGAATGCAAGTCAGTGGAGACTGTCATGTGAATTACTCTGTAATCTTAGTTTAATGAAACAGTCTCTAGACTCTCTCTGTGAAAAAGAAGTAGCACTGAATTACTTGAATTTGAATAGACTTTAACAAACCCCAAGCAAATCCCTGAACATAGATATTAGTGCTCTCTCAATGGACATAATGACCTTCCAGACTACAGCTCAGTATTCTTGCAGTGTCCAGCTACCTGCTACCGTGCCTTCTCTGATGGCTTCTCCTCAGACCCTGCTTGAGCCCAGGCTAGCTCGCAGCCACCTTTGAGGGCCTCGGGGTAGATGTCTGGGTACCAGAGCACCAAACGTCTCTCCACAGAAGAGCTCGGGCACTCCGGCGACTCTGGAGCCACTAGTTAGGTGGTACGCCCTGCCACACACCTCGCAAGAGGCTTCTTGAGTGTGATCAGTTCGCCCTTTACCTGAACAGCACTCCAGGATGAAGGACCTGTAGCCACTGCTTGCTAAAGGAAGCAGAAAATGTCTCTCTGAGTAGATGAATCAGAGTTCAGTTTATTGGGGGTTTGGTCCCAATGGGAGCCTACTGCAGAGAGCACCCAGGACCCTCGGGCTCAACCTTTTCTAGGGGGTGTAATTGAGGGGAGAGGAAAGGTAAAGGACCAACTAGGAACAAGGGAAGGTGGGATCTGGAGGTAACAGACAAGGGCAGAAGCCAGAGGCCTTCTACTCAACCCTATCCAGGACGGAGTAACTTTGGATTGATAGGGAAAGGACCAGAAGAAGGGGGGAGCTGGGGTACAAATATGGAATAGGGAAGGAGGGGTCCGAGGAGGAGATACAACTGAGGGCAGGGATAACAATTTCAGGAGTAACCAAGTGGGAAAGGGGAGGAGAGACTAGAGCAGTCTATTTACAGATAGTATATATAAAAGTTAACAAAACTATACATCAAACCCTTATAAATGTATAAAACCATAAGAAACACCGTCACAGCTGCCCAAAACATTTTTTCAGGGTGTTCAAAGTATGATATTGGGGATGAGCTTGGGAGCTAGTAACAAGTTGTGTATGACCAGTTTCTTCCAGACTTACTTATATGTTCCTTGACAACAGTATGGTAACACAAAGGAACCTTGAGAAGTTTTATATCCCTCTTCATCCCACCACAATTAAGACTATTGATAACTCATTTATATAATTTCACACTATGAAAACTTAGTTCTACACCCTTTCCATCTATCTGTTGCAAAATCTCTCATTAAACATCCCTGCAACATACATGGTCCCTGTGCATTATCTTACTGCATAAGTAACTTAAAAATCAGAGAAGATAGTTTCAGAATGAAACCGTATGTGTTAATGGAGTTCTGCCTGCTTTAGCACACTTTAAGTAATTGATGTTCTAATGTATTTCCTTCATTTCACTTCATCTTAGCGACAAAATGTAGAGTCTTTGGAAATAATTGTTGAAAATGTATTTTAGGTGTGTATTTATGTAATTCCTTTTATATATCTCTATTTCAGAAGAGCTAAATTTTAACTTCATCAGGACTGCTAGGTGAAGTTTTCATGTTACATTCATAGCTAAGGAATGGGAAGCAGATCATCATGGCTAAGCTTCGCAAACGAAGATATGGGAAGGGCTCTACCCACACTTGCTACAAACGCGCTGATGGCTAAAAAGGCCAACGCGAGATAGACAAATCCGGGAACAAAAGGCACAGCTAAAAGTCTCCTTAGAACGAGGCGCGGTTCTTTCTGTGATGTCTTTTCTCCTCAAGGCTAATTCTACCTGAGTTTTCAAAGGAGGCAGCAGCATTATAGATGGTGTGTCTCCATGATTCCCAATTTGAGGTCAAAATGGACCACTGATGGTGGTCAGTATGGCCAAGACAGAGGTGCTGTTTCAAGTCCTCGTATCTCCTCTTTGGGGCTCCTCTAATGCTCCTCTATTGCAACAGCGAGAGAGTTCACCATAAAGCACAATCTTAGGGAGGCAGTGATCCTCCATTCTGGAAAGGCGCCCTGCCCAGCGCAGCTGTGTTCTCAACAGCGTGGCCTCAATACTGGTGACCTCTGCCTGTTTGAGGATGGTAACATTAGTCATAGAGTCAGTCCAGTGGATGTTTAGGATTGTACAGAGGCAGCGCTGATGGAAACGTTCGAGAAGTCATAGATGATAGCAGTAGATGACCCATGATTCAGACCCATATAAAAGAGTAGACAATACAATGGCTTTATAAACACTAATCTTGGTACTTTTCTTCAGGTGTTTATATCAAAGGCATACAGAGCTTTCAGGAAGCTTTATAAAAGAGTATGGGAAGCAGATAAAGCATACCAAATGACAAAGTAATAATTATTTGACCTCTGTGTCATTTACACTGACACAGATAACTGACAACTGTACTTAATTGTAGACAACCCTCAACTTTGAGAAACTTTTCCATTAAATGGAAAGAGTAAGCTTAAGATCAACACCAACACAAGATAAAGTAGAAGGTGATTCTTTGACAGCTGTTGTAGCCAGGCGCCAACAGTGCAACAGAGTGTGTGACTTAAAAACCCATAAAATTAATTAACCATCACTAAAATGGCAAATGGAGGTTTCACATGTCAGTGTTCTATATTATGGATCCTTCTGCTTCCACCAACAAGCATCAGTACTTTGAATTGCAAGCCCTTCTATGTTGGAGTCCAGGATATCGAGTCTACTCCTCAGATTGCCCTGGAGGGTCTGGGACCCTCGCAGAGACCCCAGGAGGATATAGTTTTTGATCTGTGTCCCTGGGAAGGACTTCCAAAACTGATGGAAGCAAGAGCAGCAGAAAAATTATTTGGCTTATGGTTTAAAGCTTATAGTTTTAGATTTT
>WEIV01003179.1:8276-29200 GCA_013390005.1 Calyptomena viridis
CTCCAACAGTGAAACACAACACAATGACACTTCTGTTGGTCCCACAGCCAGTGAAGAACAACTCACATCACTCTGGAGGTCATACACTGTCTTGGCATGGACGACGTCGCTCTGGTCGGGCAGGCAGGTCCACCGGTGCAGAGGGTGCCGGTAATCGGCGTCGCTCACCAGCTCCTGACATTTCTTGGCCAACACAATGCCCAGCATGTCCACGGGGCTGCTGAAGTTTGTCTTGGTCTTCTCAAAGGCTTTCTTGTACTCCCTGTCACTCTGGATCTTGGCCACGTGCATGGACCACACCATCTTGGGGTCGTCCTCGATGTTGCGGGCGCCGATGTGGCGCCCGAGCTGCTTCCGATACCCTTCCTTGTACTTGTACTGCAGGGAAAAGAAACATTCACTGAGTTTTAGTTTGGGTTTTCTTACATTCTTAGAAGTCTCTGTGGCACCACCCCAGCCAATTTAGCTGCTGAAACCACAGAGACTTTAGAGGGAGAAAGTATTGAGTTGATGGACTGCAGTGAACTGGTATAAGAGGATCCTTACAACATTATCTTTCTGATACAACTCACATTTTTGAAGACACTCCCTGGCCCACAGGTTAGGAGCTACTGGTGAGTAACTAAGCATAAAAAATTTCTCCATATAATGGAAGCAATACAAAAGGCCTGAAGCTCAATAAATATCCTCTATGAAATGAATCAGTTATTGATCTTCAAGCAAAATAGCCAAATCAGCTCCTATTCAAACTATTGGAGCCATAAAAACCAGAACATAGAGACTGGTTGGGAAGATTAAACACAGACAGCAAACACATATAGGAATTCTATTTTGTATTAATAGCTAAAAGTAATAAAAAATAATGTATTTTTTATGGCCTTAATTTTTAAACAAAAACTTATGATGGGTTTTCTTTACCAATGTCCAGCTCAGCGGCTTAGTTGCAGTGTCAGAGCCATGCAGATTGGCAGTACTGAAGGTTCAAGACCTCAAAATTCCAGGCTGTTGCACAAGGAGACGCTGCCACAAGTCCAGGAGGAACCCAGATTTGGATTATGGCCATCACCCAAGTTGCACAGTCACTCTTTCCCATCATCTGGACCTTCCCTCACAACACTGCACACCCATGACATGCAGGGACAGCTACAGGGGGACAGCTCAGAACCCAAAAGATAAGGGACCAGCTGGATGGCAATGACAGGGAAAGGCTGTGTTGTCTCCATTTGGCTCAGCCTTCAAACTGTGGGCTTCATCTGCCAGTCCCTGGCACCCATCTGATAATGGATTTCGTGAGGGCTCCTGTGCACTTACATCACTGGCAATGTCCCGGGAAGCTTTAGCAGACTTGATGGGAATGGCATCTGCCCGCATGTCGTAGCCCTTCTTCTTCTCCTCCTCCATCGCCAGCTTGTACAGTTTCTGCAACACACACACCCATTGCCCTCCAACAACACTTCTGCCCAGCACACAGCAGCCCCCACACAGGGACACCCCACCCCACCCCACCCACCTCGCTGAAGTTCACTTTGTTCTGCTGGGCCAGCAGGATACCAGGGGTGTCCGGCATGATGTGAATGCTGGTCTTGTCTTTCTCCCAGGCTGACGTGTACGAGCGCTGCAAGAGGAGGACAATGGCAAAGGGATCACACAGGCACAGGGCAACAAACCCAAAGACTGAATCAGCTCAGTCAACCAAGTCAGTCAGTGCAAGTCTGCTTTGCACTGACTCAAGAACAACTTTTCTTCAGTGAAAGCTTTCTAATGATTCACGCTTTTCTACACTGCACTCCATTCTTACCCCAACCACACAAAAGAGAATTTCATCTCAAACAAGGAACTCAAATCCCTGAGGCAAAGAGGATGCAACATCCCACTTGCACAATCCAGGTACTGCAAGGACAGAGCCCAAAGTCCTGGGAAAGGAAGTTGCTTGGTTTCCATCAGGATGCAAACACAAGGAAATCTCACCTGGTTCATGATGTCCGAGTTGTGCTTTGCCAGAACCATGGGCATCGAGTCAGGAGGGCTCGTGAATTTGATGGTGTCCGGGTGCTGCCGATACTTCTTGTCACTCAGGATCTGGCTCGCCCTCTTATTCTTCTCTGCGTCCAGAGACCCAAGTGGGGACCAGCCAATGCCCCTCAGCCACTGGAGGTCTGACTTGTACACGTTCTGGAGGGACAGGCAAGGACACAAACCAGCTCAGCACCCTCCTCTCCCCATGCAATCACTTCTCCTGTCAAGGGAAGCTCTGCTGAACAGAACACATTCCACTGGGTCAACCCACCAGCCACCCATTAAGTGGTTATACCTCTCCTCATATTTGACTCTGTTGCTCTTGACTTGACACACAGACCCTCCTCCAACAGTGAAACACAACACAATGACACTTCTGTTGGTCCCAAAGCCAGTGAAGAACAACTCACATCACTCTGGAGGTCATACACTGTCTTGGCATGGACAACATCACTCTGGTCGGGCAGGCAGGTCCAGCGGTGCAGAGGGTGCCGGTAATCGGCGTCGCTCACCAGCTCCTGACATTTCTTGGCCAACACCACTCCCAGCATGTCCACGGGGGTACTGAAGCGTGTCTTGGACTTCTCAAAGTCCTTCTTGTACTCCCTGTCACTCTGGATCTTGGCCACGTGCATGGACCACACCATCTTGGGGTCGTCCTCGATGTTGCGGGCGCCGATGTGGTGCCCCAGCTGCTTTCTGTATGCACTTTTGTACTTGTACTAATGCAATGCAGAAACAACAATTACCACTTCTTTTCAAGCTGCCATTTCAATTTCTCTGCTGTTAATATAGTGGTTAATAATTTTGCACCTAACAGATCGTAATTTTCTAGTTTATTTTCCAAAAATGTTTTGCTTTTCATATATCAGCCAGGAGATACTATGGGATTTTTTAGTTATATACTTCCATCTTTAAATTATTGTATTTAATTTAATTTTAATTAAATTTAATTTAATTACTGTATTAAAAATTACACAGCCTTAGAGGAGGGCAGTGATATAAGAGTACTAAAATTTTAGATCTCCCCCTTTTAAATATAAAGCCTATGTCAAGTATGTGGCTTTCTACACCCCACTATTATTTTCTCTGTGTAAGAATTACCTCACTGGCAATGTCCCTGGATGCCTTTGCTGCCTGGAGAGGGATGGCATCAGGAGGAAGGTCATAGCCCTTCTTCTTCAGCTCTTCATATCCTAACTTGTAACGTTTCTGTTGGAGAAGGATTCGAAGGAATTATTGCAAATAAAACTCTCCACAGAGTTTTTCAATGCTACAGCATTCCAGGCTTCACTATGGAAAATAAAGTATGGCTTTCCAAACACAGATTTGTTAATCCAATTAAGTTACATATCTTGCTATGAATGACATATATTTTGTAATTGATGTTACAAAATCGATGATATAAAATATTTAAAAATTACTATCTGAATGTTTTCTGATTATCTTATTCCAGATCAAAAATTTCTTTTACTAAATATATTAACCTGAATGATTCACAGAGCCTTCTACAGAGAAGAATAATACAACCCCATGATTCTCTACACCCAATTTCATATGCAATTATTTTTGTCTTCTCGAGTTCTTATGCCAGAGCTGCTGCTGACATTTCTTTACCTTTCCATGTTGTCTGCATTTGTTCCTTTATAACCTAGATTTTTATGTGAATTACATAACCTTATGTAATTCTCAAGAGGCAATTTAAATATAATCAGACATTTCCACAAGAATGACAGGCTTACGAAAAAGTACTGAATATGTACAATGTTAATGTGATCAGTAGGGATGAGAGAGAAAACTGGTAGCATGTTGGATATTTTCCTACTATTTTTCATATTCTAGCAGCTTGATTTTCACTTTATTTTCCTCTCAGGCTTCCCAGTGCATAAGTTTTCCCAGGAAAAGATCCCAGGTGTGCTTATAGCTGTTAGAATTGCAGAATGACTCTACTGCTTTTTAAACTAAAGGCACAATTGTAATTCCATCAAGGAGACATTGTAGAGACCCACTTACATCACTTGTGTTAATCAAATTTGATTTAGCCAGCAAAATTTCAGGAGTATCAGGCATGATGTGAACTTGTGTCTTGTCCTTGTTCCAAGCTTCTCTGTAGAGGATCTGAAAGATCAAACAAAAAAACCTTTGGAGATCCAAGATTCACCTGCACAGCAGTAAGTTCAGTTCATTTTTTTCTCTGCATTAGTAAAGCAAAGCTGTACCAAGCAAGCCCAAGTGATGTCAACAACAAAAGAGATTAAAATGAAATAATACAATGATTTCTTACTGAAATACAACCTTTTTTTTCCTTCTTTACAGTCATGTAATGCCAAGGAAACAGCATTAAGACAATATATTTACATTCTACCTAGTAAATTATTACTGCAGGTAATAATGAAGCTATTTAGCACTCAAGACCTTCATCTTCTGAAAAAAGCACAGTGACAATAATCAGGGTGGCACTGACTGTAAACATCTGCTATTTGCATATTTTAAGCACATGTTTTGATATGCAGATCATTTGAAAAAATGAATAATGTAATGATTTATTGAATCCCACATTCTGTCTCTAGAGGCAACTTACATCACTTCTATTTTTGGCATTAGACTTGGCCAAAACAACATCCATGGCATCTGGGATACTTGTGAACTTAATGGTGTCTGGGTGCTGCCGGTACTTCTTCTCACTCAGGATTTCAGAAGCTTTCTTGTTCTTCTCAGATTCCAGAGATCCCAGAGGACTCCATCCAATGCCCCTGAGCCACTGTAGGTCTGACTTATACAGATTCTGTAAAGGATAAAAATCAAACCCACAGCTGAATATTTCACTGCTCATTGATGAAAAGACTAAAGGGGGTTTTAGCTTCGGTCTGATCCACATCGACATCAAAAGAGTTATTAAAGATATTTTCCAACAAGCAGAGATTATCTTACAGGAAAGGAAGAGAATCAAACCCAGAGGAATCTTACATCACTCTGCAGCTCGTTGACCCTCTTTGCCTCTGTGACATCCACCTGGTCTGGCAGACAAGTCCAGCGGTGCAGGATCCGTTTGTAGTCTATGTCACTGACCAGTTCCTGACACTTCTTAGCCAGGAGGAAGCCTAACATATCCACAGGCATGTTAAACTTGGTCTTCCACTTCTCAAAATCTTTCTTGTACTCCCTCTCACTCTGCATTTTAGCTACTTGCATGGACCACAACATCTTTGGATCGTCCTGCAGGCTGCGGAATCCGATGTGATGTCCCTGCTGCTTGCGGTAACCTTCCTTGTACTTGAACTGAGGGACAGACATGGATTATTCCAATTACAGTGGGAAAACATCCATGTATTCTCTCAGTTCAGTTACCTTCACCAGTGAAATTACCCCTGGAAGAGCCCAAGGCCATTGGACAGGGCTTGGAGCAACCTGGTCTAGGTGGAAGGTGTCCCTGGTGAACGAGATGGGCTTTAAGGCCCCTTCCAACCCATTTTGGGATTCTATGATTCTAAAAAAACCCCAATTTGTTATGGAATTTCATGCAGTTTTAGTAGCCCCCTGATTAAAGTGCATCACTTGGTGTCAGTGAATGCTGTCCCTGGGGAAGAACAGAGTCCCTGGAGAGAAAGGGCCTGGCTCAATGTCCTGTGCCATCTGAACAGTGTGACTGGGACTCAGAACTCCCTGAGACTGACACGCTGAAATGTGGTGATGACCAACATCACCAGCAATGAGAAATGCAGATCCTCAAGAACTGGAAATGTTTCCTACTGACTAATAAAATCTCTGCCACAGAAGCAGGAGGAGTTGTGTCCATACCAAGTGCTGATAACAGCAGCACATGTGCTGTGTCAGAGCTGCAATGAGCATTTCTCTGTGCAGCCACTGGGCTCAGCTAATTGAACCAAATTTGCTGCTGCTCTGAAAATGAAGCATCGGTTAAAACAGACAAGTCCTCCTTTGTATGACCAGTGACTTCATGGATGAACCATGAACTTTGGACTTGTTAAGATGCCAGAGAAATCCTGGGTGAATTCTGCACTGACAAGAACACAGCAGGAAGGAGTTTTGTCTCCAGTTTTGGGGTTGACTCCAAGCCACACTTTAGCAGAGAGGTGTGTGTGTCTGGTGTGACTAAGTTACAGCAACTCCATCAAGTGTGTGTCACAGAGGTTGAAATGCTGCTTACATCACTTGCAATGTCCCTGGAAGTTTTGGCAGCTTTCACTGAAATGGCTTCAGGTGTGAGGTCATATCCTTTCTTTATCATTTCCTCCCAGCCAAGCTTGTAGAGTTTCTAAAATTGAAAACAACATTCCTTAAAAAGTCTTAGTAATACGTATGTAATCTTTTATTAAGATACACCAGTGACCCACATTACCAAGTTCTGGTCACCTCACAGGCCTCAGGTACAATGGAAGGGCTGCTAAAATGGGAATTGAGAAATGGCAAACTGAGAAACAAGGAATGCTGGTCTTCCAAGGCCTGGGATAGGGACTAAACAGTTTTTCACTACTGCAGCAGCCTCCTACTAGAGCTTATCCTGGGGATTTGAAATAGATTTGGGGAATTTGAAATATATACACCTGGGACAACTTTTCAATTGTCTTAACAAAATCTTAATTTAAGGTTTTCATGCAGCCATTTAATAGCCAAGTCAGCTTGTGCACAGGGCATTTTAAGTACAGACACTTGCAAATCAAATATTTGCCTCTGAGCAATGATGCAAAGCAAAACCTGAGGATTTTTTACTGGCATAATTGTCATTTTCTGGTATTTGAAAGCTGACAGAAAAGATGGAATCACTGCAGGTTAAAAATTTTCCCCACAGGTTAAAAATACCCACAATGAACTTGTAATTTTATAGTAAGGAATTTTTAACTGATTTCTATGTTAAGCATAGAGTGTAGCTTATGCACTTCCAGATTTTCAAAACAGGAATTATACTTTCCAAACATGATAATGCATTATAATCTGTTAGTTTTCTAGCCTGAAACCAGTACTTATTGTTACTCTGAAAATATTACTCACATGAAATTCTTGCCTCTGTTCTAAACCCTCAGCAGATGTGAATTTAAAATGTCAAAAGGAAGGATTAAAAAACTCTACCTGACTGTAGTTTGTCTTGTTCTGTTTTGCCTGGAGAATATCTGGTGTATCTGGCATCACATGGACCTGAGTTTTATCCTTCTCCCAGGCTTGAGTATAAGCATGCTGTGGACAAAAAACTGCATCAGATGTGTTCATATAAATGACAAAAAATGCTTCTTTCAGCGTTTTCACCTTTCCATTTGTGCACTCTGGGTATTGGAGGGGCAAAAAAGATGAAGGTTTATTTTACTACGTAAATAGATTTATTTTACTATGTAATGACCTAATCCAGAATCAGCTGAATTATTATCCAATCTTGCTTCTAAGGAAACCCAACTATCAAGATTTTCAGGACCAGGAATTTCTACATAAGAATGGAGAAAAATGAGAAAAGATTTTTTAACAATGCTATTTATCAATAACTGTTTGATTAAGAAACAAAATGAAAAAAGAGGAGCCTGAGAGATTTGTTTTTCCCAGGGAAACGCTGCTCCATAAAGGTGGAGACAGAGACTTGGAGAGTGTTCTCTGAAATGGACTCTGTGGGAATGTCTGTCTAGTTTTGCCCATAAATACTCACTTTGTTCATGATATTTGCATTCTGCTTGGCAAGGACCAAGTCCATGGCATCGTTCTGTTTGGTGAAGGGGAACAGGCTGGGATGCTGCCGGTACTTCCGATCGCTCGCGATCTCCGTGGCTTTCTTGGATTTCTCCACATCCAGGGAACCAAGGGGACTCCACCCGATCCCTCTGAACCATTCCTTGTAATCCTGCTTGTACTCATTCTGCCAACCAGGACACAAAAGCAAAGCTTACAACTCACTCTCAGGCACGTGGCAATGACCCTGTGCAGGGCCCGGAGTTGGACTCGATGATCCTTGTGGGTCCCTTCCAACTCATCTCATTCTGGGATTATTACAAAACAACAAAAAGATGTAAAACCAGGGAAAAACTCCCCCAAAGGCAACAGAAACTCACATCACTTTGTATCTGATTCATGTTCCTGTAGAGTTCCAAGCTCATGGCATCTGGCAGGAGCATGTACTGGTGGATGAGCCGTTTGTAGTTGGTGTTGGTCACACGCCCTTGCGCCTCCTTGGCTGCCACGACACTCAGGGCATCACTGGGGGTCTGGTAATGGGTCTTGCTGGACTCATAAGCCTTCTTGTACTCCCTGTCTGACTGCATCTTAGCCACTTGCATGTAGTGCACAAGTTTGGGATCATCCTGGAGGCTGCGGAAGCCAACGAGTTTGCCCTTGTCTTGTTCGTAACCCAGTTTGTATTTGTACTGGAAGAGAATGGAGACAGAGACTTTCATTCCTTTAGGTTGGGCATCAGGAATAAATTCCTCCCTGGGAGGGTGGGAGACCCTGGCACAGGGTCCTGGAGAAGCTGTGGCTGCCCCTGGATCCCTGGAAGTGTCCAAGGGCAGGTTGGAGCAGCCTGGGATAATGGAAGGTGTCCCTGCCCATGGCAGGGGGTAGAAAAAGATAATCCTTAATTTTGTTTCCAACCCAGAGCCATTCTATGACTCTGTGATTCATTTGTTTAATCAGCAATATCTATTTTATAAGGAGAAAAAAAACCCCAACTCAGATTAAATAAGATTTTTACACTGTTAAGAAAACATCACAAGGCATATGGTGGTGGTGGCTTTGTCCTCTTACTCTTGGTTTGCACTGCAGAGCAAACCAGATGTCTGAACTCCCTTCAAAAGCAATCTATTTAAATCATTTTCTTAATAAAGAATATTTCCTTACAATAGTTTATTCTGCTCCTGCACAAGGTTCAGTGTAACTCGAGGTTCAAGTGCTTTCTAACCTTTTTATAAATTGTATATGAAATACATTTCATATTAAATATATATATTCATATATTTCATAGTTAGAAATTATAGGAAAAAAACCCTGGTATGATAGAAAGCAAAAGGCAAAGGAAAACATCAGATCTGCTTTGCTGAAGGCAGATTCTTTTAATCTTTATTTATTTAGTTTATTTACTTATTTTTATCCTATTTTTAACTACCACAAACACCAGAACCAAGGCACATTAATTCATGTATTCTCTGCACCAAGAAAATTAATGGGACTTCAAGATAATTGCACCACAGCAGTAAAAAGAATTTAAGTCCATATCTGTCCTTTTGAAACATTTCTAAGAACGAGCTCTGAATGTTCTGCCTAAACTATGAATATACAACATCTATTTATAAGGTATTCAAGCACCACCACTCTGAGGAATTAAAGTGCCTTTTGTTATTTTTCCTAAGAGATTCACACATAATTCCTCACCTTTCTTGCAAAGAAATTGTTCTTTAACCCGAGAAAATGTATTATAATATATATCAAATATGTCACAATTATTCACAAGCCACACAATAAAGATGCTTCATATATCTGGCACCTAAAATTGAATTGGGTTAAGAACTGAAGTCTTTACAACATCTAGAATGGATCATTTTTTCTTCCAAGAACTTACATCACTAGCAATATCCCTGGAAGCTTTGGCAGCTTTAATAGGGATGGCATCAGCTCTGAGATCATATCCTTTCTTCCTGGACTCTTCAAATGAAGATCTGTACATTTTCTGTAAAAAGGAGGAGAAGCATCTTTAAAAAAGCAATAAATTGCATGTTTTCCACATACACAAATATTGGGAAAAAGCTACATCTATAAGGATGTCAACCTAAAAAAAAATGAGATAAATATGTCTGTTTCTGGCCACATTGAATACACAATTACAAGCAATATTTTATTTAGCACATGGAGATTTAACAACTGGCTACCAAAAACCTGTCTATAATTTCATGTGTTACCACAAGAACAGGTGCAATGTGCCACAATTTTCAATCCAGTACAAAACCTTGAGCATGAAGAAATAAAATAATAACTAATAAAATAATAAATACAGTAACAAATGTGAGTAGCACTCAAACTCTACTATTTTGTCATCAACTATTATATTTTAATGGACTACATGAATATTTCACAATCATAAACAATATGTTTTTTCCTTCCTAGCTTTTGGTATTTAATTTGGGGGGAGGAAGCAGAGAAAAGGAAAATTAGTAACTTTGGGGGAAAATATTCCAGATGGAAAATGAATACCTTTTGAGGAAAATATTCCAGGTCATAAAGGTGAGAATTAGGGAGACTTTTGTATGTTCTCATCTCACTTATTCCTTATTAAAAAAACAAGAGCAAGGCCACAGCCTTACAAACAATACTCACTTCACTCAGATTAACTGCATTTACTTTTGCCAAAGCAATCTGTGGAATATCTGGGGTGATGTGAACTTTCTTTTTGTCTTCTTCCCAGGCTTGTTTGTACTTGTGCTGGAAGGATTAAAAAAAATGGTGTCAACACCTGTTTTTATTAAATAAAACTATTTAAAACACTATTTCATATTTCAAATATAAAGTGCCTTGATGATGTGACACTAATATTATTAACATTTTTCTTGCTATCTTTTTCTCTGTTATCCTTTTTATTATTAACATTTATACTAACAAACTTTTTATTTTAGCACTTACAGCATATTCATTAGCTACACAACAAATGATGATTTTTAAGCTCTGCCTACAATAAGGTTACAAGGTATAGTTTGGTTTTCACTTCTGCAAACCTAAATGAATGTTGATGGGCAGTTTCTCACCTCATCCATGATTTTAGCATTGTTTAAGGCCAAGACCATGTTCATGGAATCCATAGGGACAGAATATTTCAGCTTGTCTGGGTGCTGTCGATACTTCTTTTCACTGACAATTTCCATGGCTTTTTTGTTCTTCTCAGCTTCCAGGGAGCCCAGTGGGAGCCACCCAACTCCCTTCATGGTTTCATCATACTCTGCTTTGTACTGATTCTGGAGGCACACAGGAAAAAATAATAATCAGAGGCATGAAAAAGTCTGTAAATCCCAACATTTCTTCCTGTTTATAAAATTGGAAGTACAAGATCAAAACTGTGAAGGAGAAATGATGTTTTTCCTGTGTTGGTCTGCACAAAACTGTTGCTCCTGAAGAGCCTGGTGGGACATGCAAGGAGTAAATATCCACTTTACTTTCATAAAATTACTTATTTCTGAGCTCAAATTGTTTAGCAATAGGTGTAATTTAATATTTCAGAGACTGGAAAAAAAATCAAATGGCTACAATTGAAGAATTAGTTTAATTTATTACATTTTAGTATGTAGCTGAAATAGTTTCACTAAGAAAATACGATTTATTTTATTATTTATCTTACTTATTCCCTGCTGGTCAGATTCCCCAGAACTCATCAGCTACACATAATCCTGATAATCTTTGGCAAATAAATGGTTTCAGACCAGTCACTTACATCCCAATTCACTGTTAATCCAATATACTATATATTAGATTACATATATATTATTTCACAGCGTGCTTTCACAAACTAAGGATCATTTTCCTTGCAGTGTAAAGGCTGCACAACCTCTCACTTACATCACTTTGCAGCTGCATCATGTTTTTGGCTAATTCAATGCTCATGGCATCGGGCAGCACGTTGTAGGTGTGGATCAAGTTCTTGTAGTTTGCATTTGTAGCCACCTCCTGGGCTTTCTTGGCTGCCACCACACTGACCATGTCAACTGGGGTCTGGAAATTGGTCTTGGCCTTCTCATAATCCTTCTTGTACTCGCGATCCGACTGCATCTTCGCCACGTGCATGAAGTGCACCAGCTTGGGGTCGTCCTCCAGGCTGCGGAAGCCGATGTGCTTCCCCTTGGCTTTCTCGTAGGCCAGCTTGTATTTGTACTGGGAGCAGGGAGAGAGGAGCAACAGCACAGCCTCAGGGCAAACGTGGAATGCTGTAGTCATGTGTGATTAGCATGTGTTTTGATTTCTGTTATTATTGTTCTGTTACTTGGTGTGTTCTACGTCCCCTACCCCTCACCCCATATGGTTTGTCCCCTCCCTTCTCCTCCCTTCCCATTGGCTGGAGCCCCCTATAAGAACCACAGGCCGGAAATGGGAAGGGCTCTTCCCTGGTTATCTCTGATAAGCTTGGACCCTCCACGAGGCCCGTTGCCTCTGGAGTGAATAAACTTATATTATATATAACCACAAAGAGACACCAGCATTTCCTTGTCCTCCGTTTCCCTCAGCCATCCCCGGGCAGTGCAAGGGCACACTCACCCCTCTGCAAACCCTGAACAAGGCCTCCTCCTACCGGTGCCCGAGGCACGGGCTGAGGAAGGAGCGAGGCAGGTCAGGGGGTAAGCTACAGAGCACCAAGCCCAGTTTGATCTGTGGAAACAGAGCAGCAGGTCTGGGGTTTGGGAATTCAGTGTCACACAACTCACGTCGCTCGCGATGTCGCTGGAGCTTTTGGCGGCTTTGATGGGAATCGCGTCCGGCTGCAGGTCATAACCCTTCTTCTTGTCCTCCTCCCAGCCAGCCTTGTAAAGTTTCTAATTCCAAAGGGAAAAGAGAACACGTGTCATGAAGGCAGAACTACTGGAGTGCCCTACAGCTGAACTGAAATGGTTTTTAGAGAGACGTTAAAACCAGTTTTCGGTGTGTGCAAGAGGCACTGGGGGCCCCCTGAGCACAGTAACTCACATCACTCATTGTCAGCTGGTTCACTTTACACTGCAGGATTTCTGGAGTATCTGGCATTACATGGATGCTGGTCTTCTCTTTGTTCCATTTATCTGTGTAGAGCCTCTGCAATACAAAGTCATTTTTAGCACTGAAAAGGGATTGACCTCATAAAATAACAGTTTGCTTTTGTTCTGCTCATTTTTATTTTATAGAAAGTTCCACAAGGATTATAAATAACTTTCATGAATATAAAAGCTGAGGGGCAACATTATCTTCCTCTTTTCTTTAGTATTTGACAAATTTGTAAAACATATATTAATCCAACAAATAAATGTTGAAAAAGGAAGTTTTCAGTCTGCATTCTTCCCTGCTTCAATGGAAAACATGATTTTTTTCTTCACAGACCCTTTTTCCATGGCAAACATGGAATAAGGATGACCGGTGTCCCAGAAAAATAGGGCAGAATGTAAAGAACTCCACTTTTTCAAGGAAAGTTGAACAAACCTGACAGAATTTCAAGGTTTTTTCAGCTCACTGATTATTAAGACTTTCTACAGAAAAAAGCAAATGTTACTAAAAGCACTTTAAATTGGGAAAAGAAATATCTAATCACACACACAAACAATAAATCTTTATAAATAAAGAAACTCCCTTAATTATGAACAGTCTGAGGCTTCCATGACCTCTTAGGGTCCAGTCTTAACCAGGAAACCACTACACCCACTGGAAACTTCCATCATTCCAGTGGGAATTCACCTGCCCCACAACTTTGCAAGACAAAGAGCCAAAGTCTGGCTCATCCAGGATCATCTGAACAACTTCTCACCTTATTCATGGTCTTGGCATTTTGCTTAGCAAGGACTTGCTCCATGGCATCCATGGGAATGGAGAACTTCAGCTGGTCAGGGTGTTGTCTGTACTTCTTCTCACTGAGGATCTCTGTGGCTTTTTTTGCCTTTTCCACATCCAGAGATTGAATTGGTACCCAGCCAACTCCTCTCAGCCAGTTATTGAAGTCAGATTTGTACAAATTCTTTTAAAAAATAAACAAGGAAAACATAGTGAGGCAAAGAAAATATATATATAAACAGGTAAGGTCTTAAAACTTTTGCTGGTAGTTCATTTTTAGGGGAAATTTAGATTTAAATAAAATATAAATATCATAGAGTCAGTATTTAGACCCTGTATATAACCTATGATCTCTGACAGGACAAATAATAATCATAAAATAACATACTGTGGTTATAAATCCAACTACAAAAATACATGGAATAAAATGTATTAATTTGCTGAGAATTAGCCAAATATGTAGAGATGAAAATAAAGTTGTGCCTTGCTGGTTGGTCCCCCTAGAACTTACAGCTACACATAATTATAATAACCTTGCAAAATAGATGATCCCAGAGCAGTCACTTACACCCCAATCTACTGTTAATCCAATATAATACACATTGGATTATACAAATTAATTTTTTAGCCTTAAAAGGTTAATAATGCAACACAATCATGATGAGAAGAAACTACTGAGCTGATTAATGATTACACACATCACTCTGGAGCTGCATCGCGTTCCTCGAGAGCTCCAGGTTGACAGAGTCAGGCAGGAGGGTGTAATGGTGAATTGGCTGTTTGTAGCCCATGTTTGTAACCACTTCCTGGGCCTTCTTGGCAGCTGTGACACTGAACATGTCCAGGGGAGTCTGGTATTTGGTCTTGGTGACCTCATAGTCCTTCTTGTACTCGCGGTCCGACTGGATTTTGGCCACGTTCATGTAATGGACAAGTTTGGGATCGTCCTGCAGGCTGCGGAACCCGACCTGTTTGCCCTTGTCCTTCTCGTAGGATTCCCTGTACTTGTACTGGAGACAAAGGAAAAGAGAGGCTCACCCACCTGGGACAGAGCAAACACCCCTCTGGTGATGTTAAAATACTGACTTTCTAAGTATTGACGACTGCAGTTCATCCTACAACCCCAAACTACTGACTTTCAAAGTATTAAAGACTGCAGTTCACTCTACAACTCCAAAATACTGACTTGCAAAGTATTAACCACTGCAGTTCATTCTATAATCCCAAAATACTGACTATCAAAGTATTAACCACTGCTTTCATCCTACAACCCCAAAATACTGACTTGACTGCTGTGCACCTAACAACCCCAAAATACTGAATTCCAAAGTATTAAAGACTACAGTTCATCCTACAACTCCAAACTACTGACTTTCAAAGTATTAAAGACTGCAGTTCATTCTACAACCCCAAAATCCTGAGTTTCAAAGTATTAACCACTGCTTTCATCCTACAACCCCAAAATACTGACTTGACTGCTGTGCACCTAACAACCCCAAAATACTGAATTCCAAAGTATTAAAGACTGCAGTTCACTCTACAACTCCAAACTACTGACTTTCAAAGTATTAACCACTGCTTTCATCCTACAACCCCAAAATACTGACTTGACTGCTGTTCATCATACAACCTCAAAATACTGACTTTCAAAGTATTAATGATTGCTGAGTTTCAAAGTATTAAAGACTGCAGTTTATCCTACAAACTCAAACTACTGACTTTCAAAGTATTAAAGACTGCAGTTCATCCTACAACCCCAAAATACTGACTTTCAAATTATTAACCACTGCTGTTCATCCTACAACCTCAAAATACTGAATTTCAAAGCATTAAAGACTGCAGCTCACTCTACAACCTCATAAATTGTAGCTCCATGCCCTCCCACATCACTGGCACTGACATTTCACTGTCATAAACTTCTAATCCCCAGGAACATTCAGCTTGTAATTAAGACTTTAATAAGAAATGATTGAAAAGCCCTTCCAAACAATCAGATATCTCAATATTCAATTGGGATGTTTAAGTGGGGAATGGAAGAGTCACTTCCAACCTTGTGCTAAAAGCAGGACAGGTCTCCAGCAATTAAGAACAGATAAATCAGATAAGATTAAGAACAGGTAAATAATACTAAATAAACTTTCAAACAAGCTGGTGAAGACTTGAAGCACAGACAAACAGCCCACACATGATACGATGCATTTCTAAAGGAACATTTCTTCCCCAGAGGTTCATTCAAACATCTGAATTCACCTGTTATTTCCCAGTATGATAACAGTTTCAATTCCCAGTGTCTGAGGATCCATATGCCTGTGGATAACATGCTCCAGGCAGCTGGAATGCAGTGGGGGGGACAAATGATACTCACATCACTTGCAATATTCCGAGAAGCTTTAGCAGCAATAATGGGAATGGCATCTGGTTTCAGGTCATATCCTTTGGCAATGGTTTTCTTCCAGTCTGCTTTGTAGTTGGCCTTGGAGGGAAAAAAGAAAGGAAATTTTAACCAAGTGTTTAAGCCATTAATTTCTTATAGAAGAAAAATACTCAGTTTAGCCTGAGAAATGTCAAGGACAAATGTTAACCTGTTGTGATAAATGAATGTACTGCAAAGATCATCACTGACTCCATGAGCATTTGTTGCAATTTTTATTTGGAAAAACCCCACCAGTGGCATTTTTGTCCCTGCTTAAGCCAAGCCCTATTTCATTGGACTGAACTTCCAGAAATCTTTTCCTCTTAGCTCCAAACTCAGGCCTTGTGGCCTTCACTGACTGGAGAAAGCAGTCTGGCTGGATTTTGTGATCAGTTTTGACAGACTGTTTGCATTTTGAGGCTGTTAAATGAGTTATCAGCTTTTCCCTCATTCCTGGAAGGCTGAAAATGCCACCAAAAATTAACTATCATAAAGGCAATAAAACTGATACTATTAGTGGAGATCTTTATGGTGTTGGATGGATGCAAGAAAAAATGGGAAGCAGGCAGAGGAGTGGCTGAATGGCAGGAAAAAGCATTCCTATCTTTCCACTGGATAATTTCCTTTGAAACTTGTCCTGCTTGCCTATGCAGTGGGGTTTATATAAAAATAAATTATGTAAGTCTCCAAACTTACAGGAATCTGGTTAATACCAAGCTGGTTTTCTCATAGTTTACCCAAATGGTTTGGTAATAAAACACTGAAATGTGATTATGCTCATGAATGCTCAGGGAGCTTAAAAATTTATTTAACCAGCACAAAAGTAAAAGTTCAGTTGAATTCAGAGCTTGGGCATTTGGTATAGGACAGGAACAGCATCACTTTTTAAATCATATCCCCTTGATTTTAACTTTTCTGATCCCATTATGCAACATTTCTAGAAGAAAAGGTGAATTTAACAGAAACTTTTTGGAATAAGTTGGATCAAGAGATCTAAATTCAAAATACACTCACATCACTAATGTTGTAGGCATTCACTCTGGCCTGTATGAACTGGGGCACATCAGGAGGGAGGTGGTACTTGTGAATTATTTCTTCACCTTTAGATTTATACAAAATCTGCCAAGAAAAATAAAGAAAGAAATTTAGCACCCCAAATTTTATTGTAAATTAAGAAATCATAAAAAAAAAAGTGTGATTTCCAGGTGATTTTCCACTGGAACTGTGAATACCTACGTTCATCTACATATTTATTTCAGGAGTTCTTTTAAAACTGGATGATAAAGTGCCACAGGGCAGAGATTGGTAATGGCAGAGTGGTTTTTAAGTTTACTTACATCACTCAGCTGTTTGCTGTTGATCTCTGCTTGTTTCTGTACTGGAGAGTCAGTCACTGCAGTGAATTTGGTTTGATCAGGATGCTTTTTGTAGGTGTGCTGAAGGAAGATAAAAACAAATATATTGGCAGAAAAAATAAATTATCATTTATAGGCAGAAAATAGATTTTCCAAGTATTAATAAAGTAAATAAAATTATTAATAAAGTACTTTTAAAGTACTAATTTTGAAATATATTGACTTAAGCAGGTGAATGCTTGAGGTTCACTCTTCATTTTGGTACTATTCCTCTAAGTTCATGGTTTTCCTTAAGAAAAGGATTGTGCTATAACTGTCTTGATCACTAGATGTCACAAAAGGGTCTAAAATAGAGACTTTTTTAAAGTCCTGCCTAATCAGGCCAAATTTAAAAAGTTCACAGGAATCACTCAGTGAACTTCTACTACTGTGCTGTACTTACATCTTTACACTGCTCCAACTTCTTAATTGCTTCATACTCTTGAGTTATGGTCTGGGGGAAGTAGCATTTTGTCTTTTCCTCCTCATAATCTGCTTTGTAATTTTTCTAGGAGCAAAACCAACATTCAGGAAGAGTCCACAGCTCAGCAAAACCAACATTCAGGAAGAGTCCACAGCTCAGCTTTCCCTGGAATGCAGGTGGGGTGGGGAAAGCAGAACAAGCACCACACTTACATCGCTCTTCATCGCCTCAACCTGCATGCAGTGGGTGTGATGGGGGTCCTCAAAGCTGCCCAAATAGTGCCCCAAAATGTTCTTTTGATATGCCTCTTTGTATTTTACCTGGGGAGATAATCAGGGGTCGATTAAGCAAAGTAATCAAGAGTGTCAGCACTGAAGGACGAGACGGAAATCGAATACGTACGTCACTGAAATTCTTGAGAGCAGCATCAGTTTGGAACTTGGGTGTCTCACAGTAATTCATCTTGTTGCCTTTTGACTGTTCGTAGGCTTCTTTGTATAATTTCTGCACAAGAAAACATGTCAGACAATGCAGAAAATGTCACTGCAACTCACCCACAGCACGTTAAAAATGGCAAGAGTCAAACTGGGAATGGGTTGAGAAGCAAAGCTTTGCCAGAGCACTGGAAAGCAGATGGCACTGTTTTGCCAATCAGTTTTTAAAGTAAATTTTTTGGGGTTGTAAGGGAAAACAGAAAGATCTGACTAGTGGTTTTTGAAGTTCTGACACTGGGAAATACCCAATCTCTTGCCACACAGCAAGAAGAGAGGAATCAGAAAGGCTGTTCCAGAGAGTAACCAGAACATAATGTATAAATATGCAAAAGTCCCACATATTTTGTCATTATTGGATCAGCTGAAATTCCTTAAAACAGTAAGAACTGTCCTCCTGTGATCCTTTATCCACAGGGATCTAAATGAACTATACAATAATTAGCTGTTCCCATTACCTGCCACTGCTGTTGGTACAACTCATCTGTGGAAAAACAACTCCTTACCCGAGTCATTCCACATCTCATGGCAAATACAGGTCTATAAAACTAAAATACTAGGAGATCCAAAGGAGAAGCCTCGTGAAGAAATGATGAGTTTCTTGTACAGGACTGAAAATCATAATACTCACATCACTCAGAATATTTCCTGCAGTTTTTAATTGCTTCAGCAAAGGGTTCTCTGTAGCAGGAAGCACATTATAGTCTGAAACAGCTTTCTTCTTTTCATAGTCTGCTCTGTATTTTACCTGGAAAAAATAAAAATAAAAGGGGTGAGGTTTTAATAATCAGTATTAAAAGCCAAATGCTCACTGACTGTAATTTCCCAGAGAAGCTGTGGCTGCTCCATCCCTGGAAGTGTCCAAGGGCAGGTTGGAGCAGCCTGGGATAGTGGGAGGTGTCCCTGCCCATGGCAGGGGTGGGATGGGATGAGCTCCAAGGTCCCTTCCAACCCAAACCAGTCTGGAATTCTGTGATTCTATTCCATGGATTCTGTTCTGTGATACAACCTTGAATTTTTCAGACTTGTGTGAGTTGGGAAGTGCTCTCAGGCTGAAGGAAAGGACTCAGAACTCAGAACTGACCTTGCTGACATTTTCTGAGACTCGTTTATTGGCTTCGTACTCGGGGGTCTCAGTCTGCATGAAGTAGATTTGGTCTTTGATGCTTTCAAAGTCTTCCTGGTATTTTCTCTGTTAGGAACAGGGAGAACAACACCTCAAATGCATTTACTTCATAAACCAGAGATTCACCAGGGAGCTTCTTTAGGAAAAGAGCAGCACCACAAAAGGAGCACGAGGATTTTCCACTTCAACATTAAAAGAGGGAAAAGCTGCCCAAGGTTTCCTGCAGAATTCACTCACCATACTCAGATTTTCTGCATTCATTTTTGCAACTGCCACATCATAGCACGGGGTTTGACTCCACTTGCCTTTGATTTTGTTTTTATAGTCCTCATGGTAAATAACCTGTGAGGAAATAAACCAATCCAGTTGAATCCCCCAGATTCAATTTCACTTGATATATTTGGTTTTCATAGCTGTATTTTTCAAGTTGCTTCATATTTTACACCTGCCTTTTAATCACTGTATTAGTTATTATAAAAACCACTTTAAATATGATTTGGCCAAACCACTTGAGTGTTCTGTGATTTCTCTTAGTGCCTTCCCTGACCTGAGGGATAAAGAGGTGACATAAAACCCCTCTTTTTGGAGAAAGTTTTTAGCAATAAATAAATTAGTAAGAAAATATCTCTGTGATATTCAAGATCAACTATTTAAACAGTTTGTCTAACAAAAAACACCTTCCTGAGCTTTGCATTTTCAGCCACAGCTGCACAAAAATACTTCTCCAAGCCTTTTTAATTATTTTACCACATTGATAAAGAACATACATACCAAAAATAACCTTTAAAGTATTACATTTTATTGGTTTGGAGATACCTATGGAGGTTGTTATGTTATTCATTTCAAATAATTATGATACTGATCTTGTTTTCTACATGTTTAAAAATTTTCCTGAACAACTTAGCTTTTAAATATAGAATAATAAGATTTTAAGATAATAAGATTAAAGAACTTTTCTCTAAATGACATTATTTCACCTTCCAGATGGGTTCAGTACAATATTTTCTAAGTGGCTTTGCCAACATAAGTGAATAGTGTAACTCTCTAATCTTGAACAGCAGAAAATTTTCAATACACAAGAAAACAAATGAAATAAAATCCAATTTTCTACAGGAAAATTGTACTCACATCACTCAACTGCTTTGTCACCTTCTTGGCCAGTTCCACATCAGGTGGGTCTGGCAGAGGGGTAAATTTAGACTTCCTTTCATCGTGCCCTTTTTTGTAGACAATCTGAAGATGTGAAAAAAAGAAAGATTTGCAGTAACTCCCAAGCTGAGCATCAGAATATTTAATCCTTCCAATGGGTGTATTCCCAGGGAACAGCTGCAAAATTCCCTGAAATCTTGAGGTGACACCTGAAATCCCTCATTGGAGGGTTCTGTGCATCTAAATATCAGCAAATCTCACAGTTTTGCCAATTCCTGACTTTCCTTATCAGTGTTTTAGGGATTTGCAGACCCACAATGGTGAACTGGGATTAGAGTCAACCCTGGGGTTTCTCTATTTGGAGAATTCTTCATGATTGTAATGAGCAGAAGATCTTTAAACAATTTCATTTAAATATTTTAAGTAG
>WEIV01003179.1:36625-61179 GCA_013390005.1 Calyptomena viridis
ATTGCGGGAAAAAAAAAACTTTTGAATTGAGTCCTAAAAAAATTCTCTTTAAAATTTAAGCCCTTTTCCCAGAGATGTTCTTCAAAGTCAGCTTAAGCGACTATTCTGTACTTTCCAAGCTGCAACATACTGGGCTGTTTTGAGGTGATTTCTGGTCACTAGCCCAGACTGTGGTGAACCCACCACCTTCTACAATCCTTCCACAAAAATCTCCACAAACTTTCTACAAAACGTTCCACAAACCTCCCGCCAAACCTTCCACGATCCTTCCACAAAACCTCCCATAAATCCTCCCACAAACTTTCTACAAAACCTTCCACAACACCTCAAGTAATTCAGCAGCAAAAGTTTGTGCCATTCAGTGTGGGGTTTTGCATATCACAAATTGGCTACAACATCAAGTACAGGCTTATAATTTCAGAGAAATTTAAAAAATTGAATCTTAAAATCCTCAGTGTTGTCTCAGCCACTCAATATTCAACAACCATGTTCTACTCTTTCAGAAGATGAATTTCTATCCGAGGGATGTGGTTACAGCAAGGTGGTCACTGAAAATTAAAAACAAAGGATGAAACAGGGCCATGTGGATGAAAAACCCAACATAATTCCAGCTGGAATAGTAAACATAAATATCCATTACAGAGAGCCCACAAAGCTCAACAAGCAAAAAGACAATTACAAATTAACGTAGTAACAGGCAATTTAATGAAGGGCTGGTGTTTTGTAACTAGGTGGTACAATGCCATTAAAATGGACTTTATGAGTGATAACTCTTATTTTCTAAAATACATTTAACCAATCCATTTGGTTTTACTTCATTCACCATTTGAAATGTATAAAGTCATCAGTCAGGGCTCAGTGCCCTCACATCACCTAAAATCAACAGTTCACCAAACACGGTGTGATGACAGTGAGTTCTGAGATGTCTATGTTTCTACTCTTTCTTTTCCTTAAACACTGAGCAATTCTTTTATAATACTTTATATATTTCATAATACATAAGTTAATTTTAGAATAGTAACAAAGCAATGGGTAAGATCACACTTAACCTCATGGACTGTTTCAACAGCAAAGTCATTGTTCCAGTGGCACTTAAACTGTAGGTTCCCCAGTTCCTGGGGATTCCTTGAATTGCTAGGATTAAATTGTTTGACATCTAACTGTGAGTTTGAGTGACCTGTTGGCAAATTAATCCACTGACATGGAATGTAACTCCACTGACATGGAATCATGTGGTTTGGGATGGAAGGGACTTTAAAGCCCATCCAGTTCCAACCCCAACACCTCCCACTATCCCAGGGATCCCCACCTGCCCTTGGACACTCCCAGGGATCCAGGGGCAGCCACAGCTTCTCTGCCCAACCTGGGCCAGGGCCTCCCCACCCTCCCAGCCAGCAATTCCTGCCCAACATCCCATCTCTCCCTGCCCTCTGGCACTGGGAAGCCATTCCCTGTGTCCTGTCACTTAAATCTGGCTCCGTCTCTGCAACTTCTACTGCTGAGTTGGTTAATGGTCCCCTGGTGGCACAAACCTGCTGCATTTCTGCACTGAGTGGGCACTGGAAGGGCCTTCCAAAGCCATCCTCTCCAGCATGGATTGGATGACAGAGGGCAAGCCAGGAGGGAAAAGAGATGGCCCAGGGCATCTATAATTATGCAGAAGAGTAATGAGAAAACCTCGTGCTGTGGGTGTGGGATGGTTCCAGTCCTTATTTAAACCCAGAAACTATGACTGGAACCAGGAGACTTTGCCCCACTGAGAGCAACTGTTGCTGTTGTTGTTGTTTTGCTGATTAAACCATTTAATAGATATCTAATCATCCCCTAATCTTCAGAGAGCAAACAGCAAGAGCTACCTATGCTGCAGAACAGTCTCATTAAAGTGATTCATACATTCATTCACAAGGCAGGAAACAAATATTGCTACTCTCACATCTTCTTCTTACCTCCACAACTTCCTCATACTCTTCTTCCTCCATTCTGAGGGTTTTCTTCTGTCTCTTCCCCACTCACTGGTCACACAGCAAATGAAAATGTGAATAAACAGTATTAGCCCAAGACTGAAAGTACCATGAAAAGTGACATGTCAATCTCAAAAAGCCCCTGGGCTCATGGCTAGTAACTGTCAGATCCTAAATAAAGTTGGGGTCTGGCATTACTTTGACTGTTATGGAAAAACATTGGGTTAAATTACATAAATTACAATTTTGGACAAATGCTCCATTCCAATAGTGTAACACCAATACTCAAATTGAATGAAAATAAAAAGAGAAGAAGAGATTTCTTGAAGTATGATTTGACTTTTTCCATTACAACAGAATTATTTGAAGCATTTTTCTTTTCTCTGTGACTATTCTATGCTCTTTCATTGTGTTACTCAAGCTCCTGTTTGAATGGGAGCTTTATCTCTATATTCTACTACATTCATTCATAAATAAAGCATAATGTAGAGAAATATCATAAATATTTTTTTAAGTGACTTTTGGCTAATGAGGCAATTTCTGTCTTCCCAGCATCAGCCTATAGAGATGCTCTGGGGTTCTTTTTTAAGCTCCTGTGGCTTTTTTCTCTCTGTTTCTTCAGACCTGGAAAAGACGAAAATCCACAGAGTTGGCTGAATTACAGAGCACAGTTTACTGCCAAAATCAATTAACACACTGATTTTGCTGTGAGGCAGAGCTACAATTTTCCACCAGAGCCTGCAGCCCTGTTTCTAATGTTGGGAAGGGATGAGGCTTTGGAACAGCTGCTCCTGAGTCCAGGGATATTTGCCGTGTAAGCTAATCCTGCCAACTGACGGTGGTGCTTCGCTGGCTAAACTGCAATTCCTTCTGAGGCAAGGGAAGTCACCAGGATAAATTTAGGAACAGGGAATACTGGCCCTTTTTAGTTCCAATGAGTTGAGAAAAAATGCTGAAAAATTAATTTGTTACCCCATGTCGTTAACTATTAAAATAAATTAAGAATCACTCGATTTGCCCGAAAAAGTGGGCCAAAGTGAATGACTAAACCCAAGAGGTGGGGATTGTATATAAGGATAAAATCTATGCAACTTGTCACTGTTACAACCTTCAGTTACACTTCCAAACACAATTCCAGGTCCTTCCCTCCTCCTGCAATCAATTGGTTACCCGGAGAGAAATCCTGACTTCCCTGGGCAAGGCAGGACAGCTCCTCCCAAAAACCACTGGATGGGGAAACAGCTCGAGATCCTGCTCTAAGGACAAGAAGCGAAACACCATTAAAATGTCCTTACCAGCAACATCCAGTAAATATCCTTTGGAGCGAAGCCTCTCCAGTGTTCCCTCCTGAGCAGCACTGGGCGAAAACGAGCGGGAGCAGCGGCTGCCGGTGACACGTGTGGCCAGTGCAGCCAATCCAGCCCCAGCCCGCTCCAGTTTCATCCCTAAATATACTTGGTGACCCTGGAGGAGCCACCTGTTCTCAGCAACAGGAGGGAAAGGGAGCTGGGCACCTCCGAGCTCCTGAGGAAACCCAAAACACACCGAGCCTGGCCGGGCATCACCAGGGCTGTGCCCGAGTGCAGCCCCAGGCAGATCCAAGGAACATTCCAGGGGCAAAAACATGAGCATTTTCTTCCTTCACAGTTGATGAGAACAGTGAATTCGAATTTATTTCACTCCTATATTGCATATTGATTCTGCTCCTACTCCACTGGATTGAAACTGCGCAAATCAAGAATCTCTGAACTTCAGAGAAAGGAGTCTGGACTGCAAACTAAATTTTTGGTATAAATACGTCTTTAATTGCACTTATTTTTAGTATAAATATGTCTTTGATTGCACTTATTTTTAGTATAAATACGTCTTTGATTTCACCCCATAAATAAACCTGAAGTGCTTTATCACCTTGACTCGATGCAAATGAAGTGTCAATAGTTTTATGCCTTATGAAATGGGCCCACAGACCCAAGAACATGTGAAAAGTGACGATTTGCAAGGAAAAACCTTGCAAGGAACCTGCTGAACAGCCAAAGTGCCTGGAGAAGGAAGGCTAAGAACACTTGATAAACAGATTAAGTGATGGGGGAGCAGCACAAAGTATTTTGGAAGGTCAGCAATGACATGATGGATGGAGCAGATCCAGGGTGATGATAACAGACAATACAGCACCGGCTTTGGTTCTTCAAGGAGGTGCATTTCAAAGCCAGTATCAACAACACACCCTTTTCATATCCTAGATCTCATAATTCCATAAATGACACTCAGAGCCCTTGGGAGACATCTTCCTTTTCCTTACCTCTTTCCAGAAGTTCATATTTATATCCAGATGAAATATCATATCTCACTCACTGCTGCCAAGTACCTCGTACTCTGCACAGAGCTGCAGCCCCTTCCTTCTTTGGGCAAGTTGGATACTTTCAATTACTCCACGCTTTGCTTTTCTAGGCAATCCTCCCCCTTTTTACCTGATTTCTGCTTATTTAAAAGTTTCTGAACATCTTTTGAAGACGTCCAGAAATTAACACAACACATCGGTGGAGTCTCTGGAGAGCAACACCAGCTTGACCTGCTGCTCTCTGATCTCTGGCTGTGCATTCCCAAAATAACTCACAGGGTCATTGTTCTCCAAAGAGCTGGTTCCCAGCTGATTGGAAGAAAGCATGGAATAACCCACCAAAATTCCGGGTGGGGTTTAAGAACCAAAAGGGTTATTAATGAAATGAGAAGTTGGGCTGAACCTAAGATTTTTGTTCTGACATCAGAACACAAAGAGGGCAGGAAGGTGCTCTTGGGTCACCTGAGGCTGCCAGCAAATCTTTCAGTTCTTGCACTTGCTGCTTTGCTCCTTCAGCTCCAAATCTCAGGGAACAAACAAAACTATCACTACAAGCTCCATTTCTGTTTTAAACTGAAAAACCCCACTACATTTTCTGTGATCGCTTCTCAAGTCCACGGTTGGCTTCTGCAGGTGAAAATTTGGTGTTAACTTGTTTTATCTGAAGCACACACTGCAAAATGGATCTTTACACACCTGCCTGTATGTAAGTTGGTGTTTGTGTATTTATATATAAAACCCAAACACACGCGCCTGTGTCTTCACATATGTCTTTCCCTTGGTCTTCACTGTGGAAATTAACTATTAGAGACATAGTTACATTTCATATCATTCACTTTCAGGACTGTTAAATTGAAATATCGGCAAGTGATGCATGGGGAAGAGAATCCCAGAGTCACAGAGGTTGGAAAAGCCCTCCAGGATCAGCGAGTCCAAGCTGTGCCCCATCCCCACCTTGTCCCCCAGCCCAGCACTGAGTGCCACGGCCAGTCCTTCCTTGGACACCTCCAGGGATGGGGAATCCACCTCCACAGGCACCTTGCTCCAAAGGTAAGTGGAATACTAATGGCTAATATTCCTTTCTTTCTGGTTTTTTATTGCTTTGTTGTGGAAATTGGTGTCTGACATGGATCTCATGTCACTGTTTGCTGGAATGTTCATAGACCCACGGAATCATTAAGGTTGGAAAAGAGCTCCAAGATCATCAAGTCCAACTTTGACTTTGTGCTGAGAATACGAACTTGATGTTTTGGGGGACAAATATTAAAAAGGCAATAGGAAAATCCTGCTGTAGGTGAGAACTTGGTTGCTCTGATCCAGGTTCCACCAGACCAGCCTTTGTCCATAAATATCCCTGTGTTCAGCAGCTCTGAGCTGGGAAGGCAGAGAGCTGCAAGATGACTAAGGCAGAGGGAGGTGCTGCTTTGCATTTCAATCACCCCAAATTTGAAAGCAGAAAAGATTTTTTAACTTATTTAAATCCTGATTTCAGTCAGTTCTACTTATCCAACAATAACCACTCGGGGCACGAGGGATAAACATCCTGACATCCCAGGACTATATTTAACCTCCTGGACTTACCAAGCTTTGGGTCAGTGAAAAGGGACATTTAAATACATATTTGTGTCACTGTGTCTATTTTTAACCCACCAGCAGCAAGTTCCTTCTCATTCTTTTTCCCATTCCCAACCCTGAGGCTTCACTGCCCAGCACCTTTGCTCTGATGTATAGAAATACTGTGGAGAGCATTTTTACCAAAAACAAGGCATATTTACCAAAAATTGTACAGTGAAGGGCTTGGTTAGACAAATACCAGGGATTACCTTCAAATTCAATATACATATCCATGTATATCTTTCTCTGGGCTCTCCCTTCACAGCTGGCAGGACGTTAAGCCAATCTTTTTTCTTCTGGATCAACTCAGGCTGGATCTTGGCTTATGAATTAAAAGGTTTTTTAGCAAAGGATACATGTTCCAACAAGATAAATTCTACTTTTCCTTTGGTGCTGCTTATCCCCTTTCTCCAAGTATTAATAGAAAATATTAGATCATAACAAATAATAATCTTGGAGGCAACGCCATCAAAATGCTGTGAGTAAATCACCTACAGTGTCTTATTTTCAGGTGTATTTTTTGACCCTGACAGGCTGAGATGGGGTGAGCAGCAGCACAAGGCAGTAGCTGTATAGTTGTACAACTGCCATGAGTCAAAAAGACTTTGCTGGGAGAGGAGGGTTAAAGGAATATTGGTATGAAACCAAAATTCATTTCATGCTTCCCAGTGTTTCTGGACAGAGAATGAACTGTCACCTCACTCATTACATTATTTGGGTATAGGACTGAAGATTTTAGTATAGAAAGTATATTTCAAACACTGAATCAAGAGAGGGGGGAAAAAAATCCCAACAAAACCCAAACTGAAGGGAATACAAACAAGATGCCAAATATTTGTTAATTTTTTTTCATGACAAGATACGATAAAGCAAAGAGAAATCACATCAACAAATGCACCTCCACCTGACTTCCCAACTAGTTGTAGAAACTTAAAAATTAGGTTAATATTTAAAACCCCCAACACTGAAGGGCTAAAATGCCAGTAAAAGGTCCCATGTATGGACACAAGATACTCAGTGTGGCACTGGCAGGAAGGGGAGATCTCCTCACATGACAGGGCCTTTGAGAATCCTAAAAGAAAATATTTACCAACAACATGATGTCAAACAGCCCAATTTATCCCCACTACTAATGTTCCCAAGACAGCAACAGGGGTTTTGACACAGGTGCTGAGCAGAAAAGATACACCAAAGGAAGATTCCTCAGGGATTCAAACCAGCTCTGATCACATCGATCCCATTTGCTAACGGGAGCTGGTGGGGGAAGCCGAGATACAGCACCCAACCCTCACTGTCACTCTGAGATTTCAGAATATTCACTGGAATCACTATGAACTAGGAAAGAGAAGTGAGGTTCTTCTCAAATCTTTTCTTGTTATAAATATAAGATAAATAAACCTTTCTATTTTTAGAACATGCCTCGACTTTCCAAACCTACAAGTTTCCCTAGTCCTGCATCCTTCCCCCAGCTTCTCATGGAAGCTTGCAGTGAATTTGGAGCACAGTTGTGGGGTTTTATGGAGCTGAGCTGAAATTATTGGGAAATGATAAGTCAGTGCAGGTTCATTTATATCCCAGACCACACTCAGGTCATTCCATAAGTTTCACATTTCTAGCAAATCTTGGCAGCAGGAAAGTCTCACGTGGCATTGTACAGCTCTGCCAACTTTCCACATCACCCCACCAAAGGCATGGGGTAACACAGCTGTAACAGCAGCATTCCCTGCTGTAAATCCTCTGGGATGAAGGCCCAGGGCTGAACATTCTCTTGGAACCCATGATCAGGGCAGCACCTCTATTGCTCACTCAGCTCTGCTGCCCCTTTGCAGTTCAACAAGTGCTCTGACATTGCTGTGAGGTTTGTGCCCCGTGTGAGAACAGAGGGAAGAGATCAAACGTTTGCCACCTACCCCTCCACACCTTTCTTCCCCAAGGACACACTTGCTGCCCAGAAGGGATTGGAATAACACAATCCCAGAACACCTGGAGTTGGAAGGGACCTCTGGAGAGCATCTGAGCCCCCCCCCGCCCTACCAGGGTCACCTGGAGCAGGTGACACAGGGACGTGTCCAGGTGGGTTTGGAATGTCTCTGGAGACTCCACAGCCTCCCTGGGCAGCTGCTCCAGGCTCTGCCACCCTCATGGAAAGAGCTTCTTCCCAATGCTGAGGTGGGACTTGTTGTGGTTTAGTTTGTGGCCAGTTCTCGTCCTGTCCCTGGGCACCACTGAACAGTCTGGCACTCCTTGGGGACGTTTGTGTGGATGGGGAGATCCCCTCTCAGTGTTCCCTTGTCCAGACTCCCCAGGCCCAGCTCCCCCAGTGTCTCCTCATCATCTCTGTGCCCTCCACAGGACCCTCTCCAGCAGCTCCTTGTGTTTCTTGCTGAGGAGCTCAGAGCAAACTCTGGATACACAGCTTTGTAACACTCCTTTTCACTCTTCTTTTCTTGGACAAAAGTGCTACTATGAGTCTTCCCTTCTTCCAAGAGTTTTCAGATTAGCACAGGGTTCATTTGTGGAGCTTCCAATGAAATGACATCCTGTTCTTCCTCTCTCCAAACCCCTCTGACCCCTCTGCATTCCAGAGTAGTTCCCCAGTCAATGGAAAAGCAAACATGGGATTCAGAGGAGACATGGGCTTCCAAAATAACTGGCCAAGGGCCACATCACAAAAGCTGCTGTAAAAGCAGGTCAGGATTTAGATCAAAGCTCAAGGAACCTCCTCAAGACATCCCAGAACACCTAAATTTTCCCACCAATACACAATTCCTGCACCATTAGTCATCTCCTCCTGCAGGATTGCTGCGTGTGGACCGAAGTTCACACCTCCAAATTTCAGTGTCACTGCCCTGACCAAACTGCAACCTGTGCCTGGGAGATTTTTTCTTTAATTTCCCTTCACTCTGCTCATTTGTCAGGAAAATATTTCCGTGAAAGGTTCCAACAGCTCCGACTGTAAAAGGAGGGGGGGACATGGCAACGTGCTTCACATTCCTGACTTTCATTGCTGCAGTGGTGTCTCATATCCTGAAATACAACCTGCACAGCACATAAAATATTGAGACTCCTCACTGGCTGTGGCCAGGAACACTTTGCAGCAGCAGTTCCCAATGGCAGAACGCTCTGTGAAAGGCCACAGACACAACACAAAGGTCACCAACACAACAGCTCCCAGGAGGAATTCTCCCCTGGACTATTATTAACAGCACTGAGCAGCCACAAGGAATCTGCTGCTGCTCCGAGGGCTGGGCAGCAGCACAGGACAATGAGAAAATGAAGGGAATAAAGGGATATTTAATTGCAGGAAGGAACGACACCATCACAAATAACACCCCCAGTGTCACTGGCACTGTGCCACGGTGTCCTTGGAGCAAACACCCTCAGTGCTGTGACCTGCAGGAGCTCAGGAACCAACTGAAACTTCTGCAGACTGAAGGGACATAAACAGGGATCTCACCTGAATAACTCCAGGACAACTGGAGCCCCTCTGCTCCAGACCCAGGCTGGGAGAGCTGGGAATGTTCACCTGGAGAAGGGAAGGATCCAGGGAGAGCTTGGAGCCCCTTCCAGAGCCTCAAGGGGCTCCAGGAGAGCTGGAGAGGGACTTGGGCCAAGGGATGCAGGGACAGGACACAGGGAATGGCTTCCCAGTGCCAGAGGGCAGGGAGAGATGGGATGTTGGGCAGGAATTGCTGGCTGGGAGGGTGGGGAGGCCCTGGCCCAGGTTGGGCAGAGAAGCTGTGGCTGCCCCTGGATCCCTGGGAGTGTCCAAGGGCAGGTTGGGATCCCTGGGATAGTGGGAGGTGTCCCTGCCCATGGCAGGGGGGGCACTGGATGGGCTTTAAGATCCCTTCCATCCCAAACCATTCTGGAATTCCGTGATCCTAGACCTAAGGACAGCCATGCTCCAGCCACTCATCCCCACTCCCAGAGGGCTGTAGCTGCCCCTGAGCCCCCAGTCCCTCCCCATCCCCACATTTCCTCAGTGTCACACACAGATCTCTCCACATTTTCCCTTTCTTCTGTCCCAAATCACTCGGGCTTTTAGTGCCCTTTCTCTCTGCAATGAGGAACGAAGGGAAGAACTTCATCCATTAAATAGTTTTCATTTCAAGGGATCTGGCAGACTTTCAGCCCATTCCTTTGAAAACTCTTCCACAGGAGGCTGAACTCCTGGTGACTTCATGGGGCTTTTTATAAAGGCCCAGAATGAGGGTGGAGGGACAGAAACAGCTGCAGAGTCACCCTGGCTGTGGCAGAGGTGCCCCAAGTCCTCCACCCCCACCTCTGGATTCCAGGGAAGGAGACAACTCACCTCCATCTGGGAATGATCCTGAGCCCATCCTCAGGCTCTGCTCACTGAAGACTCACTCACAGACTCTGTTCCTGAAGGGTTTCATGCAATAATTCCCTTCACAATCTGAAAATTCAGTGTTCATCCAACAGCTTACACCACATTGGAACATTTTGCATGCTGGAAGTTCCCCTGCAGGACTATCTTTGCTGGAAAGTACAGTGAATATTAAAACCCAACCTAACTCTTGCAGAAATGTTGTTAACTCACAGATTTCTGAGCAACAAACAGGGAACAAATATTTTTGTTTGCTGAATTTTCCTGGCTTTGTTTTGCAAAGCAAGTAAATAATTTCCAGGTTTGAAGGGAATTCCTACAGTGGAACCAGTTGTTGACAGGCAGCAAAATCTGTCTGTGTAAAAACAATCTATGGGAAAATAGCAGGAAAAATGGCAGTGTCAGATTTACTGAAGAAAGACTTTAAAAAAGAAAAAAAAAAAACATAAATTAAATCAAGACTAAAGATAGACTGTGCCATGCATGGCATGAGGTCAGAAACCTCCCCTGAAATTACTGTGTCTGTACTAAAAGCTCATCCTGAGAGAGAAAAACTGAATTTAGGGGGTTCCAGGTCTGCAAAACATCATTAAATTACCCCATGAGGTTAATTTGGGCCAAGAGGGGGTTTAGCAGCACAAGGTCTACAAACCCATGAGTGACAGGAGGGACTGGACAGGGAGAACTCCCTTCCCATGGCAGGGCTTGGAATGAGATGATCCTCAAGGTCCCTTCCAACCCCAAACCCAGGAGCTTTTCAAATCAGCTGCAAAAGCTCCAGGAGCAGGATTTCACCTCCAACACTGCCTCCAAAAAATCCTGACTCCAGCCTCATCCTCCTTCCATCAACTGGTCCCAGTTTGCTGCTGCTGGGAATGTCACCTGCTTTAGACTAATAAATGGGACATTGCCATGGAAAGGCCACAGGTTTTCCATCACTGAACCTGGAATAACAACCATTTTCCTGGGATTAGGGTTTCTCTTGGTGGCAGCACAGGCTTAAAGTGATGGATCCCCTTGGATACAGCAAAATTCCCTGTGAGGAATTTGCTAATACCCTGTGGAGTATTTGCTAATAAAAAGGAGGATCCTGCCCCCCTCTGGCCTCCCTGGAAGGGAACAGCCCGAGCTGGAGCAAGAAATCCCAGAATCATGGAATATCCAGAGTTGGAAGGGACACGCGAGGGTTGAGTGCTGTGGCCCTGCACAGGGCATTCCAAGGGCATTCCTTTGGGAGCACTGGCAGGATGGGAATGCTGACTCCCAGGCAAGAATCCAGGGGTCAGATCCAGGTCTGAGTGGCAGGGAAGTGCAGATAATGAGAATCTTCCTGGAGCAGCTCCAGTCACACTATCCCGTGTTTCTGGGGTGCACATGGATCCATGGGAATGGGAATATTGGCCTCTCCATCTGCTGGGACATGGGAAGGGACCCCCAGAGCCTGTGCCCACCACCAAGAGACACAACAACAGGAGCTGATTCCCTTTGCTTCCAGAAACCCCATCACACATCCTGTGGCTGAAGGAATGACTTGGCCCCAAAGCTGGGCTGGCTCTTCCCAAGGAGTGAGGAAAATCCCACAGGTCAAACCCCTGAGGGACCTCTTGCTTTTGGAAAAGCAGAAATAAGGTTTCACTGGAAGCCCAGATACCCCCAACACCTCCCCCTCCCCCTGCTCCATCCCTCCTGTCCTGGATCTCTCCTTCCTTCCCAGGGCTCAGCATGGAGCAGCACCTGATGCTTCTGGCTGGCAGGAAAATCCTGTAAAAACGGGATTTTCCCACCTTATCTCAGTTAGGAGCCACCTCACTTACCAACACACAGCTTTGGCATTATCCCAGGATCATCCTTCAAAAGCACCAGGATACGTGAGAATTAATGAGGTGGAAAAACTGTGCCCTTGTCCCCAGGATGGCCAAGAGGGGCTTGTTCCTCCCCCAGGAACAGCCCACCACTGCTGGAGGAGTCTGTGAGGACTCCAGGATCTGAGCCTGGAAAACAAGCAGCTCAGGGGGGACCTTGTTCTCCAGAACTTACCTGACAGGAAGGGAGAGTCAGGGGGGAATTGGGCTCTGCTCCCAGGGACAAGGGACAGGAGCAGAGGAAACAGCCTCAGGCTGGGCCAGGGGAACTTTAGATTCGTTAGGGAATTTTTTTCCCTGGAAAAGGTTGTCCAGGGCAGTGGTGGAGTCCCCATCCCAGCAAAGAACACGTGGATGTGGCACTTGAGGCCAAGGTTTAATGGTGGTGGTGCTGGTTGGGGGCTGCACTTGGATCATCTTGGGAATCTTTTAACAATTCCACAATCCAAGGTCCTGGAAAGAGGGTCAGGGTGGTTGGACCAGCTCAGAGCCCTGAGCAGGCAGAGGGTTAATGACAAAAACCTCACCCAGGGCACCACGTCCCTCCAGGGGCTGCTCTGTGCACAGAGGAAAGTGAGTTCCAAGAGTGCTTTAAAAAGCAGCTTTTCCTTCCCATGTTAAAACACCTTCTTAGGAATTAATGATCCTCCTCACTGGGTGTTTGTGAGACCCTGGATGAGAAATAAGAGATTGGAGGTTCTCAGGAGGTTCAAGGCTCCTTCACTCACCTTTGGCATCCAGAGGATCCTAAATTCATTCCCTGGGCACCTTCCTACAAATGGTTTGGTTTATTTTGGTTTATTTGTTGTTTGACACCCACCCATTAATTCAGGTTTCAAAGCCATAACACGGGTTATAATGTGAGGATTCAACAGGACAAGGCCCTCCCTCTTCAACATTTACACTAAATCTTTATACTTAAAAAAAAATTTAGAGTTTTCATTGTTCCCAGAGAACTCCAACTCTTTGCAAGAGTGTCCCACATATATATACACATATTTATAGATCTGTGAAGAACAAAAAAACCTTCCAGCCCTGAAGAATGAAGGCAAAAAGCAAGTCAGAACTGAAAAATCAATAACAAGAATTAAATCTATTGACTGTTGTCAATGTTGTTGACTATTCTGTAGTTTTACATCTAATTCCTCCTCATATTAAAATAAAACCATGTTCAGAGGGAATAAATTAATGCATTGGGCAACAAGAGAGGACTGACACAACCTGTCATTTAAAAATTGGTAACTGGATCAAGAAAATGCTGTGTTAATTAAAACCCCAATAATTAAGGAGAACAGAGCAGTTTAACTCTTACACACTCGAGAAAAAAAGCCAAAAAGCAACATTTTCTGTTAAAAAGCCTATTTACAGTTCATCCATCAGACACTAAAGAAAAGTAACGTGGAGGTTCCTTCACCTGCCACAAACATGATCCAGAATTGGTTGGAAGGGACATTAAAGCTCATCCAGTTCCAGCCCTGACCCCTCCCACTCTCCCCGGCTGCTCCCAGCCCCGTCCAGCCCGGCCTTGGACACTTCCAGGGATGGGGCAGGAGCTCATCCCGATGGGAAAAGGGTGTCCCAAAGGAGGCAAAGCCAGGCAGACACGGTACAGCAGCGGGATGAAGGACAAGGGGTGTGGGAGATGATTTCCCCGAGGGGGTTTGTGCCATTCCCGACTCCCCAGACCTGTCACTTACCAGGGACGTCATTCCACAAATCCCTCCCCGGCCCCCGCGGGTGCACGGCTGGAGCGAGGCTGAGCAGGAACACACCCAGTCCCGGGATCCCCGAGCCTGGAAAAGCCCTCCCAGCCCATGGAGTCCAAGCTGTGCCCGATCCCACCGTGTCCCCAGCCCGGAGTGCCACGGCCAGGCCATTAGTACCGAGATTAACCTTTAAACCCAGCTTTGGCTCCAGCACTTTCGCTTCCCAAGAAGTTCCCTGTAACCCCCCGTGACTCCCAAGTACCTTTATCTGCCCCTAATCCCGTATCACATCCCTGGGATTCAGCATTTTTGACAGGAAAACAGCATTTTATATTCATTTTAATTCCCATTCCACACAGACTTAGCACCAAACCTGCCCCCCCCCCCCTCCCCAGACAAACCCCCGGGGCAGGTTTGGCAGAGCAGCACATTCCACCCCAAACAGCCCCAAAACCAGCTCAGAAATCAGGTGTTTGCTTGGAAACTTCACTGCAGCTCATCCACACACGAGTTTAATGCAAACAGGCACCTTCTGGCAAGTGATTTCACCCTAAATTCACCAATACTGGGAGGTTTTAAAGAATGAGCAGTTCTGACATCACCTATAAATCCACAGATGTGATGGTACAGAGCTCCCAAACTATTCCAGACCAAAGTTGTGTCTGTTCCACTTCACCACGAATTAGAATTGAGTTCCCTTCAGCTCCGTGAAAACCAGATTTTAAACGACAGGAAGAGGCAGAAAGGCAGCAACTCCAGCAATGTTCAGATATAATTACAGGGGGAAAAGTTGCTTAATAGAATCATGGCTTTAATTTATTATAATAAATAGCTTTGTAACTGTTTTAGCTGAATTACTTTAATATCCAGGCACGAGTTCAGACTCCAGTGCTCCAGCTGGGATCCCAAGTCTCGGGATTAATTGGAAGCAATCATTTAATACATTCTGGAATGACATTTTATGGCAGTCTCAGCATTAGCCACGATGGGAAGAGAAGCCCAAAGTCCATGGGATCAAAGGGAATCTGCCCCTGCTCGGGTGATTCATGTGGAAAACGTGGATATTACTTGGCATTTGTAAACAACACACAGGCAGGAGGTGGGATAAGTCACCTGGGAAGTTTGTACTCGAGGAATTGCAGGTTTAGTGTTGGATCCAAGGCTGTTGGTTCCCTCAGGCTCAGAGCTGCACATCCAGGGCACTGCAGGATCCCAGGGATTGGGGAAGAACGGAGGCAGAAAGTTGGGGATGTGCCAAAAACATTCATGGAAACAGAGCTAAACTGGGTGTGTTCCCATTCCCATCCCAGATTTATGGATCCCCCACAGCCAAGCTCAGACTCCCCACCCTGGTTTAGTTTCCAGCCTCTCCAAGAGAATCCACCTTTTCTTGGCCCCTTTTCTCCCCTCCCAGGGTTTGATGCAGGAAGGATTCAGGATAACACTGAGCTGATGATGCTCAAAGAACCATTCCCAGCTTTCCAGCTTTATCCCCTCTCAGCCAAATTTTCTACATTTACAAATAAGAAAAGCTTAAACCCCCCCAGCTCAGTCTTTCCTCACCCAAAATCTCCCTGAAAGGGCTCAGGGTGGGGCAGGACTGGGACTCCACTGTGGAAAAGCCACAATCCAATACAAAAACTACCAGGAAAACCCTTGTAAGGCAAGGAGAGAATTTCCACTCATGATTCCATGTAAGAAGTTACAGTGGCAGCCCCTTGTAATTTGTCATTTTTGTACATTTAATGTATTTACTGCAACAATATAGTCAGGTCACATCTGTATTTATAACCAGGTCACATCTGTATTTGTAACACACGTAAAATGGTGTTTTCCTTCCCAATTTTTCCATGCCCTTGGATCACCCCTGCCCTGCCCAGGATGAAACAGCTGAAAAGGAGTTTTCACACCCAATTCCTCAATGTCTCCCCAGCCAGGGAGGAAGGAGCCACTCACACCAGGAGGTTCCCAAGGCCAAGGATTCCTGGATTGAGTTATTTAAACAGTTCTGGACAGGAATCCCAGACAACCACCCTGAAACAAGGACAAATCCAGTGTTTCCTGTCCCACAGCAAAGCTGGGTGATGAATGAGAAATGGAGCAGCACTTTGAATTGAGGGAATACAACAACTGGAGCAGATTTATCCTAAATCACGTTAAACCCAGTGTGAAGGGAGGGGAAATCCACCCAATTCCACACTCTGGGATGCTTTTGTAGATATGTATCTACCTTCAGGAAGTGGAAACTGTAGCAGAGGCAGGAAAAAGGGATTATGGAATTAGTCTGAGGCACTTGAGCTGTGGAAGGTCCATGTAAAACCCCCTCCACCTCCAGAATGCCCAGGGGAGCAGCTCCTCAACTCCCTGGAAAGAAAAAACAGTCAAAACCGAAACCAGACAAATCCCTGCTCACGTTTTCCAGGTTTATATTCCACCTTTCCTCACAATTAAACACCTGTGTAACTTCCAGATTCCAGAGGCAGTGAATTCCAGACAGGATTTACCAAAGTTATCCCTGCTAAACTAAAACAGACACTGAAATATGACTGAAATATGACTATTACTGAAATATCACTTACTGCTGGTTTTTTTCCTTTACCCCTACACTGCCACTGCAGCATAAACCTAAATAACCATTTTAAGGCCCCTCCCTTCCCTGTAGAATCCTAAGGAAGAATTTCACATCCTAAGAAGGAATTTAATGGAGAACAAAGGCAAAGCTGGAAGCCAAGGCAGCACAAGGTGAAACAACCAAGGCCAAGACAATCCCAACAATCCCCAAGTGAAGCTGGAAGCAGCAAAGTTCCCTTTTTTTCCCATGGGCAGAGCTGGGGAAAAAAAAAAATGGGAATTGTCCTGCAGGGAAAGGAAAAAAGCTGTAAACACCTACACAAAGGGTTTGAGAGCAAAGTTTGGCTGCTCTTCTTGGTGACCCAAGTGAAAACACTTCTGAGTTCAAAGCACCATCACATTCCAGGGGAGTTGGGAATGACAGAGCAGCCATTCCATGGGAATGGAACCACTGCCAACCATCCCCAGAGGCTGAAACCCAGCATTTTAAACACGGACAACAAAGCTCCAGGCACAGGATGTGGCAGGGAATTCCCTGTGGGAATTCACACAGCACACCTTGGCTGCAGGCACACCAAGGCTGGGTGGGTTTCACTGTCCCACACACAGAATCCATGGAATTTCGGGATTCCAAACTCCCCAGGGCCCTGTGGAACAGCCCCTCCCTGGGCTCTGGGGCTGCTCAGGGGCCCAAGGGAGCTGAACCTCAGAGCCACAGGAAGGGGAAGTGGCCAAGGAGGAGTAAACCCGGAGTAACTGGTGTGTAAACACACAGTGGGTGGTTCAACACAACCCACTCCTTCAGTGGGGGACACAGGAGTCCTGCAAAGGTACAAACAAGATCCCAACATCCCTGTTCTTCCATGGCCTTACCAAGCCCAGCCTGCGTGGGCTCAGCCCAGAGCTCTCAGTGTTTAACACCAAAAGGACCAAACACACAAAACTCCAAAACCAAACACTTGGGTTTAGAAGCAAATCTGCTTTTTCTTTTGTTGTTGTTTTAGACTAGAAAATGTACAATTCCATTTCCTGTGTGCACAGAGCTCGTTGCTTGTAGATACTGTCAGAGGAACTGGCAAGTGTTTGCATGGAATTAATTCTTCAAACATTGATACATTTTGCAATACACCAGTTAAATACCAAGATCTATGTGCATGCACTATAGAAATATGCATGTACACCTCAATAATGGGCAACAAGGACAGCACAGCCCCCAGCCAGGGAGCCCTGGATACCAAAGAGATCAGCAAGTTCAATTCTTTCCCTGCCTTTGTCAAACACAGACCTTTGAGCTGCCTCCCTCCCTCCCTCCTTCCCTCTCCCATGGATTCACGTGCTCCCAGGGAGGCAGGAACACCAGCACATTATCCCAGAGCCACAGAGAAGCACCTTAAAAAGTTCAGGCTGAGCTTTTGCTTTAAAATGCCTTTTCCATCCTTCTCAAAAGGACATTTTAGCCACAGGCTGGTTTAGTTTTGCTGCACTCCCCAAACACGGCTCCCCCAGGAGAGCATTCCCACAATACTGACACTTCCAACCATCATCCCAACTGCCTGGAGCCTCTGAAATGGGAATTCTGGACACCTCCTGCACGGGGCAGCCACCCCAGCAGGTGCTCCAGCAAGGAAAGGTAATCCTAGTGTTCCAAAACTGCTTTGGGGACCATGCAAGGGGTTCTGTTTTCACCTGGAACTCGGGGGGGTCCAAGTAGTGTCATGTTCTGTCCCCATCCACTTCCCTCCACTGCATATTCATTTATCTGTACATTTCATGGAGCAAAGAGAGTTTTCCCTCTGGAAAACACTTCATTGGAGGGTGATCTGTACGACTCCAGTGGGACTTGCAAACACACTTTTGTGCCTCTTCTTTGGTTTAGAAAAGAAAAGATATTTTTCCCTTTTTGCCAGCCCTGACTCCAACTTACTGCCAAGGACAGGGCACCACATCCCCCAGTCCAGGGACTGCAGGAAAACCAGGAAAATCCACCTCATTTCAAACCCCTTGGCAAATCTGTACCCTCTGCCAACACTGCCATTCCCAGTGTGCCCCAGTCCATCCCAGCCCCCTCCCCATCCCCAAAATCACGGGAAGAACACTGGAGGGAGGGATTGACATTCCAGCTGCACAGACCCAGAGGGAGAGGAGCTGGGCCATGTGGGCTCTGCTGTCACCATCCTCACTGAGAACACATTGCCAGGAACCAAAAGCTGAGGTATAAATATCCACAAATACAGTCCACAGACAGCAAAACAGCTTTGCATTTGTAACACTGGGAACCTTCAAAATACTGGAGAGTTGATGCCTAAGCCAGTGATCTGTTGCTGATTTACTGGAATAATGAAGCCAACACCTTCCACTAGAGAGGGCTACAATGGGATAAGAAAACTCTAAATTAAAAGCTCCTTCCTCTGGTTCCAGGGCTGGGCTGTCCCGAGGGGCTGCAGCTTGAAAAGGAGGTTGGTCACAGCTTTGAAGAGGATCCTCCGAGGAAACCAAACCAAACTGGAGCCATGGCTGCCCCTTTCCTTCTGGGAATGGTCCTAATTCCTGGCCACGTGTGTGTGTGGGCAGCTCTGTAGAAAATACAGTTGCAATGAGTTCAGTATAAATACATCCACCAACTCTGCCACTGCAGCAGCTCCTGGAGCAAAGTCTGTGCAAAGAGCAAAAATCATCTGATCTTCAGCCTTGACATCATCCACTCCAGTCCTTGGCACAGCCTGGGAACAAAAGGGACAGTGTTTAAGGAGAACTCCAAAGGGAATTCCATGACATCACTTTCAATTCTTCCTAAGAACCCTGAAACAATTCCAGGAACTCTCCACACCGAGTGTGGCATTTCCCAGATCCTACTGTGCAGCCCAGGAGTGAGAGGCTGCAGATCCTGGCACTTCCAAGACATGAAGTTCCCTCTGATCAGGGTTGTTCTTAATAAACCAGGACAGATTTCAGGTCATTCCCACCCTCACTCAGCCCAAACCACCGAAAGCTTTAACTCTGTGAGATGTGGGTTTGATGCAAGAGTTGGTTTTCTGATCCAACTGATCCTAAATCATGTTCTGAGCCCAAACTAAGTGGGTTATGAAGATTAGGAAGTGGGGAGGCCCTGGAATGGAATTCCCAGAGCAGCTGTGGCTGCCCCATCCCTGGAAGTGTCCAAGGCCAGGCTGGAACAACCTGGGACAGTGGGAGGTGTCCCTGCCCATGGCAGGGGTGGCACTGGATGATCCTTAATGTCCCTCCCAACCCAACCCATCCTGGGATCATTACTGACAGGGAAGGAATGTGTGTTAAAACCCAACACCCCAATAAACCCCCAGGGCAACCCCAGATTCCCCTCCTAGGCAGAGGAATCCCTCTCACCCCTCTCCAGTCAGAGCACAGCAGGCCTGGATGTGCCACTGGTGATCCTTAATGGAAGTGAGCTTCAGGAACTGGGAGATCTCAGCCACTGTCATGCACTCCTTCACATCCTGCTTGTTGGCAAAGATCAGCAAACCTGCCTTTTTCAGGTCCTGGGGACACAGGAGACAACAGGAGTGATGGCAAAGCAGCCAGAAATCCCACAGGAGAACTGCTGCAGCTGGCATGGACAGGGAACAGGGCCTTTGGTCCAGCAGGCAAACATCCCATTCCTGCCACGGCTGAAACTCAGTGCAGTGTCCTGCTGTGCTCCCCCCACCCCTGGGCACCACTAAATTTGGGAATTCCAACTGCTTGGAATGACAGCAGTGCAGGGGGGTGTTACTGGACATCCTTCCCTTGGGAAGCAAGGAGGTTTTCCCAGGAAGCCAAACCAACTCAGGCACTTCACTGCCCGTTTACAAGCAGCAAAATTAACTCCCAAACCACCAACTGCTCCAGAAAACAGTTGGAACTGAGCTGGGGAACTCGACTGTGGAACTGCTGGGCACGAATGAAACACGTGCAGGAGCAAAGCAAAGGTGTTTGACATCAATACTGGAGTTTCATGTGGGCTCAGGGATTGCTGTTCTCCCCAAACAACGTGTGGAGAGGGAGTGGGAACAGCCTGGGCACATCCTGCTGGACAACAAAGGCACAGTCACTGGGAGCTGGGGCAGCAAGGGCTCCTCCTGCCTGGAATTCCAGCCTTCCCTCATGGCAAGTTTTAATTAACAACTTCTGCATCTTCCTTTAGGGATTAGGAAACAGAGGATGCAGGTTTGGTTCCAAAATAAAGCACCCTGAAATCCTAATTCTGGCAGCAACAAACCTGCTGGCAACAGTCCCCCTGTGCCACATTTAACACTCTGGTTAATTTGGGGTTTTTTTAACATTATTATAACTTTTGTATATTATGTATTAATATAAATACATATTTTATATTTGTGTATTAAATATCTATATTATATTTATCTATAAATGTAAAATTATACATTAATATACAATTAATATAAATTAATAAATTTACTTTATTAGACAAATTAAACACAAAAAAATTTAAACATTTCAATGAAACACCAAAAATCTAGAAATTCAAGACACTGTTTTCTCCAAGGAAATCCACAGGCAGACTCTGCCCTTCCTGCAGCCTCTGAACTGTGGCTGTAACTTAAATATAGCTGCAATCTTTTGGGACACGATGCCATCATTTTTATGCAGATTTTTTTATTGTGACACTTAAATTTGGAAGCCCAGCATCACCTCACACACTGATCCAGCTGGGATTCAGGTCAGGCCACAGGCACTGCCTGTTCAGTATTTTAGACCTGACACAGGGCTCAGGTTTAAAGAACTTCCCAATTCAGCAGTTCAGACCCCCCCTGTAATTCCAAGCACACACAGAACAGGGGCTGTTATGGTTTTTTATACCTGGTTGCATAAAACACATTTTTATCTCACTGAAAACAGGCAACCACAGAGTTATCAAAAAGTTATCAAAAGTTATCAAAACCAGTGACTGAGTTCTTACAGGAAATCATGTTTTTCAAAAGGATTTAATTCAGATTATTAACAGGTTTGAAGCATAAAAAGCACAGAATCAAGTCCAGGTCCCAAGTGCTGTTTCACTGAACATTCTGACAAATTAATATTAATTTCCAGCTCTGTTGGGAGTTTCACAAGAGACAGTCCCCATCAGCTGAGGGTGTCAGTGTCCCCCTTCCCAGATAAATATTCCCATAAATNGCAGCCAAAAATCCCACAGGCTGGCATGGAAGTGCAGGAAAGCCTTTGGTCCAGCAGGCAAACATCCCATTCCTGCCATGGCTGAAACTCAGTGCAGTGTCCTGCTGTGCTCCCCCCACCCCTGGGCACCACTAAATTTGGGAATTCCAACTGCTTGGAATGACAGCAGTGCAGGGGGGTGTTACTGGACATCCTTCCCTTGGGAAGCAAGGAGGTTTTCCCAGGAAGCCAAACCAACTCAGGCACTTCACTGCCCGTTTACAAGCAGCAAAATTAACTCCCAAACCACCAACTGCTCCAGAAAACAGTTGGAACTGAGCTGGGCAACTCGACTGTGGAACTGCACGAATGAAACACGTGCAGGAGCAAAGCAAAGGTGTTTGACATCAATACTGGAGTTTCATGTGGGCTCAGGGATTGCTGTTCTCCCCAAACAACGTGTGGAGAGGGAGTGGGAACAGCCTGGGCACATCCTGCTGGACAACAAAGGCACAGTCACTGGGAGCTGGGGCAGCAAGGGCTCCTCCTGCCTGGAATTCCAGCCTTCCCTCATGGCAAGTTTTAATTAACAACTTCTGCATCTTCCTTTAGGGATCAGGAAACAGAGGATGCAGGTTTGGTTCCAAAATAAAGCACCCTGAAATCCTAATTCTGGCAGCAACAAACCTGCTGGCAACAGTCCCCCTGTGCCACATTTAACACTCTGGTTAATTGGGGGTTTTTAACATTATTATAACTTTTGTATATTATGTATTAATATAAATACATATTTTATATTTGTGTATTAAATATCTATATTATATTTATCTATAAATGTAAAATTATACATTAATATACAATTAATATAAATTAATAAATTTACTTTATTAGACAAATTAAACACAAAAAAATTTAAACATTTCAATGAAACACCAAAAATCTAGAAATTCAAGACACTGTTTTCTCCAAGGAAATCCACAGGCAGACTCTGCCCTTCCTGCAGCCTCTGAACTGTGGCTGTAACTTAAATATAGCTGCAACCTTTTGGGACACGATGCCATCATTTTTATGCAGATTTTTTTATTGTGACACTTAAATTTGGAAGCCCAGCATCACCTCACACACTGATCCAGCTGGGATTCAGGNTGTATTACATATCTATATTATATCTATATATAAATGTTAAATTATATATTAATATAAAATAATATAAATTAATAAATTTACTTTATTAGACAAACACAAAAAAATTTAAACATTTCAATGAAACACCAAAAATCTAGAAATTCAAGACACTGTTTTCTCCAAGGAAATCCATAGGCAGACTCTGCCCTTCCTGCAGCCTCTGAACTGTGGCTGTAACTTAAATATAGCTGCAATCTTTTGGGACACGATGCCATCATTTTTATGCAGATTTTTTTATTGTGACACTTAAATTTGGAAGCCCAGCATCACCTCACACACTGATCCAGCTGGGATTCAGGCCAGGCCACAGGCACTGCCTGTTCAGTATTTTAGACCTGACACAGGGCTCAGGTTTAAAGAACTTCCCAATTCAGCAGTTCAGACCCCCCCTGTAATTCCAAGCACACACAGAACAGGGGCTGTTATGGTTTTTTATACCTGGTTGCATAAAACACATTTTTATCTCACTGAAAACAGGCAACCACAGAGTTATCAAAAAGTTATCAAAAGTTATCAAAACCAGTGACTGAGTTCTTACAGGAAATCATGTTTTTCAAAAGGATTTAATTCAGATTATTAACAGGTTTGAAGCATAAAAAGCACAGAATCAAGTCCAGGTCCCAAGTGCTGTTTCACTGAACATTCTGACAAATTAATATTAATTTCCAGCTCTGTTGGGAGTTTCACAAGAGACAGTCCCCATCAGCTGAGGGTGTCAGTGTCCCCCTTCCCAGATAAATATTCCCATAAATCGGTAGGAAAGGCACTCACCTCGTGTGCCAACATTTTATACAGCTCCTCCTTGGTCACAGAGATCCTCTCCCTGTCTGTGCTGTCCACCACCACGATCACAAACTGCAAGGGAAGGGTCAGGGGAGACCAGGCTGCACTGCTCCCACCCCCTGGAGCAGCACCCCTGTCCCAGCCCATCCCCTGGGACCTGCCCAGCCCTGCCTGTGCTCTGCCTGTGCTCTGCCTGCACCTCTGCTCACTGGGCACTTTCTGTTCTCTCTTTTCAAGTGCAAAATTCATATTGAAACCAAGGGAATCCCCTGTAATCCCACGTCTGGGTTTGCTCCTTGCTTGGCACCTCAAATCATCTGGTGCAGCCTTAAAACCAAACTTAGCAGCTTTCCTTCTCTAGTTCCAAAACTAACATGTAAGGAGGGATTTAAAAAGCCCTGAAGCTCCAAATTCCAAGAGCCCAGTGAAGATAAGTGTCACAAAACCATTAGGCTGGAAAAGACCTTTAAAGGGTCACAGCATCTCCCAGGAGAACAAAGGTAATTAACATAAATAACTGTATTTAAAGCATTTTGATAACACACATAAAAGCTTGACTTAAAGCAGCATTTTTCTCAAGCCCTGTGCTTGACAAAATTCATTTCTCTGGGCTGCACCTTCCCTGCTGCAGAGTTCTGAGCACTCCCGGGGCTGCTGAAGTCAATTAGGGCTCCCAAATTCCTGCAGGAAAACCTCTGGAGCTGCTCCTTCTCCCCGAGGGGAGTTCCCTCACCTCGGTGTTGGTGTAGTAGGTGTTCCAGGAGGATCGCAGCGACTCCTGCCCCCCGATGTCCCACATGAGGAAGCGCGTGTTGTTCACCACGATCTCCTCCACGTTGCTCCCGATGGTGGGGGACGTGTGCACCACCTCGTTCATGGAGCTGCACAGGGAACAGGGAATCACCGCGGGAAACCCCGCCCTCCTCCCAGAAATCCTGGTCAGAAACCCCTCCCTCACCCCAGAAATCCTGGTCAGAAACCCCTCCCTCATCCCAGAAATCCTGGTCAGAAACCTCTCCCTCATCCCAGAAATCCTGGTCAGAAACCCCTCCCTCA
>WEIV01003179.1:62137-138808 GCA_013390005.1 Calyptomena viridis
ATATAATCTAAAATAATGAATTATTATAGGTTATATATTAATAAAAGTAATAATAATAAATATTAATTAATATATGATTAATTAAATCATGCAGCTGAGGGAATTCTCCCTTCAGAAAATGCTTCACATCGAAGAACCAAATGTGTGCTGTGGATGCTCCTAAAGTTCAAACTATTTAAACTCTACTGGAACATCCAAAAAAAATCAACAGTAGTTTCAAGGCAAACCAACTATCTCCAAAGAACATCACTTTTTTTCCCTGTTCTGATAATCCTGATGTATTTTTTCATTTTATACGAATTTTTGGAAGTGTCAGCAGAGCTTTTGGTTACAGGAACAGCAATTTGAGACTTGTGATGTGCTGGAATATTTAGAGTGCCAGGGAAATAAAGGAATCCTAATTATCCAACATTTAACAAGAAACCTGCTCCCCACACACACACTTGAAGGCAGATAGATAAGAGGGACTAGAAGAACCCTAAAATCAAATTAAGGATAGCAATGAAATGCCTGTGGCTGGTTTTACATTTAAAATGAGGTTTCAGCAGAATTCTTTCAGTGCTTGGAAGAGACTCCTGACCCCCTTTCCCTGAGTGAACCCACAGCCTTTCCCATTCCAGCTCTTGGCATCTCCCATTTCTGCAACAACAGCACCATTTCCAACACCTGATCCCTGAGGGGAGGGAGATCTGGGCACAGGAAGGGGGAGAAATGAAGGGTCTGCAAGAGGGAAAATGGGATACACAGGGATGGGGGAGGGCTAAGGAGGAGCAACTGGGAAAGGGAGGCAAGAAGGGAGATGGGAAAGGAGACAGAGCTCCACTGTGTGAAAGGGAAAAGAAAGCACTGAAACAGCAGAAATAAGGGGAAGGAGAACTGTGAGACAGTTGTGGAGGAAGTGGAGGGACACAGAGAGCATTGAAATGCACAAGGAGGGCCCTCAGCTGCAGCAGTTCCTTCATCCTGGCCGTGCCTTGGGAACCCTGTCAGTGCCCCAGGAATCCCCCAGGAATCCCCTCCATCCCCAGGGCAGCAGCTGGAAGTGCTGCCCCACCCCTTGGAAAGGCAGGAGCAGGTCAGGATGTGCCACGTGCAGAAAGCACAGGTGGGATGCAGGAATTATTGGTGGTGCTGCCTCGGGAACATTTCCTGTGGGAAAGGGCCCATGTGTTCCCAACCCAGACCTTGGCCTGGGCCACCCCGGAGCTCCAGAGCTCTGCACACATTTGTGCCTTGTCTCACTGCCCTGAGGGAGCTCCATGCAGGGCTGGAGCAGGGCCAGGGCAGCACAAACCCGGGACAGAGGCAGGAGGTGCAGGACAGCACAGAAATGCTGTCCTGGGACCATCCTGGGACCAGCCTCCCCCTTCATCCCGTGCCACAAAGGGCCCCAAAGCCCCCCCAGCACTGGGGACACGAGGCAGGGCAGGGAGAGGTGCTTGGCCAGGCACAGAACACTTGGTTTGGTGTTTAAACCTGTGCCAACACTCACTACAATCCCATTTCATGGAGCTGCCAAACCACCAGAGGTACCAGCAGGGACCCTGAGAAATAACACGTTATTTGTGCCCTTCCCAACCCCCAGGCTCCCAGTGCCAGCCAGGATGCTCCCAGGAAACAGCCCCACACCCACCTGGAAAGCCCCAGACCCGCAGCTCATACTCACAACTGGTACAGGATGGTGGTTTTCCCTGCATTGTCCAGGCCAACAATGATCACTTTGTGCTCTGGAATGACAACAGCACTCGTCAGTCACACAGGTCACTCCTGTCACATCAGCTGGGGGGACACAACCTCAGCACCACCTTTGCCACAGGTTTCCCAAGCAGGGAAGGGACTGGCAATTCATTCCCACCTGCAGGAATCCCTTCTGAGAGATCACACTGGGATCTTCCCTTCTCTAAACTGCCAGAGCAACGTCACACTGGAATCCTCTCCCAAGCTCCTACAGCAGTTCCACGTGGGAAATGTTCACTTTCCCTTTATCATGGAATATCCTCCTTTCTTTGCAGGATAAAACCCCCATCCAGGCTGCTCTGCTCTGCTGCTCTGTGCCCTCAGTGCCCTCCTTTCCCCTTGGCAGCCCTGGAGAACAGCTTTCCCCACAAACATTTCACAGGACACATTCACCCACAGGAGTCAGGGATGAGCCACCAGGAACTACACAAACCTCCTCCGACTCTTTGGAGCTCGATGCCCAAACCTTTATCACAAAAGGAGGTGGGAACTCCACAGCTGGTGTGGAGCACATCCAAATTTATGTTTGCCAGGACGGGGGAACAAAGCTCAGAGCTTTGTTACCCAAATTTACCTGCACAACCAACCAGGACTATTCAAGTAAAGCTCTGGGAGAAGGGGATTCCTGCCCAACAATGTTCAAGAGTAACAAAAAGCCTTTCTGAAACATGCCCAGGCTTCAGAGATTGGGATAATTCCTTCTTCCCACACTGATTTATCCCAGAGGAGAGGGAGGGCACAGGGGCCAGGTAAGTGGGGTTTTCTAGGGTTTGATTTTCTCAATATTGTGTGGTTTTGCAGAGTTGTCTCACGTGCCATCCGATGGAAACTCCACTTTTAATAACTTTGCACAACTGCACAATATTGTCAGAGGAGCTGCTTACCTGACCCCACAAAACTAGGAACTTTTGTTTCGGGGTGATGCTGCCAGCATAGTAAATGTTAGGAAATCAGCTGGATCGGGAGGTCTGGATGCTACAAGACAAGAATATTTTGTTGTACTGGCACTAAGTGTTAGTGGGGGCACAGCTGCGAGAGGGCTGAGCTTCCCTCAAAGTCAAACTTCAACGGCTTCACGAACGTGAAAAGAGGTGTTTTACAGGTAAAGTTACAACTCTGATGAACACCTCACTGTGAGGAGACAGGTGCTACAAACCATGGAATCACGGGAGGGTTTGGGAAGGAAATTAAGGATCATCCCGTCCCACCCGTGCCCTGGGCAGGGACACCTCCCACGATCCCAGGCTGCTCCGACCTGCCCTCGGACACTTCCAGGGATCCAGGGGCAGCCACAACCGAAGCTACAAATAATATCTACTCCACAAATGAGCCAGATATCGAGGTTTACCACTTAAAACCAGACCGTGTACATAAAACGAAACCACACGCCGCGCCGCGACCCGGCCGCGTTCCACCGGCTCGTTAATGATTTAACACCCGGCCCTCAGCGAACGAGCGACCCAGAGACGAGAAAAAGGGCTTAAAACCCCGATTTCCAGGAGCGCGGGCGGCCGCCCCGGAGCGGGTCCGGGATCCCCTCAGAGCCCCCCGGGATCCCCTCAGACACCCCCGGATCCCCTCAGAGCCCCCCGGGCTCACCCTGGTGGTTGAAGAGCCTCCATATCCTGGTGAAGAGGATCCCCATCCTCGGCCGGGGCGCTCCGGGCCTCGCCGGCCGCGGTTCTGCGGGGCCGCGGGCGCTCAGGGNAGGCGCGGCGGCTTTAAAGCTCCAGCTGCCCCGAAAACCGTGGGACCGCGGAGTGTTGGGCTCGGGGGGAGGTTAAGGAGAGTCTCGTTCCGTTTCCCTGCTACGGGCGCTTTGCCGATAGGGCAGACAAGCCGCTGTGGGCAACCCGTGCCAGGGCCTCCCCACCCTCACAGCCAAGGGTTTGCCTCAATGTCCCACCTAAATCAACACCTAAATCAACCCTCCTTCAGCATAAAGCCATTCCCTGTGTCGTGTCCCTCCAGCCCTTGGCCCAAGTCCCTCTCCAGCTCTCCTGGAGCCCCTTTAGTCCCTGGAAGGGGCTCTAAGGTCTCCCCGGATCCTTCCCTTCTCTGGGTGAACATTCCCAGCTCTCCCAGCCTGGCACCAATTTATGAAGAAAATACGTTTGCTTTGCCATATAATCCTCCCTAAAACATGGTGCTCTGAGGAGAATTTTGGAATAACGTGGCTGAAGTTGCTCCCCAGGAGCTGAGGGAGTTTGCAGAAAAGCACCTTAAGCTCTGGAAGAGGCTCCAAGGTCCCCCCAGAACCTTCCCCAAGATAAATTTCTCTGTCCAAACCCACCACGGAGTTTGAATCCTCAGGGATTTGGAAACCCCAGGCAATAAATAGGCTGTGCACAGCTCTGGGATATCTGTCCCTGGCCAAAACAAGCCTTTATTTAACCCAAAACCACCACAGTGTTTCCCTTCCTTACCAGCACCCCCCAAATTCCAGCCTCCAGGCTGTGGGACAAACACTTGATTTCACATGGATCAGTCTTCCAGCAAATCCAGGGGTGAACGGGAATTGCAGCACTGGGGTTTGTAACTCCTGAGTTAATTTTCCCCAGGGACACACGGGTGTTACATCCCTTCATTTAAACACCCCGGGAGGGCTTGGGAGGGAGAACCCACCTGGACAAGGACATTTAACTGTGGGAGTTGAACTCTGGAAGTGTGAGGCTCTGGAAAGGCTGGGGTCAAGTTCGTGTTCAGAGATTAAAGGCTTTGCTCATCCCCACTGAATCCAGTCGAATTCCTTTTGGTGAAATGTTTGGTGGCAGCTGAGCGCCCTCGGAGTTGTGTTTGTCCCCTCTTGGATGGGATGTCCCCAGAGTCCTTAAGTCCCTTTCCCAGCCCACAGTGTTCACCTTTCCAGGGATGGGGCATGGAACTCTGCTTTATTCCAGAGGTTTTTCCTTGTTTCCTTGTAGCAGTTTTTATTCCCACAGCGGCTTCTCGCTTTTATTTTCCTCCTGCAATGTTGGCCCATGACCAAAGCAGCAAGGCCAGAGCCACATGAATTTGTGTCTGCAGGTTTTCGTGTTTCCCGTTGCTCTGGAGGGGAATTTATGGCCCTAAACAGTTGTAGAAAATAAGTATTCTGATAAAACACTGTCCCAATCCATCCCCATCCCAGAGCTGGGGGAGCTGGGACAGGGAGCAGCTCCTCCAGTGTGAAGCTTCCACAAGTTCAGCATCCAGCCTGCAATGGAATTAATTATTCATTAGGCTGCAATTATCCTCCTTTCTGCTGATTCCCCAGCTTGGAATTTCAGATGCACAAGGTTCATTTCCATTCTCAGCTCTCCGGGGTGGACATGGAGCCTGGGAGCTGTGGGCAGGGATAGGTGGCTGCACAGTGACAGGAGCCAACAGCCAATTAAACCACTTATTCTCATTATTTCAACACAAAACCACTCATTTTTCCCCTATATAGTTTGTTCTGGGTTTTTTTTTTACAGCAGTTTGGTTTGGCCTGGATCGAACTGCTGCTTTTTTATGGACTAAGTTGGGATTCCCAGTGCTGCTGGAAGTTTTCTAAGAAAGCATCCAATCCAGGCTCGCAATTCCCTCATGGAAATCTGGGAAGGCTTTTTGAGGCCGTGCACAGTTTGTTCCCAGCAGCTCCAACACAGGCAGTGGGTCATGGGAGCCTTTCTGTGCCAGGCAAGTGCTCCCTGTTCACCACGGAGGGAAATGGTGCTGTACAGGAAAACCCCAAAGTGGGAGGGAATCATGGAATGGTTGGACAATCCCTCTGGGACCGTGGAGTCCAACCCTTCCCCAGCACTGCCAAGTGCCACAGCCACAGGGATGGGGATCCAACCCTCCCTGGCAGCCCCTGCCAAGGCCTGACCCCCCTTTCCAGGAAGAAATTCCTGCTGATATCCAACCCTGGCCCAGCCTGAGGCCGTTCCCTCTCCTCCTGGCCCTTGTTCCCTGGGAGCAGAGCCCGACCCCCCCCGGCTCCCCCCTCCTGGCAGGGATTGCAGAGAATTCCAGGTGCCCCCTGAGCCTCCTTTTCTCCAGGCTGAGCCCCCCCCAAACACAGACAAGTGGCTCAGGAAATTTTAACTTCCAGGGCCATATGAAAACTCACAGAAAAATACACTTTTTGGCTCAGTTGTATTTATTTGAAAGCCCTGCTGCTTTTTATTAGCAGCTTAGAGGAAAACTCAAGTGCTGACACCCGAGTTTGAACCCACAGACAAGGACATTCGGTCCAACCCCACTGGAGGAGCATCAGGTCTGGAAATGCCAGTGGAACACAGAGCTCACCTGGCCCATGTCCTTCCCAGGTGGGGTTTGGGGGATCTCAGCATCTCTGGGAAGTCGCTGGTCCCTGCTGGTCACTTTTTGGGAATAGGTGGCACGGGACTCTCTGAGGCAACATCCTCCAGTGCTTCCACTTTTCCAAGGTACCATAAATGATGGATGTGACAACGTGGGACTCCCTGGTCTTGGAGGCCTTTTCCAACCTTAATTCTGTGATAAACTATTGATTATCTTTTGATGATGATTCCTCACCTTGTTCTGACCTTGTTTCTCTCCAGGAGTGGGAGATCCAGCTCCAAACCCAGGAACATTCCCAGGAATCCTTCAAGGGAGCAGTTGGCTGCAAGGATTTCACTCCCTGCTGGAACACTGAGGAATTCTCTGTATTCCTGTACTTTGGCTCTCAGCTCTTTAGGAGCAGATCATTATAAAAACAAACACCACCTATTTCCTGGAGCAGATGCAGCTCCTTCTTGGGAATGTCATTAAATTCTACTAAAAACACAACTCTGCCAAAAACCACTGGCAAACAACAAAAATACCACAGGACTCTTTCCCCCTCATCTTTCCCCTTTAGTGCAGGACACAAAGACACTTGACAGACTCTTCAACCATTTGTACTTTTGGTTCATTTATTGTAGAAAAGTTATTGTAATGCAGCTCATCTTTGTACATCTAAATTCCAGAAAACGAATCCATAGAAATGAGGATACTATGGGCATGCAAGTCTGCATGATCCTGGTCACAAAAATAACACCACTTGAGTTTCAGTTGATTATTATCATCATTATTTTTTGGAGTTTTCTCTGAAAGCCACTAAAAGCAGAGGGAAGCAGAGCATGCACCACTGTACACATTGCATAGTATATTGGACCCACATGCCTTGGGGGCTGCACACACAGGAGGTGGGAAAACAAGGGGGAAAACCAGCAGAAAACACAAACTTGGGGAATTTTTCCCAGTAAAGGCAGTCAGGTGTTCACCAGCCTCTGAGCTGGGTCCCAGGGAGGCTGCTGAGCTCTCACTGGGAAGCAGCTTGGCTGAGAAACAAGAGATTTTTCCCGGGATCTGAGAAGCCCAAGGCCCGGAGTTTGCAGTTGGAGTGACTGTTCCCATCCTTCTCCCACCTCTGGTGGAATTTGGCTGCACAAGGTGTGTCCCGATCCTGAACACCCCCACACTTCCCTCCCCTTTAGGGTTTCAGTTGTCAGGGATATCAGTGGAATTTGGGGCTGCTGGAACTCTTCCCTCCCCACCTCAAAGCTCTGGAGTCCCCAGGATGTTTTAATTCCTGACCTTGGGCTGCTGGAGAATCGTGGGATGTTCATCAGTCACACCAAAACTGTCCCAAATTAAAGGTATTAACATGATTCCAGCAGAAATGAATGCACTGAGCTTCCTGATTTCAGAGGCTCTGTCATTAATTAATTAGCATGGAAGGAACACAGGTTACTGGGAACAATCAATCCCATGTGCAAAATGCCAGAAGCAGCTGCTGAGGGATCAGCAACGGATCAAAAAATGCAATAAATGCTCCCCCTTGTTCCCAAGGACAGGATGCCAAATGCAGGAGTGAATTGCTGGAAATTTGTGCTATTACAAATGTGCTTCTTCTCCCTTGCTCTGGTTTTACACCGTTGGCAGAACAGGTGGTTTTGTCCCAAAGAGGAGATTTTCTCACTCTGAGGATTCTCTGCACAGAGGAATCAACAGCAGGGCTTCACTCTGAGGCCCTCTGGGGTTTAAGGCAGGTGATGGTCAGGAATTCCCTGCCAAGGAATTTGGGGGGAAAAGGCAGATGATGAACCATCACTGAGCCCAAGCCAAGGCTACTCCCATTTCCACTCATTAACATTTAATTTAATTTCTACCTTCTCCCCGAGTTCTCTGTGGGTTTAATTACAATATTTCACACACAGTGAAAAAAAATCTTACATTTCCACCCTAAATTTCAATGCTCAGCAGCATCTTTGTCTCCTTCTCCAAGTTAACTCCTTACATGTATTTTACAGCACTATTAAAATTTCCCTTTAAAGACACCCCTTCATTTTCCTGTAAAAAATAAACTCACCAAAGGTTATTCAAATGCCTTTTCAAATAACACTCTTTTGGCATCATTTTAACTCCATTTCCCCAGAGTTAAACTTGGCTCCACTGCAGGATCCTGCAGCCTTTTGTACAACTTGTGTTTGGAGGAATTAGAGGCAACAAAATACAAAATCCATGGCAGCAGAATCCCATGGATCCAAACCTGGATTAACACCAACTGGGTAACACACAGAAACCTGATTTTAAAATATACATTTTTAGAAGCAAACTCAGGTTTGTATAAATGGCATTTTACAAAATATTCATATGATTTTTGCCTTTTTTTTTTTACAAAATATGCATCTGATTTTTTCCTTTGTGGTCTCCAGTTGTTTTGCCTTAAAAAACCATTAGGAATGTGGGATCAAGGAGCTTCAGAAGGGCTGAACTTGTGAAAGAAAATACAGCAGAGGACACATTTAACACATTATCCAAGAGAAAAGGAGTATCAGGAGCCCTGACTTACCCAGATCAGTGTGATGTGGAGCAACAGGATCAGCCAAATTATTTTGGAATGGGAAAGTCAAGAAAAACAGGAAATTCTGGAATGTTTCTGAGAATTCTGTGGAGCTGAGGTCAAAGTAACTGCAAAAGATTTGGCATCAAACTGAACTTGAAGTTACAAATATCATCAGCTGGGATAAATCCCATGGGATAAATGTTTGGCACCAGGAAAACCACCTGAATGTGTTAAAAGCAAGTTGCCAAGGAGAAAGGATTTGAAATTAAAAGAAAGTGGGTTCAAGATCTTTAAAATACTTTGTTAATGGATTCAGAGACATGGGAATACACTGAATTTTTGGAGATTGTTGTTGTCACCTTTATTGGCTGAATCATTAATCCCAGAGTGTCCCAATGAGAAACTCAGGGAACAACAAAACTTAATTTTATAAATATTTCTAAATGTTATAAATATTTCTGTCTGTGCCAGAGTTTAGGACACAGCTCTGATCTCTAACTGCATTTTCATAACATTATGGGAGGACTGGAAAACTGGATTCAGTCAGGAATACATGAACTTCCCAATTTTAAGTAAATCCCAACACAGCAGTGCTGGAATTCCCAGAGAAATAGGGAGTTACCTCATCCTGACCCACAGCACAGCCTTCCCTCATCCCTGTGTGTCCTAAAAATAAAGGACTTTTTAAAACAAAGAAGAAATGAGGAGTCCAGAGCTCAGTTATTTGTACCTACAGACAGATCTATTTCCAAAGAAAATCCCTGGGAAGGAAGGAAGGAATGAAAGCTGCTGGATCACTCCTGACTGGCTCCCTGTGTTCCAATGGGGTGGGAAGTGGGAGAACCCACTTACACACAGGAGCAAATCCAACTCAACCCCACGTAACAAAGGACCTCAGGATGATCCAGGACTTCCCTCCCAAGCTGATTTTATCCAAGGGAGTCCTGGTACTTGGGATGCTTCAGGAGATGGGGCTGTGCAGGGCTGGATCCTTCCCTTCCCTTGCCTGGCAGGACATGGAAGACTTCAAAACAAGGCTCCAAAAGGCTCTAGAAATTCCATGTGGGTGCTTGACCTGCAAACATGCAAATATGCAAATCTCTGCAGGTAATTAACGAGCTGCTGCCCAGAGCCCCTGCAGGGGTCCTGGGGCTCCTCCCAGGAGCTCAGTGCACTGACAAGGACTGGCAAAGGCAGCAGGAAAGGCTTGGCCTGACCCTCCTTTCTGCTGCAGGAACGTGTGCTGGACACGGGAAAAGGCCTGGAGAATTCCTGCAGGATGCTCCAGGGAATACTGGGGAGGCAGCTGCTCCCAGGGCACATCCTGCTGTGCCTCCTCAGCCTGGAGATCCCTTGGACCTTCAGCCAGAGGAAATGGGGCAGGATCAGGCCTGGCAGATCCATCATCACCCCGTGACTCCACTGGATACGGAGATTCCCATTTTTATCCTGGGAACTGGTCCACTGGGATCACCCATGGGGCTGAGCCTCTCAGACTGTGGAGTTATTAATAATTAATCATCATCTTTCACCTTTTAATGTGTCAGTTTGGGGTGTCCCACACAGGACATTAATGACTTTCCTCATTAAGGTCAAGAAGATAATCAGATTCCAGGATGTTGGAAACACCAGTGGTCTTTGCCAACTGGTGCAGAAAGAAGAACCCATGATATTCCAGAAATTCCTTAAGTGCTACATGCTGTCAAAGCCTGATTTCAGCAGGCTCTGGGAGGAAAACAAACAGAAAACTTAATGATCCTCATTTTGGGGAAAAAAAATCGTTTTGACATGAACCTGCATAAAAAAAATGCACTTTCAGCATAATTTTAGGGAATGCACGTGGTGAGGAATTTCGGGAGGCTCTGCTGGAAGATGTCAGTGCTTGCACAAAATGGGGTCTATTTTCAATCCCATTGGATCTAAGGCTTCACTGAGCGTGTAGGACAGAAGGTCCAATCCCAGAGATTCCTCAGTTCAAAGGAACTCAGGACTCAGTAGGTGGGATGATGGATGGTAGGAAGTAAGGCAGCAGTATCTCCAAGGATTTATCATGGAATCCAAAGCTTTGAATCAGCTCTACGACTTCCCTGTGAGCAGATTTTTGTCTGATATTCCCTTTTTATTGCAATTCTGACCAATGTGTGGTGACTGTTTGACCCCACTCCCTCCCCTTGGATTTCAGGACTGAAAGGAATCTCATCTTCCCGAGAGTTCTCGTGCGACGCTGGAATTTTCAGACACTCAGAGGGGGATTTGGGAAGGTGGAAAAAGGGTGCACTGGAATGTAGGTACTCCACACACTGGGGAAGAGGAGGGGAGTGTTTTCCATTTAAAAGGCAGGAGAAAAATGGGAGAAAAAATCTGATGTTTCTACACTCCTGTTCCACGCTGGGACTTGGAGCTGTATTCAGGTAAATGAGAGGGAAAAAAAGACTGTTCCCAACTTCCAACCACACAAACTGTGTTTGTTCCTTTTCCTGTTCCTGTTTCCCTTCTCCTGTCTCAGTTCCTCCCTGCTGGTCCCAACAAAACCATCAGGACTGGGGAAAATCATTCACCTGCCAGGTCTACAAATAATTTCAAACTGGAAAGTGTTTTGGAAGTGCTGCAATAATTTGGGATATTTGGCACTCTTGACAGTTTACATTTGGTTTGTCTGAAAAAGCCATTCTGGAAATAAATCAGTAGAATATAAATCCCTTTATTCTAACTGGAAATTGAGCTTCCAGCAAACAAATACTGGAGTTGACTTTCTGGCTTCCAGTGGTTTGTAATTTTAGGATTTTTTCCTTGTATGTTATTTTTTTCCCAACTGTTTGCAACATGCTCATGTCGACTTTCCAGTCAATTCACCCAAATTCCAACAGGAATTGGTTTATAAATTGGTTCCAACTGGAACTGGTCATTTGGAATTTCCAGCACAGGAAATTATTTTATAAGTGCCTTGATAAGTACCCGAAATTACAAACGGATGTGTCTAATATCTAATGACAAGAAAAAAAAAATCTGGCTATAAATGCAAATGCTGTAATAAACCCAAAACTAAGCCCCAAACCAACCTCTAGGAACGGGCAGAAACGGAAGGGCCGGGTCGGGTTCGGTCGCCTCTAATTAATATTAATGAAGCAGAGTGTAACCGGAGGCTCGGGCGTCACACCTGCCCAATGGAGATGATTTCCTTTTCATTCCTAGCTACGTTATGGAAGTTCCCGCGGGATGAATCCTGGATTACCAGGCCGTGGCTCAAAGCCTGTGCCGTGAGTCGTGGCTGTAGCCGCCGGGGGACCCCCGGCTCCTGTGGGCTTTGTAGGAGTCCTGGTACGAGTCAGAGAATTCCTCTTCCACCAGGGCATAGTGGTCTCGGCTGTGCTGGGAACTGGAAGACAAGCGGTTCCTGCTCTTCCGAGCCCTGTCACTGTGGGAATTCTCCTCGGAGGTGACGAGGCGGCGGCGCTCGGGCGAGGTCTGGGCGGGGTGGGGGCCGTGCCTCCCGCGCTGGCTCTGCGGGGCCAAACATCCCACAGTTACACCGCGCACGGCCCGCCCGCTCCTCCTCCTTTCCTCCTCTCTCATCCCAGGCCTTCCAGCATCCGACACATCCCCTACCAAAGCCTGGCCCCTACAGGGCTGGGAAGGACCGCACTGGCATGAAAAGTGAGCTGATGTGTCAGCATTTATCACTTTTCTCTGATCAGGAACTGAACACTCGCGCTTCTGTTCTGCTCAGGAAGCTCCGAGGTGTTGGTTTGTGTGGCTTTAGGAAACGTGTGAAGGTGTTTGGTTGGGAGTTTGGGGAAAAGGTGCAGCTCTGAGCCTGGTTTGGAACCCCCCACACGGACCTGCTAAGCAGGCAGCTCAGGGGGGGCTGAAGGGATTGCACATTAGCACATTCCTTCAATTAAAACATAATAAATAGTTTAAATAAGGTGAGAGAACATCCTTCCCTAAGATAATTTATTAATTAAAAGGTTTGGCCTATGATATTTTCACATTCCCATATGATAATGCCCTACATTTTTCACATGAACAAAACGAGGTCCTATTTTTTGCCAGTTAATTGGCACAACGGAGAAAAAGCCTGAAATAAATAATTTGTTTGCTGTCAGCACTCATTAAACCTCTCGGGAGCATCAGCACCCAGCCCCCAGGACAAAGAGCTGAAATTCCAGCCCCTGCTCTCTGGGCTTCACCTTCCACCTGCTGCTTCCCCCTCTGGAGACTGTTTTCCTGGATAATTTATAGCAGGAGCAGGGAGGGAGCAGTGGGTGTGTGGTGATGGACACAGGGACAGGGGCCATGGAATGAGGGGCCCTCCTGCAAACTCAGCTACTGGGGAGCAACTTCTCCAACATTATCCCTGAGTTTTCCTCAGAGCACCATGTTTTAGTAGGGATTATATAGCAAATGCTTCATAGAGACAGGCTGGGAATGCTGGGAATGTTCACCTGGAGAAGGATCCAGGGAAACTTTAGAGCCCCTTCCAGAGCCTCAAGGGGCTCCAGGAGAGCTGGAGAGGGACTTGGGCCAAGGGCTGAAGGGACAGGACACAGGGAATGGCTTCCCAGTGCCAGAGGGCAGGGAGAGATGGGATGTTGGGCAGGAATTGCTGGCTGGGAGGGTGGGGAGGCCCTGGCCCAGGTTGGGCAGAGAAGCTGTGGCTGCCCCTGGATCCCTGGGAGTGTCCAAGGGCAGGTTGGGACCCCTGGGATAGTGGGAGGTGTCCCTGCCCATAGCAGGGGTGGCACTGGATGGGCTTCGAGGTCCCTTCCAACCCAAACCAGCCTGGGATTCCATGATTCCATGATAAATTACACTTCTCTTTATCTGACTCAGGCAAATGCAATTTGGAGACAGGATCCCCTGATCAATCCCACCCTGAACTCTCTGTGCTCTCCCCTCTGCCTTTCCCTGCAGGAATTTTACCTCTCTGGCTGCAGCCTGCTCCTTTCCAGAACCTTCCGCTCCCCTGCCTGGGCTGTGTGCTCATCCCAATCCTGCTGGTCACCTCCAGAGGTGTCACTGTGGGACACACCCGGGCTTAAGTCCCAGGTCATCAAATCCTGGGCACTTCCAGGGATCCAGGGGCAGCCACAGCTTCTCTGGGCAACAAATATTTTTGTAGGCCATGCTGGCAAAGATGGGCTGGAAACACCCCCAGCTCAGCCTGGACACTTCCCTTTAAGGAAGGTGATTCCCACGGCCCAGGTGTGTCACCTGTGCCCTCTGTGCCACTTCACCCTTGTGACCCCAGTGAGTCACAAACTCAATCACAAGTTCCAGTTCTCAGTAAACTCAAGTCCAAGGCACAGTCAGGGAAAAAAGGGAGACTCCCAAATCCTGGGCTGGTGAAGGAGGGACAGGCTGTCCCAGACATGTGGATCAGTGTCAGTGTTACACGAGGCTTTGGGCTGTTGGATTTCAGTATCAAGGTCATAATTTATATCAATTAATATAAAAACTTCCTGTATCATAAGCACCTTTCTAGTTTAATTAGCATGAGTGGTGTCTAATTACCACACACATCATTACAGTGAAAACTGATGCAAATCCTTCCAAAGGCTTCAACTGCTATAAAACCTCCACATGGACAATGGGGATGGTGGAAGTCCTTACTGTGAGAGAACCATGGAAAACACCAGGGCCTGAACCCTCAGTGGCAGCAGGAACCAAACCCTGCAGCCTCTGGGTGGGAATCATTCAATCCAGGAGAAATTTACCCCTCTGCAGAGCACCAGCACCATTGATCCCACCTAAACCCTTGAGAATCCGGGTGGAGTGGGGATTAAGTGATGCATACCTTCAGCCAGCCCACTGCACAGGGGTGATTTTCATCTTCAGTGAGAGTTTTCCCTAAGTAAATGGAGCAACATTGCACAGTTATTGCTGGTGTCCATTGATCAGAGAGAAATAAATGCCTGAAAAAAATTCTGCGGATACACCCAGTCCTCAAAATGAAACTGAAGAGGTGGAAAGTTCTGCAGATGGTATTTTATTGGCATGGAGGGATGGCAAACTGAAACTTGAAGGCAAAGTGAAAATGGAAACAACAGTTTACATGTGCATGTTATCAGTAACAGAGCAGTGCTTGTGCATTCAGCCAGTCAGGACACAGTGCCTTGCTGGTCCCAGTAAAAGCAAGCACAGCTTTAGTGCCAGGAATTGTGCACCTTCAGGGAAGTGCAGCTCACTCCCAGCAAACCCAGCCTCATGTTAACTGGGAACACCATTTCCTTCCAAACTGTTACCTGCTTCCAGGCACTGCAGGCAGAGCAGAGGTTATGTTTGTCAGGTGAGTCAGTCATTAAATGTCATTTGTTCAGCTCTGACACACAAGTGACACTCCTTAGGTCCCCCACACACCAAGCTCCCTGCAATCCTGATCCCCTCCAGCATTCCCAACTCTTAATCAAAAACATTTCTGTTTGCAAACTTAGGAAAGCACGTACTTCTCATTAAGGACTATTTACATGCCACGATTGAAGTGTCAAAGTTCAGCCGAGTTTGAGCTATCCCTGTGGAAAAAAAGGGTCACAATTTTTTTCAATGGGTACAAAAAAGAATGTCTTTTATTCACACTCAAAGAACCCAAAAAAGGGGAAAGCATTTTGCTGATATAAGAGACAAGCACGGAGGTTTTTCGTGAAGTTTTGAGGGGAGGAATAAAAGGGATCACTACAGAGCTCCGTCCTTGCCAGAGAACTGCTGGAGGGAGCTGGTGGAGATGTGAACTCCCACTAAAGGCAGAGCAACCCCAGCGTTTCAGCCCTGGGCTGAGCACCTGGTCACTCACTGCTCACACCCCTCGGCTCGTAGCACCCTGGAAAAACCCCTTTGCTGCTCCCCCCCGGGTGCCAACACCCAGCTGGTGTGCAGGGCTGGACTGTGCTTCCCTACCTGCAGTCCCGAGATGGCAGCGGGGTACGGAGAGAGGGCCGTGGAGCCCAGGCTGCGGCCCAGCAGGGGCGTCATGGGGGTGGCACTGCTGGTGTGGGTCGCTCGCCAATACGCCTCCAGGTACTCGGCCAGGTGCTCACAGGCATCTTCCAGCTGGTTCTCGTCCAGGATCACATCAAACATGTCCTGGGCACAGCAGGGGACGTGAATGGGACACGTCAGAGCACGGGGCAAACTCCTCCTGAGCCTCGGCAAGGCAGGGAGTGGGAACTGGGGAAGTGCTGAGGGAGCCGAGGGAAAGAGCTGGAGAGGGGCTTGGGACAAGGGATGCAGGGACAGGACACAGGGAATGGCTTCCCAGTGCCAGAGGGCAGGGAGAGATGGGATGTTGGGCAGGAATTGCTGGCTGGGAGGGTGGGGAGGCCCTGGCCCAGGTTGGGCAGAGAAGCTGTGGCTGCCCCTGGATCCCTGGGAGTGTCCAAGGGCAGGTTGGGATCCCTGGGATAGTGGGAGGTGTCCCTGCCCAAGGAAATGGATGAGCTTTAATGTCCCTTCCAACCCAAACCATTCCATGGTTCTGTGGTGATTCTGGGATTGCAAAAATGGTGCAAGTGGGTTATTGGGGGATCGAGAGCCAAAGCTCTCAGGAGTCACCAAACCCAAGGGTCACATGAGCCCTTCCACACTCAAAGGCACAAATTCCTTAAGGAATTCACTGACTTCCAGTGCTGATGCCCCTACAGCCATTCATTCCCACACCAGCAAAGGCAGCATACAGTCCTGCCAGCAGCACCATTCCTGCTTCAGGGAATTCTCTGCCACTCTCTCCAGGGGCTGGCTTTCCCTGCCTGCCTGCCTGCCTGTCCCAGACCTGCAGCCACGAGGAGCTGAGCCCTCGACACAAACACAAGCCCATTTTCAGCACTTCAGTTTCATATCTCCCCTCTCATCTGAACTTTGAAAAATACTGTGAAAATAGCACAGGAAATGGAAAACAAGAGCAGGTGCTGAGGGTGCAAATGGTGACTGACACCAACCACAGGCTGTTTCTCCTCACATGTACTTACAGACCTCTCCATCACACAGAGGAAGAGTTCAAATAATAAAGCCATTTTATTTATTTTTCCATTTATTCTCTCTTCTCAGCATGGTAGAGAAGTGTTTTTCCTCTACCAGCAAGGAGTTTCCTTCTGATCAGAATATTCCTGACACTGCATCCCTTGGCCCAATTTATTCCTGCTTGTTTTGCTGCTCTATTTATCAACAGCCTTTCCACCCTCCTTTGCTGTTTGATTTGTTGATACACCTCACATTCCAGTCTATCACTCACAGCATCACTGGTGGAACGAGTTATTAATTAAAGCATAGTTAAATTAGGAAAGAAAAGAATGTGGTTTCCTCACATGTGCTTTGCTTTGGAAAATACTGGGATGGAAAGATTACACTTGGAGTATAATACGTGTTTTCTTAAATAAAGTTGGATTTAGGGAAGAACTGTCACCTTTTTAATATTTCCCTGTAAAGTAGCACTGGGACTGGGGAGCCTCTCAGGCTGTCACTGGATGTCACCTGGAGAAAATAATGACAGAGAAGACACTCAGCTTTTCTCCTGCTTTCAACAGTCCATATTTCCACGTATTTGGCAGGAAAGAATCCTTTAAGGAGATCCCTGTTCATGAGGCTTGTGGAGCAAAGCAACTCCTTCCCAGTTCTCCTTCCAATGCACTTTATTCTCTGCAGTATTTCCTTCCAGCTTGGATAAAACAGTTATGGCAGGATGCATTCCCAGATCCTGGTGTTTCCCAGGGGATACACAGTGGCCTTTCCTGAAGAGAAAATTAGTGGCCACTGTTCTCTTCTCTTTCTTTTGCTTTGCTGCAGGACCACTGTGTTCCTGAGGAGGAATTTCAGCTTCTGGATGTACCTTAGTTATATTTTAATTATACCAATGGACTTTAGTTCTGCTGCAATATAATTTTAGTTATTTTTTAGGTTGTGTCCAATAAACCAGAGGGGTTTGTGCCCTCTCTGAGCATGGCCAAAAATTGGAAATAATAATCCCAAGGAACTGTTTATGCCCAGTGTATTTAGAGATGTGCAGTTAGTGCAGCTGGTGTTCCTGGGAGCCACAAAATGTTCCTGCAGTGGGGTTCTGGAATGCTGCAGTATTCCTGGGGTCCTGCAGTGCTGAACACCAGCTCGAGCAGCATCAGGGAGAGATTAGCAAGGAATTAATAATGCAAGCAGTTCCTGAACTCCAATATGCCCAAAGAGACAGCTATTTTTAAGATGTCTAGACATGCAGCACCAGCTGATTCCTCAGGGCTGGCTCTGGGCACAGGAGAAAAGGGAGGGTTGTGTGGTTCACTTTGAACACTCCACATTCCCCTCTTTCAGGAACTGGAGCTGTGAGAAGCAGGACAGAGACAGCAGTGCCTTTGCTCTTAGCAGGGTACTTTGAGTCAGTTAAACCACGGATCAACTTTAATCTAAACCTCTCCCAGGCTGTGGTGTCCCCTGGAGAGCTCCCAGAGAGCAGCCACAGCTCTGAGGCAGCACCAGGGAGTGCTGAGGTGGTTTCTGAGCAGGGCCCTGTGCTGTGCTGAGCACCAACAGCCTCTCAGCAGGAGTTTCAGGTGTGAACCCGGGTTCTCTGACATTTGGGAACACTTTTCTTACCCAGCTGGGGCCTCCCTTGGTTGCCTGAAGCACCAGAACACAGTGACAGGACTGGGTGATAAGGCAGAGCTTAGTAGATCCTGGGATGGATCAAACAAGCTACAGAGCACAGGGATCATTTCAGAGAACCACGGAATTCCAGAATGGTTTGGTTGGAAAAGAGCTTAAAGCTCATCCCATCCCACCCCTGCCATGGCAGGGACACCTCCCACCATCCCAGGCTGCTCCAACCTGGGAGACTTGAACCCCTGCACACTCCCAGGGATGGGGCAGCCACAGCTTCCCTGGAGAACTTCCCTCATTTCAACTGCAAAGCAAAGCTGAGGAAGAGGGAATCACTGTCCAAAGAGCAAAAAAAGGCTGTGGAACAGGGTTGTCTGTGCAGGTGCCACAGGAAACACACCTTCCACGGGGAAAGGATCACAGGGGGTGGTTCCATGTGTAAGCTCAGTGTAAACACCACATGCCATATTCAGACATCAGCTCAGATCCATCAGGAGTTAGGAAGAACTGGAGTTTTAGGCAGTGTTTGGTTAGTGTTTCAGAGAAATTCTGTTGCACAGAACACTGTACAGGTTTGGGTTAGTCAGTGGGACCTGAGCAGTTCACAGAATTCCCCATCAGCATTTTCACAGATCACAACTCAGCCAAGCCTGTGACCTTCTTCCTGTGCTTTCTAAGCCTCGGGTGTGACTCTGGCCTGAGCCTGCACCAAAACATACCCCAAACCTGCCCAAACTCAAAGTTTCCTCAGGTCCTCACTAATTAATCTTCCTTTTGTATCTGTGTGAAACTGCTGAGCAGACCCCACCTGCAGAGAGGGCTGGCCTGGAGGGGGTTTGTCACACAGCAGCCCCAGCAGTGGCTCTGGGACCCTGGAGGGACATTGGCCTCAAGGACACGAGGCTCGGCCTCAATTCCCACCCCCTGGAACAGCTAAAAGCAACATCTATCCCTACAATTCAGGGTGAGTGCCCAGAAGTACCTGAATCCTCTTTTTATGGCCAGTGGGGACCAGAGGGGAGGTGGCTGTGGAGTTTGGGATCTGAAGGAGCATCAAAGCCAAGTTAAGTGCCGTGGAAATCAATCCTTGTGGATCATTACTCCAGGACAAAAGCTGCTGGAACTTTGTTACTTTAATGGGAAGTGAGAATAAAACCCATGTGAAATGGAGACACTTCTCCAGGGTCTGCAGAACACAAGGCAAAGTGTTCCAGAAGCATTATGTGACCTCTAGGGTCAGGCATTCCCTCTGCTGGGCTCCCAGATCTGTTCCCAGATTGTTGCCAGCACTTTGCCTGGTTTGAGTCACATGGAAACCTTCCCAGTGTGTATTGTGAATTTCTGGGAATGAAGCTGAATTCCAGGCACGGAGAGGTGGGATGTGCAAAGCCCCTGCCCTGGTACCCACAGTGCCCTCTGCATTCCCAGCCCGATGTCCCACACGGATCCCACACAAAGCCACATCCCAGGCTGTTCCCACTGTCTCTGTCACACAAAGCAGAGGTGGTTTTCCCAAGGAAAAGCAGCTTTGAGCTGCCCTGTCCAACCCCCTGCCCAGCCTCTCCCTCTGCTCCTGGAGATTCCAGCTGAGGAGGCAGGATCTTGGATCCAAAGGTGGGCAGCAGTGAGGGACTGGAATGGCCTGCAGGATCAGGGATCACCCTGCACACAGTGGGGCTGGAGACTCCAACCAGGAGGCTCAGACTTTGTCCCTTTGGGACCTTCAGCTGCACAGACTGTGTCACTTGCTGCTGCAGTGACAGACACGTCACTTGTGACCTGTCACCCTGCCACAGGACACGGCCATGAGGGAAGGCTCCCAGCAGGAGCTGAGCCAGGGAGAGCTCAGGGATGAGCTGGGCTCAGCACAAATCATTCCAACCCCATCCCACAGGCTCCTCAGCCTTTCTCCTGTACTTACTGGTGGGCACTGGGCAAGTTTATCAGCTGCCACCAACTGCACATTCAAGTGTTTGCTTTGGGACTTCCCTCTGGATTTGATCAGTCGCTGCAAAACCTGGCAGGAGACAAGGGGAAAGGGTAAGTTTAAGGATCATTTATCTCCCTAAAGCTCAGCCTCACACCCCACTGGAGGATTCCCAAGGTCAGAAGCTCTCCTTGGATCATCCCACACCTCCCTGAGAGCTGTGCATGTTTCCCTTTGTATCATCTTTGATCCCTTGCAAAAATTTCAAATTCTTTTGCTTTTTTCTACTGGAAGTAAAAGGTTATTTTTGACAACAGAGGACGATGAAAATTTTACATATATATTTATAGACAGAATTATTGGATGCTGGATGGACTGTGGCACAACAGCTGCAGATGTGTCACATTTTTCCCCCCCTTTAGGTGCAGATTCCACCCATTCCCACCCTGCCCTGCAGGTCCCTCGTGGATTTTCAGGTGAGAGGCATTACCTTGGGAGAGGACACTTTCACATGGACAATAATTGGTGCTAGAGATGTCTTGATAAGCTGTGCAGGGTGATTTATGGTGTCTGCATCCAGCACAACCAGCTGCAAGGACCTTGCCAGCTCAAAGATCCTTTCAATCTCACTCTGCACTTCAGCTGGGAGAGGAAAACAAAGCAGGTGAAACAACCCCACAGCACTGAGATAAAACTATCATCACCCAGTGATTTAGTGATGTCTAAATATTCCTTAAAATGTTTTTTTTTATTCTCAGATTGTAATTCTGAGTTAACTTAAAGGAGGATCTCTGTGAAAAGCAGAAGTGAGACCTCCTGATTCTGTCACCACAAAAAATCCCTGATGTGAAATAACTGACAGGGTATCATTTAAAAACACACCATGCACATGCTACACACAAATTTCCACCTTTGTGCCAGAAGTGATCAAGGAATGATACAATCACTGAGGTGGGAAAAGGCCTCCAGGATCATGGAGCCCAGACCAAAATCCAGGAGGGCAGTGTCACCCAGCAGCCATGACACTGAGGAGAGGGGAAACCCCACAGTTTCGTGGCTAAACAGCAAAAAGAAGCTGTAGGTGTCCAATATTAAACACAGAACAGTATCAAACAGGGTCAGGAATGACACGTTTCCTTGGCTGGACAAGTGAAAGCTCTTTGTGATGTGGAAGAGAGAAGGGAGAAGGAGCTGTGAGGCCAACTCAGGATTATCCAGACAAGTGCTGTGGACACACTCAAACCTGCAGGACTTGTTGGGAATGGCTGGAGCTGTGCCAGGGCAGGGGTAGGCTGGATCTCAGGGAAAGGTTCTCCCTCAGAGGGTGGGTGGGCACTGCCCAGGCTCCCCAGGGAATGGGCACTTCCCAAGGCTGCCAGAGCTCCGGGAGGGTTGGGATGATCCCCTCAGGGGTCTGGGCAGGGCCTGGGGTGGCACTGGATGATGCTGGTGGGTCCCTTCCATGACTCCATGGTGCTGAACCCTGTCCCTCCCCGTGTCCCCTGTGCCAGAGGCTCACCCAGGCTGGATCTGGTGTTGGAGCGCTCGATGATCGCCCTCTTGCTGGGGTTGTTGAGCACAGACCTCTTGGCCAGGGAGATGTCAGCTGTCACTCTGGTGATTGATATCCTGGCAGGGAGCACAAGGACACCACGGGATGTGCATCTCCAGCCACCTCCCGTTCCAAAGGGCAAACACAATAAAACTGAGTTATGTCATCCTTAAAGAACAACTGCAGGGCAATGCTGTGGGATGTGCAGGATTCCCTGTGCCCTGTGCTATTGGAGGCTCTGGGATGTCACTTCTGCCATTCCCCTCATTAACTTGTCCCCTCCCAGCTCACTCATCTCCTGCATGAATTTACACAGTCCCATAAATATTGCAAGTTGTAGGAGTCTGACCTGGATGAACGGCACAAAAAGAAGTTGAGCCCCAGCTTTCTGCACTGCTTAAATTTAACTTTACTGCACCTCTTTCACTTAAGGGAGGTGATTTTTCACTCGATCTGTCAGTGAGCTGGCAAGACAAAATATTACAAAACAAAGACCACACAATCCCTCCATGTAAAATCCATTTAGGATGAGCCAAAGAGCCATGAACAATGAAAAGCAAGCAAGCTGGGAATGACCAGCAGCTTTCCAGATTTATGCAGCTCTGAGTGAACTCGTCAGGTGGAGGGTTCAAAACAAGTTGCAAGTATTTTTCTGGGTAATACATAGATAAATTTATTGCCAGAAAATACAGCAGAGACCAAAAGTATAAATGAGTTTGAAGTAGAAATGGGAGAAATGAAGGGATTGTGGGTCTTTGGTTCACTGGCCAGAAGAGGAGGGTGCAGTTACAGAGGAGGGAGCTGGCAAAGCCCAGGGAATTCTGAGGCAGGGAAGGAGCCAAGTCCCACTGAAACCTTTTGAAAGGCTTTTCCTTGGACAGTCAGTTCCTTTCTTGGTAACATGGTCCTCTCGGAAAATTGAAAAGGAGATGGAAAGAAAGAAAAAGAAAAGGGGGGGTGGGGAGGAGAAAGACCACAAAGCCATAAAAGTTGGCAGGAGGACCAAGAAGCAGCTTTTTAATAAGTTCCTCAGAGCTAAAATCAATGGTATCACTTTGCTGGTGGCACTTAACTTTCCAGTGCTGAAATTCCATACCTGATCCAGCTGCCAATGCTGCTAATGGAATTAGGATTCCCAGAAAATCACTTGAGCTGGGCAGCTCCAAACAGGGCAGGGCAGCAGATACTGTACCCAGAAGTTGATCATTAAGTGTTTTGTCTGGGCTGTTTATGGATCAGTTCAGCACTGGCAGCTCCTCACTGCTCCAAAAAATCCATAAATCCTGCTCCAGCTCTCCCAGATATTATTTCCCAGTGCCCATGGTTGAGGTATTTCAAACCTGACTCAGTTAACACAGTCTGGGCTCCTTTTCCCAGCTGGAATATTCTGAACTAAGTGGGCAGAAGGAAGGGCAGGACATCCCAAAGATGCAGCAGACACCAACAAGGACTGAGGAGCTCCAGAGGGGAAGAGATGCCATGGAAAAGCAAAGAAATCCTAATTATCCTCCTCACAGCTCACCAGCAAATATTCTCTGTGCTCCAGCTGAAAATGAACCCTCCTTGCAAGTTTTTAAGCCCTGACACACCTTTATTCCTCAGCATTTCCTTTCAAACTGCCTTTTTTTGGCATTTTTGACTATTTAAAGCAGTCAAAATAAACTCTTAAATAAAGAATATTTATGAGCTGATTTTCCTTAGGTGTTGGTAAGATACTGAAACAGAATTATTGTGTCAAACCAAGAAATCCTACCCCAGCCAAGGGCACCCCCAGCTGTGTCCCACTCCTCAGTGCTGACAAAAGGGCAGCAGGGAAGATCTGAACATGCACCCAAACCCCAAAGAAAACCACTGGAATGTGAGAAAGGCATGGGCAAAGCAGCAGGAGAAGGACAGAGTTTCTCACCTGCCATCAAACCTGTGCTTCAGGAAGTCAAAGAGAGCTTTCTGCATCATGTCTGTCACCTTTGCAGAGGGAACGTGGGACAGGGGGAGGGACAGGGAGGAAAAGGAGCCAAAAGGAAGGAAAGAGGTGAGTAGAAGGTGAGGACATGGCCAACAGTCTCAGTTCTGTCAGCTCCTGGCCTGGCTTGCACTGAGCTCCCCTCTTCCCACAGCAGCCCATTCCCAAAGGCTTCAGGACAGGGAACAACCACAGGGAGGTTTGGGTACAACAGATATTGGGGTTTTTTCCTACAGTACCATTATTAGGGCTGGTTTTAAACTCCAGGTACCAGATTGATCTCTGAGAGAGGCAGGAAAGGGGGATGTTTGCAGTGCTGCACAAGGACTGTCACCTATGTCACCCACACCAGGGATCAGGCTCCTTGTCCTTTCCAGGGATGACAACTATTACCTGCCAGGAGCTCCACCAAAGCCCCCAGGCCTCGGGAACTTCACCTTTTTTTCCTTCAAACTTTCAGAATTCAGCCAGAAAAATACAGTCAAAATGTATTTCCCTGTGGAGGTTGCAAAGTAACATCAAGCATTTCTGTTCCACTGTTTGCAATTTAAGCTAACACTCTGTATTTATATATTTACTATATATATATTTATCATATTATTTATACACATTTTCATGTTCAAGATGTCAGGTTTGGTGCTATTTTCTTTTTTTTTTAAAAAAGGCAGAATGAAAATATTTGAATATTGAATAGCTCAAGTCTTTGAAGAGGTTTTTATTAACAAAGAGCCTCTCCCCCCTCCAAACTTGAGGGCAAATTGAAGCACAGAATTTTCTCCTGTCAAAAAACTTCACCATGAAATTAAAAGGCAGCAAAGAACATGAAGTTCCTGATTTGCTGAACTGCACCTTCAATGATTTTAACAAAAAAAACCCAAATACAACAACACTGTATTTATTATATCAATAATGGCACTATGTTTCAACCTCCCAAAAAGAGCCATTCCAGTATGTTTTATGTGAAGTCCTACCAGCATTAATTAAGCTTAATGAAGTGCATCTTTGATTTTATGTTCATTTAGTTCCCAGTTCAGCACAACACTCCCCAGATGGCTGAGTTCACTAAAGTGCCTCTGCTCATTCAGCACGTGGGAAATGCTCACTTGAATCCCAAAAAATGGGTGTCCTGGTGATGTGCGCACCTTTTCCTGCCCAATTCCAAGTGGAACAGAGGGGAATCTTTAGAAAGGTCCAAGGTTTCCTTGCAAAAATATTTGAATGTACTAATAAAGTGAAAAAATAACAACAATGAGGAATCTCCCTCAAAGTTTTTGCTAATTAAGTTCAAAGCATGTGTTAGTTTGACTAAAATTCCACATGTGTACAGGAGTCCAGCTCATTAATTTGACTTTTTATTGCACAAGACACAAATTCTCTTGTTTCTACCTTGATTTAATGAAGAATAAGTGCCCTGGAAGAGTGGCTGTGCACTGTGGTTAAAGTTCCAAGGAAAGCTCTCAGTTCCTACAGAACATTTCTGAGGATCATTTGAAGCAAGATCACTTTAAATGACCATCAAACACTGGAGCACACGCTGAATGGCTGAGGCAGATCACAGCTAATTAACCATTAATTAATTACAACCACACACCTCATAGCCTTTGAGGGAGGGACCCACCAAGACCACAGGTCTCATGGATGGCACCACATCATATGGGGGAATATGTTCTGTCTAGAAGAAGAAAACAACCCTTCAGACCATCAATCCAAAAAGATCCGTGCGAAAATCCCGGGAATTCCGTATGAGAATTAAATAAAATGGAAACAAAAGCACTACTTACCACTTTTTGTTTCTGTTTTGCTAAAAGACCAAAGAAGAACTTGGTTAAAACACACCCGTGCAAACAGAAATCCCTCTGGACATGCACCTGGATTTCTCTCCCTGTTTGACCTGGACATTTGTCCATCCTGTTCCCCAGGTTTTTCCCAGTTCCTCAACACCTCCTGCCTGGCCAGAAATAGGTGTTTTCCTCCCCCTCCACACACGAGCACTTGGCTGTGGGACATCATGACTCAGCAAGGGGCAAACCTGCCTTTTTCACGTGTGGTTTTTAAAACAGAGTAACAAGAGTTCCCCTAAATAACATTTTGTCTTACCTGTGGCAGTAGGTGTGGCTCGGAATGTGCCAGAAACCATTTCTCCAAGGCTTGAAGAAGAATTCCCACTGGATTTCCTAAAGGGAGCAGAAAAAGCCCCATTAAGGCACCCAGAGATGTAAATGTGGGAAGTTTTGGGGAGAAACTGTCCCAGGAGGAATCCCAAGGTAATACAGATATTTATGACTCTCCCTCACAAAGGTGCTCCAAACCAAACTGTTTATTTTAAATATTTCATTATATATAACTTTGGACTTTCTCACACAAGTCCAGGAGGGTCTCACTGAACTAAATAATCCTCTCCCTGTACATTGAGACCCTCTGAAGTGATTTAAAAAAATGAGAAAAGCAATTTGGAAGGAGCACGGTTGATGCTGTTCAGTCATCCTGGAAACACTTCCCCAGGTTCAGCTCCCAGACCTGTCACCAAGTTTGTATTTTCCCAGGGATTTGCAATCCCCAGGCCTGGCAGGGTGGGGACACACACAGCTCAGGATGGAAGCTGAAGGATAAGGGAAGTTGAGTGACAGAGCTCATCTTGTAAAGCTTGAAAAGTCTGGTTTGGGACAAAATGGAGAGAACGAAAAAAAAAGGAAGAAAAAAGCCACAACCTTAAGAAAAGCTGGGAAAAAAGCCTAGGATCTTTGAGCACCAAATTGACTTAAAGCCACGGGGACTGAAAACTCAGGAAATGCTGCCATTCCCTCTCATACTGAATTACAAACACACTTCTCCCTGTTCCTCAGCAGCAGCTCCCACGTCTGTTCCCTGCAAATCCCCCCTTCCACCGGGAATCCCCAATCCAACAGCCTGCCCTAAGCCAGCACCCAGTGACCTCTGGGAACACTGCCTGGTGTCAGGGGTGGTTTGCAGCCCTCTCACCCTCCATGGAAGCGGCCCCTCTTCTGCTCCTGCTGGATGCGGATGTTCTCCAGGCGCAGCGGGCTCGGGATGAAGCCGATCTCGCAGCCCTCCTTCACCAGCCTCCCTATCCACCAGTCGTTGTTGTACTTCTGCAACACACACAGGCCACTGGCTCAGTCCCATGGGTGCCCACAATCCTGAATTCCAGCTGGAGAGTGAAACCAGACCTTGGGAATTCGGGTGGAGGTCGGTGGGTCCTGGGTGGGAGCTGGGTTGTCCCTGAGCTGCCCCAACACGTCCAGCTGGGACTTCTCCTCTGATGCCACTAACAAAGGTGCCCGGTGTGATTCCAGGATCCCTGAGGTTGGAAAAGCCCTCCCAGCCCATGGAGTCCCAGCTGTGCCCCATCCCCACCTTGGCACTGAGTGTCACATCCATCATTCCTTGGGCACTGCAGGGATGGGCACTGCAACCCTCCCTGGGCAGCCCCTGCCAAGGCCTGACCCCCCTTTCCAGGGAGAAATTCCTGCTCCTGTCCAACCTGAGCCTCCCCTGGCACAGCCCGAGGCCATTTCCTCTTGTCCTGTCCCTTGCTGATTTAATTATAAGTTTGATTTAATGAGAAGAACCAATTTCTGGGGAACTGAGGCCACCAAAATACCTCCCAGCAGTCAAACACAAAAGTATCACCCTCAGATCCCCCACCAAACCCTCATTACTGGTTCCCTGTCATATTTTAATGGTCTGCACCAAGGATCCCCAGCACTGCTGCCACTTTCCCTTCCTCCTTCCCAGGTACTTGGATGAATGTCATTAACATTTTACGACAGTTGAAGAAAAAATCCACCTTTAGGAAGAAACTCCTAAAAAATACCTGAAAGCGTAACATTTATTTTTACCAGCAACCTTTAGTAACATTCCTTTTTCTGCACTATTGAAAGTCTGGCCTAACCCTAATGATGGAAAGATGAAAAGCAGTATCCTGGTGGATAAGGATTTGTTGTTTCAGCTGCCAGCAGAGCTTTTAGAGGAAAATATCTGAAAACCTTCTATCTCTTCTGCTTCATTAGGCACCTCAGTGCTCTAAAGAAACATTGCTTTTCACAGCTGACTTTGGAGTCATTAGGAGCAGCACCAGTGGAGGGATTTTGTTTGCATGCCTGGAGGAAAAAGCCATCCCAGAGATCTAACAATGATCACTGCTCCTGGCTCTGTGTTTTGCAGCACTTCAGCTCTTGCAGGAACACAGAAACACCATGTCCTTGTTGTCAGAGGTACAGCAGGGCCTGATGAGGGCTCTGAAACACAGTCCCAGCAGCTCTGAGAAATAAATCAGCTTTTCTATTAACCCTTTAACACACACAGCTCTGTACACCCTGCCCTTAAGAACCCGTTCCTCTTTCTACAGGTGTTATTTCTGCATTATTTTATCATCCCAACCATTCTTCCTGCTCAAGAACAGGGTCAGTAAGCAAAGCTTAGTTTTAAATATGCTCATTGAACAGAGCCATTTGAAGTCTGTAAAGCAAATACTTCAGGATCAGCATCGTGCTGTTGGAGAGCAGTGAACTGGGAGGTTGTGGACTCCCCATGGAACATGGGGAAGTGTCCCAGGGCAGGCTGGAGCAGCCTGGGATAGTGGGAGGTGTCCCTGCCCATGGCAGGGGTGGCTCTGGATGATTTAAGATCCCTTCCAAGCCCAACCAGCCTGGATAAGCTGAGAGTATCTGACCCATCCAACTGCTCAGGATGCAGCAAGAACATGGGACTGATCTGCATGAGGTCATTCCCTCCCATATGTTACTCAGCGTGTGGGAGGACCACGCTCCCTCCCATTGGTTGCCATGCCCATGATTCCTTCTGCTTTGTCAGGAATTGTTGCCACTTCATCTTTGAAGTAAGCACAGAATGTATAGTCTTGGAGGAGATGAGACACACAGGACACAGCCTTAAAATAGCAACTCCTCAGTCACTGCTGCTGTTCCACCCTGGCAGGGGGTGACCTTAATTCATACCCAGTTTAGGATTATTCCAAAATCTGGAACCATTGTTCTAGTCCAAGCAGTCCCTGGCAGATCACTGAAAAGCAGATTGTGCAAAGCCTTTTTCCAGCATGGGGAACCATTCCCAAAATCCTACAGAGTTGCAGGCACAGCTGAAGGTCTGAGTGTTCACAAAGAAAACCTGCTAAACCCTCAGCAGAGCTGACAAACACCACTAAGCCACACGGTTTACAGCTCAGTGGCAATGTCCTCCCGGGTATTTAGGCACCTCAGGGAAAGCCAAGACATGGATTTGGGACACTTGTCTGGAAGAATGCACAGGGCAGCGTGGTAAGGGCTTAGTTCAAGTCAAGCAGTGGCCACGTCCGAGGAAAGCCGGGCTCAAAAACAGGATCAAGGGATTCAAGGGCCTCTCCCGTGTCCTCATCAGGGGGAGAGGAAGCAAAGCATTCCCTGTTCCAGCAGCACTCTGTGCCTCTGGAGGGGCACAAGCAGGTGTTTTCCCCATGAATGGGCTCAGTGTAAGGGCCCTGAGTGCTCCGAGGCGGTGACGAACATCTCTCAAAGAAAGAGGCAGATGAGCTGAACACCCGAAAATAAACCCACAATGCAGACATGGAAAAGTGCTTCTGCAAGCCTGGGTACCAATCTGCAGCACAACGGGGGGTTATGCAAATTTGAAGGGCTCAATTCAGAGAAAACATTGCAGAAAATATGCTCAGCATGCAAGAAAATGCAATTTTCCCTACCAAAGCCATACTTAGGGCCCATTTGTTCCCATTTTTTTCCTTATTTTTGTCTCTGTCCTCTTCAGTATTTTCTTTTCTGAATGTGTTATTCTAAGTCTTGTTTCCTCCCTTACAAGCCCATCTGGTGCTTTAGGAAGACCTGGTGTAACCTGGTGCTACTCCACTTTCTGATCACTGGAATCCCATTTCCCTACATGATCTCTGATCCCTCTCAGGCTTCACTTGATGGAAAGAACTGGAACCCACAGCGCTGAAGGGAATTATTTCCTTCCTGTGCCCTGAAAATCCAACAAGTTGGCAATGTAAGTGTTGTAAAAGTGCAGGATAACCACCCCTGGGTGCTGGAATTCTCCCTCATCCTCACTGGGCTCTCCTGCCTCCTCTAATATGGCTCACCCAGACTGTTCCAATCAGACTCCCTTTCCCACCCCCTCTTCCCAGTTCTTGGTTTTACCTCTTTAATGTGGAGGAAGTCCTTGGCATCAAAAGAGATGGCAGTGCTTGGGACAGGAACATCTTCATCCAGAGCTCCACAGTAACTCACGTTGGTCTTGACAGCAAACGCTACTGGTTTGGACTACAAAGAGAAACACATCACAACTTTCCTGAATCAACAGTTGTACCAAATTAATAAAACCCAGCAGGGGATGCTGCCAAACCCAGAGCAATTCAGCCCTAATAATTTTCATCCAGCAGAGCTCAGCCCCCTATTTACAGGAGGGTATTTTACATTATATTCCCAATTTGACACAAGTGCCAAACTCTTCCAAAAGAGCATCACTGTTACAAACCAAGTGTGACTTTGACCCCCAGGCAGAAGCTCAGTGGCACACACAGCTCAGCTGGTGAAGCTGAGAAGAACACACCTTGGCCCTCTCAAGCTGGATGGCTGCTTGCTGCTCCCTTTCCTGGCGGATTGCTTCCCTGTCTTCTTCCAGAGAGACATCAGAGTCTGAGGGTCTGCTCGTGTACGAATCTGCTGAGCCCTGCAAGGAGATTCAGGTCACTGGGGAAACACAGGGAACAAACAGGAACCCCAGTCCCATCCAAGGAACGCTTTTAAAATGTCTCTTTATTCATTTCTTTTGAGTGGGTTTTACATCTACAAACCCTGCAGAATTTAGCAGAGGAATGACCTGGCTTTGCCCATCGGGTGCACTAAGGCAGAGGCAAAAATCCCAGGAAAAACCTCTCTCTTCACTTTCTTACTGACCCAGAGAAATCCAGCTCAGCTATGGGCACTGTCCAGGAGTCTCCACAGTATTTCAAACAATATTTCAATCCTGTTTGACAAACTCAGACTCAGTATTGGCAAGGGTTAGGTCCCATCAAACATAATTAAGGTATTACAAAGGTTGGTTTGAATCATCCCTCCCCATGAATACACCCCACTGTGTCAGTGCTTTGCTCCCACTCCCACTGAGCTTTGTTCTAGCATTCCAGAGGGGAACAGTGGCAAAAATGACATTACTGAAAGCTACTCAACAGGGCAACACCAAAGCTCTCTGTGCTGTGACATGAAACCATGTACAACAGCAGGGAGCACAGCCTGGCAGGGAGGAAAGGAGTGCTGCCACAGGTGGATTTTTTGCCTGAGACATTATTCAGGACACCTGGAAACACTTGCAGTGTGGAGTGGCTCCTTTTTTGTCCATACAGATCAACTTCCAGCTTCCTACACACCTGATATTTTGGTGAGCATGGAGCCTATGGAAAGGCAGAGCTTTAACCTTGCAAAACAGGGAATGTTCACTCCTGAGGAATCCATTACGTCCTTAATTGGTTTTTTCCTTACATTGATTTATATCCTGCAGCACAGGGACACATGTTTGTACAGGAGGAGTCAATATCCTTGCTCTCCATGTAAACTAACATATTCTTAAATATTGCTGTGGATCCATAGCCACTGCTGTGGATCCCTATCCACTGACATGAATCCATATCCAGCAGAAGATTTCTGGCTCTCCTTGTTCCATACTCACGGCTTGGCCTCTCCCTGGGAAGGGCAGATTTCCTCCGTGCCAAGAACAGGATTTGCCCAATGGGAGCTAATCCATGGCTGTGATTTTAATCCTGCTCTTCCTTCTGCTTCCTTTGGGATGTAGCAGAGACCAGGGAACTCAGCAGCCCCAGCACCTCTGGTGCTGCTGGGGGGCTGCCAGTTCTTCCTCTGTGCCCACCCTGGTGGTACCCAATGATCACTGACAGGGAGACAAGAACATTTCCTCTTCTGTTCCAAGGGAAGTGTATCAGTGGGAGATTGAATTTACACAGTCACATATTCTAGTCCTAAAATTAAAGCCTGTCCTCCACACCACGAGCTGCCAAAGCAATGAAAAAATAGAAAATTTAAAAAAAAAACAACAACTATCCCCTCCCCCAAAGCAGGAGCTGCAAAACCAGAGCAACCCTGTGACGATTGATTTGTCCACCAGACACTCTGAAGATACTTTTGTACCTGCTTTGTAGCTGCTGATCTTCACTTCTTTTATTTAAAGACAACAAAGCTTCAACAGCAGCAGAAAAGGAAGAAGGAAAGGTAATCACCTGCTCTAAATAATAAACCAAAAGGCATAATAAGAAATACAAATAATACACTGCAGTAGGAATGGGCTTCTCTCCAAGTCTTAGTCCTACCTGGAATAATACACTGCAACAGGAAGGGACCACATCCTGTTTCTCACCCACAACTCTCTGACCACGTCTTTTCCCNCCTATCTATTCATCCAGGACTCCTGATCTGATTCAGCTCCCTAAGGGAATTTACCGGGAGCACATTCCTGTGCTGGACACACCGCCTCCAAACCGGCTTTTCCTGGGGTGTGTGTGAGCAGTGACTGCCGTCAGCACAAACCAGAGCAGCTGATCCTGCAGGGCCACCCCCGGCTGCCGTGCCAGCCCATCCGTGCCTGGGTGCCGAGTGCTCCCCACTGGTACACTCACATCCACATGATCCCGCTCTCCCAAGTTATGCCAAGCACCAAACGGCTTCTGTGGAAGCTGCAGCCCCAGGACTGTGACTCACCCGATGCTGAACTGCAGCATCACACGGGAATAAGGCCCTGCTGTGCAAACAGCAGCGAGGGGCACAAAGGCANTATCCCCTCCCCCAAAGCAGGAGCTGCAAAACCAGAGCAACCCTGTGACGATTGATTTGTCCACCAGACACTCTGAAGATACTTTTGTACCTGCTTTGTAGCTGCTGATCTTCACTTCTTTTATTTAAAAACAACAAAGCTTCAACAGCAGCAGAAAAGGAAGAAGGAAAGGTAATCACCTGCTCTAAATAATAAACCAAAAGGCATAATAAGAAATACAAATAATACACTGCAGTAGGAATGGGCTTCTCTCCAAGTCTTAGTCCTACCTGGAATAATACACTGCAACAGGAAGGGACCACATCCTGTTTCTCACCCACAACTCTCTGACCACGTCTTTTCCCCCTAAATTTTCCACACACTGCAGGTGCATGGAAACAGGGAATGGGACATCCCCTGGCAGGACAGGGAACAACACTGCCCACGTGGGTGGATGGCAGGGATCATCCCTGGGAAATGGTGAACAACATGTGCACAGCCCCGTACCCACCCCAGGATCACTGGGGCTGGAAAAGCCCNGTGCCAGCCCATCCGTGCCTGGGTGCCGAGTGCTCCCCACTGGTACACTCACATCCACATGATCCCGCTCTCCCAAGTTATGCCAAGCACCAAACGGCTTCTGTGGAAGCTGCAGCCCCAGGACTGTGACTCACCCGATGCTGAACTGCAGCATCACACGGGAATAAGGCCCTGCTGTGCAAACAGCAGCGAGGGGCACAAAGGCAGCCTGGCTTGGACTGGAATTTGGGTTCTGTTTGCAGTATTTGATGTAAAATCAGGATATTGCCAGAAATATTGTGCACTACTGACAGAACATCGTGCGACAAGCCAACACAAACACTGCTGTCTGCTCAAGTGCACCCAGTTCTGCTCTGACAGCTCCCACTTGCTGAAACTGCAAGAGCGAAGTGAGAGGAAAAGGAGGAGGAAAGAAGTCATTCCCCATCTTTTTCTGTACACCAAAATGTTACTAAAGGAAGGATTTCTTCCAGGACAGGGGCTGCCAGGGAGGGCTGCAGTGCCCATCCCTGGAGTGTCCAAGGAAGGACTGGCCATGGCACTCAGTGCCAAGGTGGGGATGGGGCACAGCTTGGATTCCACGGGCTGGGAGGGCTTTTCCAACCTCAGGGGCTCTGGGATTATGTAAAAAGACCCTTTAATTTCTTTATTTTCACACTGCTTTGAGAGCAGGCTGATCATTTGAGGATCTCACCTCTGCCCAGAGTTTCACGCTTGCACATAATATTCACACACTAATTATCACTCTGTTACCCACACTCAAACTCACCCCCTGGGACACAGAGGGACTTTGTCAAGTGGGGGATCAGTGAGTTCAGGTGACAATTTGAAGGAAACAGGCTTTGCTGGATAATTACAATACTCAAGGCAATGAAAGGTTCATTTCTTACTTTATACTTTGGACTTCTGTGAATTCGTCTTGCAATTTATTATGTATTTTCTCCCTTGTTCCTTCTCCTCTCTCATCAATTAGTGTAATTTGGCTTTGATAAAAGCATGGAGGTTTGAAGCAATCCCAAAAACACCAGGGAAAAGAGTAAAGCAGAAAGAACAGTGGGTCTGTTTATTCTTATTCTCCTGCTCACTGACTGGTCTTACTTTGACACTGATGTGTGCCAAGGTGGAAATATTCCCAGAGAATGGGGATGCCCCAGCATTTTAGGGAGGAAAACACGACCTGAATCCTCTTGCTGGACACTACAACAACAGCCAGCCAGCTCCAGCCTTCCTCTTGCTGCAGGAATTACCAACCTTTAGCTGTTAAGGCTAAAAAACCAAAGACTTCCTGAGCTTGCAAATAATTTTTCCCCAAGTGCCATAAATACACAGCTCAGAATTGCTCTCTCCCCATCCATAACCTGGAATGCTGTCACATCACTCCTGCAATTAAGGCAGCAATCCATTAGCAGCTCCAATCAGCCAGATGACATGCAGGCTCTTTGGAAAAGATTTAGGGGGCTGCAGAGTCCACCACAGCCCAGGAAGCCTCTGGGAAAACATCCCTGCTCCCAGAGAGCTCCTGCCTTAGCCATTAAGCAAGACAAGGGGGCAGCAGTGCCTAATTGGAGCATCCCTCTCTCCCAGACAGACTTGCCAGGGGCGTTTGGAGCACAGCCCTCCAGCCAGGAATGTGCAGACTCGGGGCACACACGGCAATCCCTGTGCTCCGTACGGCAGATGTATGGAGAGGAAAAGCCTGGGATCTGTGCTCAGCCACACCCGTGTTTGCAGCTGAGAACGTGAAAAATGCCTTTGCACAGCACAGAGTTCACGGTGCAAACCCACTCTGCACACGACAAAGTGCTGGAACTGCCAGTGTTCCTCGAGGCACCCAATCCTCTGGAATGCTCTGCTGGAGCTTGGTTGATATTCCAGCTGGGGACAGCATGAAATACTTGATGGGAAAGAAGACCCCTCCCGTCCCATCCTGGCCTGTCTCCCCTCCTGTGTCTCCTTTAGCTCCTTCCCCAGGAGCAATCCCTCCTGGCACCTCCAGATTCCCCTGCAGGATTTCGGATGCCCCCGGCAGTTTGACCCTGGAGACACCGTGTGCCAATGGTTTGAAATCCACCCAGTGCCGCCCCTGCCATGGGCAGGGACACCTCCCACTGTCCCAGGGATCCCAACCTGCCCTTGGACACTCCCAGGGATCCAGGGGCAGCCACAGCTTCTCTGCCCAACCTGGGCCAGGGCCTCCCCCCCCTCCCAGCCAGCAATTCCTGCCCAACATCCCCTCTCTCCCTGCCCTCTGGCACTGGGAAGCCATTCCCTGTGTCCTGTCCCTGCATCCCTTGGCCCAAGTCCCTCTCCAGCTCTCCTGGAGCCCCTTTAGGCTCTGGAAGGGGCTCTAAGCTCTCCCTGGATCCTTCCCTTCTCCATGTGAACACCCCCAGCTCTCCCAGCCTTTCAGGATGTATGTTTAGAAAGAACAATTTATTTAATTTACCCTGTGATACAGGTCTTTAAACTGCTTATACACAACACTTCTGAACTTGCCATGGATGGAAATAAGGACGAAAGACTCTTTTTTAGTACCAGAACAGCACAGAAATGTGAAAGTTCAATATAACCCCATCAGAGAGGTGGCTCTTTTTATTTACCAGATATCACAAGGTTCAGGCAACTCAGGGGTTATCTACTGATATTATTAATAGCAGTATCTTTTCTTCATTGCTTTGCCACCTCTTTTCCATTGCACTCCTTCCCTCCTGAGCACAGCTCTGTCTCCACGTGGGGCTGAGGCCTCTTCACACTCTGACAATGAAACAGCCAAAATCCTAAATGCTCCCACCACAGGAAGAGGGAAGGTTCCACCACCCCATCCTCCCGCTCCCGTTCCCATGAGACAAAGCCATTGAACTGAACTGAACAAATCCCAAGTGTCCTCTGCAGCTCCCAGGGAGAATCCAGGTCACATCCCTCCTCACCGAGTTCCCAGAGAGCTGACAAAGCTCCTGACAGAGCACGAGGAGAACAGACAGGCACAGAGGTGGCTGAGGGCCATATGCTGCCATATGCCATGGATGTTCCAGAAATGATTCCAGACCCTCCCAGGAGATGTGTTCCTTGTGGAGGACTGGGACCATGTCCCTGGTTTAACTCCCAGGTCACTCCTGTCAGTGTGCACACACAGTCAGTCCCAGGAAAACAAGAAGCAAAACTTGAGGACTGGAGAAAACCCCGTGTTTTCATGGGGTCCCCACAGTTGGTGCTGCCTGGGCCCAGCACTGGGGGGCAGCTAAGTTTAATTAGTGATGTAATTAAGAGGCAAATGAAAACCAGTCTGGCATGGAAACGTTGCTGTGCTGCAATAGAAGCTGGGGCCAGGAGAATCTGTGTGTGCCCAGGAAAATACTGCAGAGTCCCATCCCAAGGGCTGGAATGAGCCTTCCCTGGGAGCTCCAGGCAGGAGAACCAACCCTGTGCACTAAGGAACCAAAGGGGTTATTCCACGGCCACAACAGCCCCTACTTTGCTTTTAATACCCTCTAGAATTATAGATATTCCCCTTGAATTACAAATTGCAATGTTAATATCGAGGTCCAGTAGCAAAGTGATTTTAGAAGGATTTTCCCCCAAATTCCCACATAGGAGACGCTGAATGTGGCACTGAAGGTCCAAACAGGACAAGGTTCATTCCCAAGCAAAAGATTTTGTGCTGAATCCTCAACACACAAACCAGCTGCAGAACCACTTGGCACTGAGTTGTGCTTGCAGAATGAAATGCTCAGCAATTATTTCCTTCTATATGTTTGGTAAATTTATTTAAGACAACTCATTAGGTGTCTCAGCAATTTGGAAATTACTAGGTAGTCAGAACATGGTTTTTTTCTTTGTGAATACTGATTATTAGAAACTAGGGCAACTGTTCTAACATTCCATGATCTCCTTTTTACCCTGGATTTCAAATCTTGCAGTCATCTCTCCTTCCTCCAGCTGCCTTCAGCTCAGCACAGATTGTGTTTCTACATTTAAGAAATGGAGTTTAAATAAAATACTAGCAATATATATATATATATATATACTATCAAACTACTCCATCTTTTGGTAATGTTCAAATGAACATGCAAGACACCAGGTTTTACCTGACAGGAATTGCATGAAGCCCAAGGTAGTGGTTATACAATATATTAGCTGAACTTTTCCTTTTCACATGTTAAAAATTCAGATCTTCCCACACAAAGTAACACCCAAAGCACTTTTCCCACAGTCTCCAAGCACAGGGAAAGGTGAGGATCAATCACAGCCAGAGTGATGGCTACAGGCTCACATGGTTTGTACTCAAAAATGTGCTTGAACCACAAAATTTGAGCAACACACGAAGCTTTCAAACTCCATTTTTTGTGTTCAGCCATGAAGGAGCAAAGAATGCTGTGATCTCTGCTTTATTCCAACTGCTCCGAGTGAGACCCGGGACTGAATCAACACCTGAATCTGAATTTGGCTTCGATCCCTGCAGCTGGTCCCTCTTTGTCAGGAAAGCCATTCACAAGTCCCAGGAGAGAAGAAAGGTGCTTTTTCCATGATAAAAGGCACCAAACTGAAGCTGCAACAGTACAGAGACACTGCTTTATTTTTCCTAATTACTTCAGCTCTTGAAAGCCTCGAATGATCTTCCCAAGGCTCTGGGGAAGCTGCTGGTGGTGCCACCTGACAATAAAAGTGCACCTGGAATCCTACATGAGCTCCCTGAAAGGATGTGTTCCCCGAGTCAGGAATGTTCCATAAGTTCTCCAGGAAAAAAAGGGATTACAAATACTGCCCCCAAACTAAACTTAACCATCCTGCCAACTCCACAGCATCTGTGGTTACCATATGTGGTCTGCCACAGCATTCCCTCAGACACACAGTGGGAAGCCTTCAGCCAGGAAGGCCTGGAATAACGTGGTGTATTCCTAAATCACCTTCCAACCACCTCCCTGTGCTGGCTGGGATGAAATGTTCCTGCTGGAATGGGTGGGTCACCTTTCTGGTTTTAAAATCACACCTCCAGCTTGTTCCTTGTTACAGCAACACGGACACGTGGCTTGGGATGTGGAAGAGGATCAGCTCCCACTTCTCCCCTTATTTCACTCTGTTCAAGTTTATTCCCAGCTTTTGTCTTCATCCATCTCAGCTTGGATTTCTTTCCCTGGTGCCCTCGTGTCACCTTTGGGAAAACCAGGGGTCCCTGTGCCAGGCTGGGCCTGTTCATGCCCTGTCCTTGGACTGCTCCTGGGAATCATGGAATTCCAGACTGGCTGGGGATGGAAGGGACATTAAAGCTCATCCATTTCCTTGGGCAGGGACACCTCCCTCTATCCCAGGGATCCCAACCTGCCCTTGGACACTCCCAGGGATCCAGGGGCAGCCACAGCTTCTCTGCCCAACCTGGGCCAGGGCCTCCCCACCCTCCCAGCCAGCAATTCCTGCCCAACATCCCATCTCTCCCTGCCCTCTGGCACTGGGAAGCCATTCCCTGTGTCCTGTCCCTCCAAGGTAATACAAAAAGTCCCTCTCCCTCATTTTTGTTACCCCCTTTAGGTACTGGAAGGCCCCAGTGAGGTGTCCCTAAAGCCTTTCCTTCTCCAGGCTGAACAAAGGAAAAATTCCAGAGCTCACATACAACATCTAAGTTTATTTTCCTGCAGGACTGACCAGCAGCACCCATTCATTGCCTCAACTGATGTTTGCCAACTTCCAAAAAACCCAGTCCATCTCTCCTTGGGTTGCAAACTCACATGGAATATTTCACCCTCAAAGCAGGAATGTACAATACAGTAATCCCCAGAATAATGAAAATGTGAGGAATGAAGTGGAATTTTCCTCAGTGCTGAAAAGGCTGTTGCCACCTGTGTGTTTTCACTGCATGCTCTTCCTAATTCCAACAGCTAATTTAAAGAACTTACATCTTTTTTTAAGGATTTTTATGATTACAGTGCCCTGATTTTCTTCTTCACCACTTCCCACACCATCAGGCTTTACACCACCAAAATAACTCTGAATATTTTTTATTTTTTAAACATCACAGAATCACAGACCCAGACTTCCATCTTCAACAGAATTACAGGAAAACCACTTTGTTTAAAATATTCCTGCTGTGTGGTGAATGGGAAGGGATGGCAAGGAATTGTGCCCTGCTGGGAGGGCGTTGTTGAAATGAATTTCATGCTGCTTAATTTAAGCCAAGCAACTGATGGAGTTTGGGCTTAGGCTGGGTCTGTTGTGCTGTGGTTTTAATCAGCTTCTCCCTTCCAAAAGCTTCCAAACCCAGAGGTTTAGAAACACTAATAAATGAGGCTTACAAACAGAGCATTTAATTTTATTATTTTTTTACCTTTTTTTACGTTTTTTCCACTTTCTTTTTCTTTTTTTCAGGGAACTGCCACGATCTCTGATTATTTTCCTTGCAGCAAATTCTGAGATCACAGGACTGCTGAACCTACAACAAGCTATTAGGGACTGCTAGAAATATCTCAGTAAGAAAAAGCCCTAATTTTCTAAGTACTTTTCACCCTGTAAATAGCAGCTCCTTCCCCCAAAGCCTTGCAATCTAAAAACTCAACGTGCTGAGAGCAAAATACAAGTGAAAGCACATCTTGCTGTCACCTACTGAGGTAATACTTGAGTGACACTTCATGGGGCTGAATTGCTGTAATCAAACAGGGAATATCCAAGGACTTTCTAGGACCTCAAGGTTGTTGCAGGCTGTACTTTGGCTGGATGGGAATTCACAGGGATAGGGCTGGGAATTAGTGGGGGCAATTACAGCAACTCTGCCCTGATCCTGCAGCTCTGAGCTGCACCTCAAACAAATTAGGGGGGTTTTATCACTACATGAAACGAGGGGGAAAAATCCCCACTGATAATATTTGATGTTTCCATACCTTTCCCACTTGGATATCAGTCCACAGGTTGAAAACACACCTGTTTTGAGAGGTGTTTGTTGTCACCAGGTATTTTCAGGGTAAGAAGGACAAAAAGCCCAGGACAAGCAATAGTTATTTGGGGAATGAGAAACAGGAACAACCAAGTCTCAAAGATTTTTAAAGACTCTTGGGATGCCATGGCTACAGAGTCTCTCCACATATTGTTGGGATTAATGGGAAGGGACTGAGTTAAGCTGGGTAAGAATGCAAATCCAGGAGGGAACAGCAAAACCTTGGGCTACACTTCAACTCCAGACTATTTTTTTTATATATATAGCATGGTCTGAAGTTATTTTCCCAAATTCTTATGAACAACAGGAGCTTAGGACAAACTATTCCAATTTTACATAGTGCAGCATTATTTGACTATATTTGAGTATCTCAAGGCCAGGTTGGAGCAACCTGGGATAGTGGAAGGTGTCCCTGTCCAAGGCAGGGATGAGCTTTAAGGTCCCTTCCATCCCAAACCATCCTGGGATTCCATGATTGACAGTAATTTAGAGAGTTAAATATTAGAAATTCAAAGACAGTATTTTTCTTATTCAATAACTGCCTCCAAAATAGATTCTTAATTAAATGTCTTAGGAGGAACAACAGTTTAATATTCCTTCTTGCTAGCATCCAACAAGCACTCCAATCAAGGAAAAATCCTTTAGGAATCACTGTCATACTCACAGGCCCCTGGATTTGGCATAAACAATAACTGAGAAAGACCCTGATGGTCTCGTTCTGTGCAAAAAGCTCCTTTTCCATCAAAATTGTCACATGCCCCAGTAAACACAAATCTACAGAAGCAAACAGGACAACTTTAAGCACCTGGATATTGTTCTCTGCTGAAAGAAGGAAAAAAAAATGCCTTGGCAGGAGTGGAATCTGTCAAAAGCTCGACAAGATTTCAAACTCTTATTTTGGTCTAAAGCTCTTGCCATTATTTTGGGATATTGCAGAAGAGGTACATCTGTTCCAAAGAAAATGTCACTGCTGCCAAAGGTTCTGCTGGTGCCCTATAAATCTGCCCGGAAACACAAGCAGAAAGGCAGGGAATGGGATGATGGGTGAAGTCAGTCTGGACAAAGGGACAGCAAATACCCAGCAGGAGGAAGGAAAATATTCAAAGCTCAGCCATCAGAATATGGAAGTCAGAAGTAAGGAACTCAATTCCCAAGGATGGAGGATGGTGGTTCCTCCCAACCACCCTGAGGCTGATGTTACCCCAAGTCAGTTCCCTTGGATAGGGAAGTGTCCCTCTGAGATCAGACCAAAACCATTCCTTGCACTTCCAAAGAAAGGGAAGGATGAGGGGCAGGATGCAAATCAAAGGCCAGGCAGCTGAACTTCGGGAATTTCCCCAAATCCCTTTCTGCCCAGGGCTAAACGGAGTAAATTCCCCAGGACTCAGATCTTGAATAGACAAACTGCTCCTGCAGGACAGACAAACCCTCCCCTTACACTGCAGCTCCTGGAACAGAATATTCCAATGTTGTGATTCCGTGACATTGATCCAAACACACATACAACCCCCCCAGTGACCCCCTGTCACCGAGGAGATGTGGGGATGAACACAGGTTATGTAAGTGTTAGTGCACCCCTGGCACTCCTGGACACACCACCGGGACATCTCCGTGCTCCGGGATGATTCACTCCAAGCGCCGGTGCCGGCAGGAAGGAAAGGCTTGGATTTACCCTCCCATTCTCTCCGGTGCATTTCAGCATTAGCTGGCCCTTACTGCCTCCTCTCCGTGCATTCGCAGAGCGTTCCCCATGCCAGGAGCTGTCCCTGGAAGCCGCAGGACGGCCCCCGTGGGAGCGGCTCCGTGTTCAGCCGCAGTGGCCGCCGTGCAATTCCCTCTTCCCGCGGAGCTGAACCCGCAGGCAGATCCAACGACTCCGGCTCCCGTTCCGTGACTCCCGCCGTGTGCCAGCGGCGCTGCGCTGTCAAACCAGCGCTCCCTGCCGTGCCCAGCATCCCTCTCCCGGGTCGGCAGCCTCGGGAATGCTGCGGACTCGGAGGGCAGAGGGGGCTCCAGCAACCTCCTCCATCCCACAGAGCTGCTGATCCCCCGGGAGCACGGCAGTCCTCCCCAGGGGATGAGCCGGCACTGCCTGCCGGGGGGACTGCGGGTGCAGAGGCCGCGGATGTCACGGTTTTTCCAGGACAGACCCAAACCTTCCCGAGACAGGGCCAAGGAGGGGCCAGTCACCTGCTCTGTGCCCAGCACGGGCTGTACTTGCATGGCTGCACTTCCATGTCTGGATTTCCATGGCTGCACGGAGGACGTGAGGTCTGGGTGTCCACTCGGGCTTCCCACACTCACTTTCCATCCCTAAGAGGGGATTTTTGCACAAAAATACAAAAAAACCCCAAAATCCCAGAGTCTTCCCTCTCTTTGGAGGCAAAGGCATGGACCTGCTCTCCAGGAATGTTGTCCAGAGAAGCTGTGGCTGCCTCATTCCTGGAGTGTCCAAAGCCAGGCTGGACAGGGCTTGGAGCAACCTGGGATAATGAAAGGTGTCCCTGCCCACGGCAAGGAGTGAAACTGGATGATCCTTAAGGTCCCTTCCCACCCAGGCCATTCCGTGCTCCCTGTGTTCCTGTTAAGTTCCAACCCTGCTGTCCATGTTTTCCAGAGGGAGCTCAGTGGCACCACAGGCACAGCCAGGATTCAAGGTGGCTCTTGCCACACTCGGGTTTGTCCCTCTCACAGCTCCCCCCCTACTGCAGCTCTCCCGTCCATCCCAAAACGTGGCAAGAGCTGTGCAAACCACACATCACCAAATGAGCAAGATTCCAAGTAAGTGACAGGACAAACGTGCTGAGCCTCAGGGAGGAGGGACAGTGCTCGTGCAGCCTGGCAGGATCCCAACAGGAATGCTAACACAGAACATGGCAAAGAGCAGGGGCTGGAGCTCCCGTGTGGCAGCAGCTCCCAGCCAGGCCCAGCTGAGAGCACAGGCAGAGACAGCAGTAAAACCAAACGAGCACAACCCCCCTGAGGCTGCAGCCACTTGGGACACCACTCTGCTCATTTCCTTCCTGAAATGCTGCTTAAGCTTCCAGCTGCTGGGAAGTAGCTTTTTTTCCCCTTTTTTTTTTTGCAAGTAATGCAGCAACTGCAGTTGGGTGAAGAGGGAAAGGGAGGAATTATTTAACAGCTGAAAGAAATGAGCAGGAATCAGGACTTTTGGGCTGCACTTCATTGAAATACATCAATTTAGCTCCACTGAAAACTAGGTTTGGCTTATCCCTCAGCTCAGTTCTGGGCCCAGATTTCAGATTTAAAGGCACATGTGGTTTCTATTCAGGCAGCCAGGTTTGAGACTGTTCAGCAAAAGCAGCCTGCAAAGCTGTGATGCCTTTGGACAGGCCTTTTCACTGATCAGTTTTCAGCAAAACAACCCTGCAGTGCTTGTATTTATTGTTACTCTGAGGATACAACCAGGATTGTAAGGGATGAGCCCATGCAGAAGAAAGGCTTTAGGAATACCCAGTTGTTGCTGAGGAATGTAAAACATTCAATTCTGATGCCAAACAGGTCTCATACATATTCTATGAATTAAAATCTTGTTTATGAAGGAAGACACAAAATATCTGTGCAAAGTTACAACCCTTTGAATTCATCTTCCCCCTCAGCAGGTACAACGTGCACACAGAGAACCTGCACGAGAAATCCCAGGAGTGAAGATTCCTCCTGCAGACAACAAGTCCATGGAATTATGATGGGTTTGAGTGTTACATCCAAGCATTGTAGAGGTTGCCCAGAGAAGCTGTGGCTGCCCCTGGATCCCTGGAAATGTCCAAGGGCAGGTTGGAGCAGCCTGGGATAGTGGGAGGTGTCCCTGCCCATGGAGGGGGTGGGATTGGATGGACTTTAATGTCCCTTCCAACACAAACCATTCTGGGCTTGCATGAAATTGGACTCCAAGCCAACAAAAAGGGAACATTCCTATGTGATATATCCAGAACAGAGTCGTGAGGCTAAAAATTTAACAAGGCTCCTAAATATTCTGGTAGGCAAAACATCTTCAGCACCAGCACTACCATGACATCCAATGCAGATTCCAAGGCCTAAATCAACTTCTTAATCCCATTCAGCAGAACAATTTCTATGTCTCCACCACCACTGTATCCATTTTCAATGTGTAACAGGAAATATTCCAGTCTCCCAGACTCCCACTCAGACTGACTGTTTACACAGAGGAGACCTGATGGATTAAAGGGAAATATTTCCACTCTGGGGTGGAACAGGAGCTGTTCAGCAATGTACTACTACACTTACTACCACTCTACTCCTCGGGGCAGCAAGAGAAAAGTGACAGGCAGCTGCATGGAAATCAGCATGGAAAAATGTAGGGAGGCAAAACAATTAATTTGTCTGGTTTTCCATCTGTCAATACCCCATTCTAATAAGAGATCAATAACAAGTGCAGAGTTCCAATATTCCTGGTTTATGACTTATCTTGAGAACATTTTAACTCGAATAAGCAGCACAATGGGGATAAAGCTGCTCCTCACATCTTGTCACAAACCTGGAAAACAAATGTATTTTGAAGTGACTCTGCCCACTTTTCTGGTTCAGACACTCCATAACACACTCCAGTGCAAGTGTGTTACCAGGGAGGTGATGTTGCTTTTAAAGAGCCAAACCTTCCATGAATCCAGCTGGAGCCAACAGCAAGGATCACTTTGGTGGGGCAGGATGAGTAAAGCCACTGGGTGTTTTTCCTTGGTGAGATTTTCCCTGGATTGGTCATAATTGCAACATCCCTGCCCCAGAGTGATGCTGGGGCTTGTTCTATCAGCATCTGATGAGATGAGCACTAATTGTTTGGGAACATGACATTTTATCCTGGTATCTCCTGACCTCTGTATCTCAGCAGAGATTAACTGATGATTTGTCAGAACACATCATTTTCCCAGGCACGAGACACACACATTCTTCAGGGAATACACCAGCCACAGTAGGAATGGGGCTTAAAAACACTGTCAACAAATCCTGCATGGAAAGGGGAAGTCTGTAAAGAAGCAGCATGAGGGTAACCACTAGAAACATGATTTTATTCTTACTGTAAGAGATGAAAGGTTCTGATAAAGTCTGAACTAACGGCCTAGAGGTTTTCAGGTTGAGCAGGAACAGGGAATGAGGAGGATGCCCTGGCCACCCTGTATCTTACCCATGAGGGGAAGAGGTTTGTGGCTAATGGACATGGCTACTGAAAACTAAACCCTCCAGCCTCACACCCCCCAGGAACACCCAGCACAGCTTTTTCCAAAGGAAACAGGACATTTCTGTCAATGAAATCACTGTGGTGCCACTGTACCAAGGACACACAGCCCATGGGAGGGAGCAGAAAGCACAAATGAGCTGAGCAGCACCAGAGTCCATTTGCAGGGAAATGTCCCAGCACGGGAAAAAGCCCTGGGAGGACTCACAGAGAAAATGTATATGGTATAAGCAGAACTCTCTCAAAATAGAAGGGCTTGTGAAGTTTTATATGAAGTGTTAGCAGCTCGTTCAAACACACCCTTCCCCACTTCAGTACTCAGCAAGAGGATGGGGAGTATTTTTTCCTCATGATTTCTCCCTTACAGCAACCTGTAACAAATCAAGTCAGTGCCAGGCTCCATTCCCCTTGCTGGGGAAGCAGCACAGCCAAACAGCTCCACTTCTGTAACTTAGACAGCCCTGCTACTATGTGACTTCTGGGGGAAAAAACACACAGCAAAACACACCAAAGAGCAGCCCCTTGTCCCAAAAGCAGCAAAAAGAAACAGCAAAAGCAGATTTACATCCTGTGCTGTGCATGAACGAAGTCAGGCCCCACTGGCTTCTTCCAGCCCTCCCTGCTGCTGGAAAAGCTTGGCTCAGTCTGGATGTATGAGCATCCTCCAAATCCAAAATCCAGTTTACCTGGATTTACGGTGGGGCAGACAAAGGTGGGGACAAGACAGAGTCAGTTGGACAGAACCCCCCAGTTCCCTCCCTTTCTGCTTGGAAAGTCCTCCTGGAGTAAGGGAATGGCTGAGGTTGGAAGGAGCTCCTGAGCCCAAGGAAGCTCCTTGTCTGTGGTTCCCCAACAGTTCCACACGGATCTGCAGGCAGTGAATTCAGCCCCATGACCTGGAAGGTGTCAGGAGAGAAGGTGCCCATCAGGAATGGACCTCTCCTGACAGAGGGAAAATGCCTGGAAAAACCTGTGCCTGTTCACAGGCTGCTGACTTCCTAACTGTGCTCCACATATGGCACCTGGCTGGAAATATATGTTGAGACATGGAAAGAAGGAAGGGACACGGCAAAATAAGACACTCAGGAACTGAAACCAGCTCACTTTTGGCATGAAAATTAGTGACAAAGCACTGTGGAAAAATACAAGGAGAGTTTGCAAGCAAATCTTGACACCACCTGGGATCCCGCTGGAACTCAGCACTCAGCCAGCCAAATGACATTTTGGAATTAATTACCAGCTTCCAAATGACCATGAACGGTTGTCATCTTGCCCTGTTTGTAAAGTAATCTGCATTTTTGCTGATTTTCAAACCCAGGCTCTACTATCTCTCCAAATGCACACTCAAAGGGAAAACATCTCCCAGCTCCGGATCTGCCAAGAACGTGTTTTAGGGAGATAGGGAAGCAAGTCATGACACCAACAAATCCTAGGTTAAGCTTCTGCCCTTGTTATCTGTTATTCCTTCAGCGCCAAGAGCCACATTCCTCCCTGCCATGCCCTTGAGCCCAGGGAGAGCCGATCGTGCTGCCCAGCAGGAGCATTTCCTTAAGCACCGGGCAATTTGGGGAGCGATGTGCGATCCAGGCTCAGCGCCGCTGGGACAAGGCCGCGCCAGGAGAAGGGATCCAAAGCAGGATAAAGCCAGAGCTCATGCCAGGAACACAGAGTTAATAACCACACACCATCCCATGACCTGCAGCTGGAACTGAAAGCACACACTTACCTAAATTCCCCAGTTTGCCCCTTTTACTTAGATGACTTGAAGCTCTTTTTTTATTTTTTTTTTGCATTTTAATGTATTTCTGCTATTAAAAAAGTACCTCTATGGAAACAGCGAGCAGCAATTAATTAAAATGATTTATGATTCTTACTGAAGGTTCTATTTGACTACTACACTATCAAATCACAATGTTACATTTAACAAACAGAAGATCTGAGTCAGATAGAAATCCATTTTCACCTGAGCACAAAACATGGCAGGATAGTTAATGTGGCAGGAGGGCTTTGCAAATTTTAGTAGGAAATTCTAAGCAAAACCACCCAATTAAACCCCCAAACAAGCCGACTTTCCAACCCTGTCACAAGACAAATGTTGGGCAGCTGATGATTCATTAGTCAAGGCAGCTTATTAAGGACTAAAGGAAATGAAAACAGATTTGAAGCTGTCAAAACCACACAAATGCAGTGACCATGTAAAAGCCAAATCTCCCTGAGAATTCAGAAGACATAATGGGCAGAGAATAATCTCTTTTTATCAAAAAACACTGATTCTTTTCCCAGTCAAGGCAGACTTTAGTGCACGCCTGAAACTAAAAATCCTACACAAGCAAACAGCAAGTAGACAAATAGTGAGGCCAAAGATCCTGAGAGACATCAGGATCATGTCCTGACACTGCTCATCCTTTTTGGATGAAACATTAGAAAACTGAACTAATTGAAACGGAGAAATAAGGATTACCTTCAATCTCCAGCCTGAAAACCTCAGCAGGGCATGAAGCACCAAGTGACCACTGAATCCCCTCTGAGCCCATGAAATCCCAGGTTTTATGTGACACCTGGATAAAGATTCTGCCCATTGTCCAAAGATGTTCTGTAAAATGAACTGGGTGTTACAAAACCCAGCGTAGGATCACTAAAGACACAGGATGGAAAACACTCTAAACACACATTTAGATTATTTGTTACTCAAGCTACAACAACTGAGAAGATGCACAAGCAAGCAAAGCTCATCTTTCCTTCTCCTTTAGTGATCAGAGAGGGACCAGACAGAAATGCAATCAATACTTGAAGAGGAACTTCCCTACAGAGGTTTGTTTTGTTATAATCACATTTTTCTACTTGGGCAACACACAGAGATCTTCTTGTCTCAGCTGCCATGAGAAAAGTGTCCCCTGGGAGCAGGAGGAGGAGGAATGTCACTGAACAGGAGGAAGGAGTGGAGCAGTGTCCTCAAAACACTGACCATGCAACTGTGTTTTCCCACTATTCCCATCACCCCTTCCCTAAAAATTCTCAGTAATGCTTATCTAATTCTTGGTGACAGGGGCAGATTGAAGGACACCATCCTGGCTTACACAGCAGGAAGGAAAAGTCCTGCTTCCCTGGTGAATGGGAAGTAGCAGCTCTGGTACTGGCAGCAGGAGGGAGGCTGTGGATGCAGGGATGGGAATTGCCTGAGGGAAACCACACAGGGTCAGATGTGGGTCAAACAGCTGACACAAGTCTAGAAAAGATGGCTCAGGACAAAAAGCAAAGAGGTAAAAGCAGCTACTACAAAAATCTACACCAGGGATGCACAGGGCAGGAAAAGCCACCTTTCCATCTCCTTTAGGGATCAGAGACCACACAGAAATCCCATCAACATGTAAATATGAACTTCCCTACCAAAAGCACGGGGGGGTGAAGGTATAAATGCAGTTCCATCCTGAATGAGTGGGACTGAGGAGAAGAGGCTGACCTGGATGGGAAGCAGGAAGGCACGTGGAGCGAGTGCGGGCTGTCACCAGCTCCTTTGGAATGCTGACACTTCCCAGCACTTCCCAGTGCTTCCCAGCCCTCCCACGCCAGGCCCCTGCTAATCCCATAACCCCCCGTGTTCGCTCCCAGAGGAGCTGAACTTCCCCATCCACAGGCAGCTGCTCCCAGCAGGATAACCCATCCAAAAAACCTCTCACGTGCTGACAGGCCTTCAGCTCACACCGTGGGGGTGAGGAGCCCTTTCCCAGGAGTGTTCTGACAGTTCTGCAGGTACAAAACACACAGACTCCAGACACGTGTCATTCCCCATCAATTCCAGGGGCTGGGAAGGACTTTACTTGTTGCTGACTCCTGGAGGTAATTTCATTAATGAAATGCTGCTGTAATGGAAATGTCATTTCACAGAAGAAAACTGTGCTTTCTTGTGGGAAGGTTTCACTGAAGTTTATTTTGGAAAAAGGGGGAGTATTTCTGAAAGCAAAGAGCACTGGGAAACTCTGGACTGGCCTATGGAGCAGCTTCCAGATCCCTCCCCAGCACAGACACACCTGTGAAAATAAAACACTATTGTTTACAACTATCCAAAGCACAAAAAAAAAGCCCCCAAAATCACAGGGCAGGGCAAGAAATAGGCAAAAATCTTCCCTGGGAAGATGTTTCTCCCTGTGGTCATGCACTTCCCATCTGCTTGTGTCCACAACAAGGCCACTTGTCCCTGCAGAAGTTGTTTGCTTCCATTTCCCAGCACCTCTTTCCCTAAGCAGGGAACTGCTTTTTGTCTACAGTCACTGACAGGTTTTCTCAGCTTCAAGAGTGTAATTTTCCTCCTCCAAAAAGCCTCCCATAAACTAGTGCATCATCTATTTCACATTAATCATCACAGCTGGTAATGGATTGTAATGCCATGCACACACTCATTTCTTTATGTACGGTCCATAAAAATTGTATTTTTGCATGTTTTATAGAGATGTGCACACACAAACACACTACAGTAATAGCTGCTATTACAAAAACCATCGATTTTCTGTTCACTGTTTAAAAATGTCATGTTTGTTGCTGGTTTTAACAGCAAAATTCCACCTGCACGTTTCTCCTGGTGTTCTCTGAGCAGTTAATCTCTACGTTATCCACCAGGAGAAATGAGGTGCCGTGCACTGAGCATTCGCTTCTCCCTTTAATGCAAATTCAAACTGGGTTGTGCACACACGGCCTGGATGAGTTTTACGAGGGCAAGTGCCCACTTTAGGCGGACTAATGACTCCTGTGGATGTGGTTTATTCCCTGCTGGAAGCACTGCAATTAGCACGAGCCCTCCCTCCCCGCTCCCTGTGCTTCAGGGGAGGAAAGAGCACGGACAGGATCCAAGCTCGTGGCAGCTCCAGCTGCACAACAGCCGGGATAAGCCTTCCAGGTCCTAAAGCAGAACAATGGAGAGGCCTTTGCTTTCATCTCTGCACGCTCAGTCCTTTGCTCTTAACTGCAGGGAAGGAGGATTCTCCCCTGATCTGTTTGTCACTGCATTAATTCTACCACGCTGGCTCTCTTTGGTCAGAAAGTGCCACCCGTGAGCCACCCCATTACCTGTCTGCCAGGATACTGTCTCAGCAGGCATTCCCAATCCCTGAGTCAGGAGCTAAAATAATCAGGTACAAGGGTTTAAGCAAGTGGTTCAGGAGCACAAAGCAAACAAACACTCGGGGAATTTTAACTGCTTTGTGCCTGAGCCTTTGGGGTTTAGAGGCTCTGATTTTAACATGTCACCATGAGATGCTGATTTCTTTTAAGGTCTGGGGTTTTCTTAGTTAATGAGAATGTGATTTTCATATATTCCCACGATTCTGGAAATTAAGTTTAGCGAAAACATTCTCAATTACTGAGGGTCTGTAAGTCTCCAAAAGCTGTAAACACCATTATCATCGACTGCTGAAGAGAGCATTAAGGAGCTTGGAAATGACTTCTTCATCCCAACCCTTCCAAGAGGAAGCTTGTTCCTCTTCTGTTAACACAATTCTTCCAGCACAAATCCTAATGCAGATGTCTGGTAGAGGCAGGTCTCTGCTGCCATCCAAACTGCTTTTCCCAACTAATGTTCCTGGAATACATCAGCAGGACCTCACTGAAATATAAACCACACCACCACAAGTTCCACCTCAACACAAGGAAGAACCTCTTCCCATGAGGTTGGCAGAGCCCTGGAACTCTGTCCAGGAAGGGTGTGGAGTCTCCCTCTCTGGAGACATTCCAAACCCACCTGCTCCAGGTGGCCCTGCCTTGGTGGGCGCTGCACTGGATGATCTCCTTCCAATCCCCTGGGATTCTGTGAATACATGGAATTGAGCATCTCAGAAGCACCTTTAAATTCCACCACACATTCACCTGCACTCTCTAATGAACTTTTATAGGTACCACATTTCTCCTACACCAACCCCTACCCAGCAACTCCTTTTTCTTACCCTTACTACTGCCCTTTTAAATTGTCTTCTTAAGAGTGTATTTATACTCTGTGGAAAGACATTAAACCAGCACAAGGCAGATTCAGGATGGAGAGCAGCTCCCAGGAATTCACGCTTTGCCTGGTTTACACAAACATTCAGTCGGATCCCAAAACACATCTCTAAAGGAAGCAACACACTCATATGCACTTGGCATGGCAGCCTGTGAGCAGCAGCAGTGAGAGAGAAAACACAAATTAACACACACATACCGAAAGGGCAGAAATTCCTAAAGCGACTCAAAAGAACTTCCCCATCCTTGGAAGTGTCCAAGGCCAGGCTGGACGGGGCTTGGAGCAACCTGGGATACTGGAAGGTGTCTCTGCCCATGGAATAAGGTGGGCTGTAAGGTCCCTTCCAACCCAAACCATTCCACGATTCTAAGAAACAGTTCTGAACTATTCAAAATACACAGGTTTTCCCCTCAACATGGTGCCCTGTGTTCATTTCAATTCTGCACAGTTGTTGTTCCTCTGTCTCTGAAATACAGGGATGCTAAACCAAGTTGCTGGTACGTGAGGCAACACGTACAGGGATTGCATTTCCAAACCTGCACCGACACAGGCAGGAAAAAATCCTCATCCAAAGGGATACGGGACCCGTCCGCTCTCCCGGGGACACCACATCATCCCATACATACGTCTGCATTGACGTACACTCTATTTTCTGTTGTTATCTGTGTATTTTACGAGCTGGCCACAACGCCTTATGTAACAGATCCCTGTTTAATATGGAACAGCGTGTCCATCGCCGCGGCATTCCCGGCGATCTCCCTGGATGGACAGAACATCCACTCGGACACCCGCGGGAAGCGCTCGCAATTCGGGGCGTCTGCCCACGGCACCGGGGGGGGCTCCGTGCTGCCAGAGACCCATTTTGTGAGGGATATCGGGGGTGGCTCGTTCCCCAGGGAACCACACCAGCCCGTCCCGGCATCTCCCGGGCAGCCCCGTGTCACCGCTCGGCGCCTCGCCCGCCCCACACGCGCCCGGGCTGCGGGTCCGCGCGCCCCCCNGCGGCCGCCTGTGCCCCTCAGACAGCGGCGGCGTTTCGTGATTTATTGACACTAAAACGTGGCTGTTTTACAGTAAAATAGATCTGTTTACCATAAAACAATATCCGCTTAGTCTAGAGGAGACAAGACTGAGGGGATCTCGTTGGTGCATATAAATACCTCAAAGGGGTGCCACAGGATGGTGCCAGACTCTTTTCCCCGGTGCCCAGAGACAGGATGAGGAGCAGTGGCCATAAAATAAAAAAAGAGAAGTATCATCTCAACATGACGAAGAACTGCTTTCCATGAGGGTGGCAGAGCCTGGAACAGCTGCCCAGGGAGGCTGTGGATTCTGCAGAGACATTCCAAACCCGCCTGTGTCACCTGCTCCGGGTGATCCTGGTTGGACTAAATTACCTCCAGAGGTGCCTTCCAACCCTAAATATTCTGTGGTTCTCTGATTTATCTACAATAAAATACAGCCTGGCTTCTTCAAGATCCCTGAGAAAAGGGTTGATTTCTGAGGAGAACCCCCCGCCCCCCTTCAAAATATCTGGAAACAACTAAGAATTAAACACTAAAACACTCATATGAAACACTAAAAATTAAAAGAACACGTGCACACACAATGTCCCAAAACAAGTAAACCAAACCCTGAACACTGAGAATTAAAAGAAGTTTGAAGCTTACTTAAAACTAAATTAAGAAACACAATCTCTAAACTGGTTCCCACTGCAGCTCTAAGACTGAAGTTTCTGGTGTAGCAAATTAAAAAGCAAATAATTAAAAAATAATGTTGGGACTAATTTACAGCTTATTTCCTATCCTTATTAAAACAATTACTTTACATCTCATTTGCAGTGCAATCTGATCCAACATTTCTAGGTTCCCAAATGCTTCCCACTTGCCTTTTCCATTTGCTTCATCTCATTTTCTTACCAAAGGCTTCATTTAGCTGTGCAAAATTCCCACTAATCCCTTGGGAAGTGTCCAAAAGACATCTGAAGTAAAGCCAAAGGTGTTATTCTTACCACATTTACAATGTCTTTCATCAAAGATTCCCCAAAGTTATCCTAAGTCTTATTCCCAATTTACTACTTCTGAAGGAGGAGGATCTCAGCCTGTAAGATTGTCCCTAAAATGTTTATTAAAAACCCTGTGCAGGAGTTAATTTTTACAGCCTGTGCTACAGAGCAGGTTCCCTCCCCACCCTGAAGATCTGTGATGTTGCAGATTTCAAGAATCAATGATCACAATCATTTGTCAGCTCAAAATTAAAAAAAGAAAATGCTGTGAAATCACAAGAAGAAAAAAGTGTCTGAACTTCACGTGGATTTGTAACGATATAATTTAATTCACGAGTCAAGGGAATCACTATTTGATTTCCAGTCCTTACATTTCACATTGTGCTTTTAAGACACAGAGGTTATTAAAAATACATATTTAATGACTCAACTTGAAAGGCTCCTAAAAGATGCTATAAAAATACACACAGCTCATTAAATTGGGATTGTACTTGGAAAAGATCTAAACATAAGGAGCAGTCACACAACCTGCTTCAAGAATTTAACTTGGGTGCCCAAAATACAGTGATGGGGCTGTTCAGGGGGGGTGGGGGCTCTGAATCCCTTCCAACATCCTCAAATCCCTTTTTCCCAGTTGGTTGGAAGGGCTGTGGGTGTGTATGGAAATCCTGCCTCCCCAGATCTCCTCAGAGCCACTGGAAAATGGTCCTGTCCTGCCTTTTGGGGACAACATCCTGCTCCCAGTTCAAGGGATAGACCTGAACTTATATATTGAATCCAAACTTACACACTGAACACCAATTTTCATGGTCTAAGTTGGAAGAAAATCGTCAACAGAGCCAAAAAAAATTGCAAGAACTCCTGTATTTCTAAGGGTTTTTTTTCCCAGCCATGTGTCAAAAATCTTAAATTCAAATCCCTGTATATAGAGGAATTTTAAATCAAAGGCCATTTTTAATATTATGAGGTCATTTATGCAAGAAACACACAACAGAGGTGAGAGAGGAAGACATCCAGCAAATAATACAAATATAATAAATACACTGAAGGAACAGGATGGAGTTTACAAAGAGGGAGCAAGGAATGTTTGCAGAGGGAAGGGGAGACAAACAGGGTGAGGAAAACAGCCCCACATTCATTTCAGTGACAAGCCACCACTCTTCCATTGATGCCTGTAATGCAGAGGGAATGTTCCACTGGATTTATGTGTGCTCATCCCTGTGGGATTCCGGGAAGTCAAACCTCTTGGATTTCCACTCCTAGGACAGCACAGGCAAAAGGGAAGAGCACAATGGGAAGACACTTCAAAGCTCCATTTTTTGAGGTGAACTCCCCAAGGAGTGGCTCAAACAAGCAAAAAAAAAACCCTCCACTACAATAAAAGATGAAGGTCACACGTTCAGTGAAGGTTTGGAGAGATCAAAATCTCTGGCCTGTTTCTGATATTACTAAGCAGGGAATTCCTCCAGGAATGAGCATCCAACCCCATCAGTCTGGGTGTGTCTGTGTGAGAGACCATTTGTGTGGTCTACATTGGAGAAAATTATCAACAGAGACAAAAAATATACAAGAACTTGTGTATTTCTAAGGTTTTTTTCCCAGCCATGTGTCTAAAATGCTGAAATACAAATCCCTGTAATACAGAGGATCTAAATCCAAGGCCATTTTTACTTTATACAAGAAACATGGAATGGGTAAATGAGCTGAACTGAGTCTTTTTAAGGTCTAACCCTTTAAAAAATGTTAATTTTTTGAATGGTTTCAGTTGCTGCATTATACATTTTTTCATATTTATAGGTTTCTATAGGACTTCTATAGGTTTTTATAGGATCTACCCAACACATCAAAACCCAGGCTGTCCCATAACTTCCTTTTAATGTTTGGGGTTGGAGAATGACCTCACCTTGAGACAGAACTTCCTGGACCTGCTTGGAAAGACTCATCCCACACCTTTTATTCCCTTTTTATTAGAACCCTTTCCCAAGTACAAAGGAACTCTTGAGATCTGCATCCATCTATCCCAAAATATCAATTATTCAGCCATTTCTAAGCTACCCAAATGTGGGAATACCGTGTTGTTTTTTTTCCCCAGGGATACAGAACTACAGGAAATTTGATTTCAAGCCTGACCTAATGATTACTCCACCAAATGACAGCACTTGAATGGGATTTTCAGGCCACGTGGCAACAAACTATTTGCATAAAGACACTAAAGTGCTCCTGGAATAAATGGCACCAAGCACTGCACCGACCTGGGATGTCAGTCAGCAAGTTCTCTCTTCTCCCTCCTCCAACAAATCCCACTTCCACTGGGATTTCACCACTGGGAGCTCACTGGGAGTTGAGTGGAGCAGCAGCACTGCAGGTCTCTTTTTTGGGGGGGGCAAAAAGGGATTGCCAGGATTATTAACCCCAATGCAGAGAGAAAGGTCAGGCCAATCCCTGCTCTCATGTCGTGATCCTGCATTTGTAACATTCCTTAGGAGCAGTGGGACAGAATTCCCACAGAAGACAAGGGTTCCATCAACCCACTCCTTCAGAGGACTCCAAACCCCACCCTGTCCATCAGCCCCCTTCCTTTGGAACAGTTTTTTGTCTCTCTCTCCCTCCTTTTCTGACTTACACACAGATTTGATGTGCCTTGGGGTGGAGGTGGGGACAGGAGAACCTCCTGAGATCCCAGTATTCCAACATCATGGCATCTGTGCTACTTGGCACTCCTGGAATGAGTAAGGAAGTATCCCTGAACTCCTGACAGGATTGTGCTGTTTGGGACAGAAGGCTCTGGGAATGTTCAGCTTTTATTCCAGCAGACTAGTGGCTTTAATTCTTGGGATTTCAAGGAATAAATGAGTCTGGTAGGGTCTAATGTGACAGTTCTGGAGGGAGTGAGGTGCCTCCTATAATAAACCACATTTATCTGCACTGTTACATAAAGGCTGCTATAATTACCCACAGTGTGAAGACTTCACTGGCACTTGCTCTTGGTTTAAAGCACCTCCAAGGAGAGGTAACTGGGCTCCTTTTGTAGGTACCCTCTATATTTAACTACTTGTGAAATGTCTCTGCCTGCAGGCACTGTGGGGATTTGGAAGGAGCTCAGCTTGGAATTAGAGGCACAGCCTTCCCAGAGGGTTTTTGAGAGGGAAGAGCAGGTTATCTGAGGCAGCTAATGAATGTGCTCCCAGGTTTTAATCGCTTCCACAGGAAGCAAATCCCAAATCACCTGCAAAATGTTCCCGGGCACAGCCCTGTGTGAACATGGGGATCCCTCTGAAAGACGTGGAGCTTGGGATGAAGGATCTCCACAGGGATATTCACACCCTGCACACTGAGATCTTCCTCCCAGTGCCTCCCAGGCTGCTGAGAAGCTCCAAACTCACCCTCCAGGCACCACCCTGAGGAGCCAGAGTGGATTTATGGCCGGCACTGTCTGGGTTGGTTCTGTTTTTAGGCTTTTATCTCCCGTGCCAAAAACCATCTGGGCCAAAGGATTGAGCTCTTATTTCTTCTTTGAAGCTCCTCTGCTTTCCTTGTGGATGTTGGTCAATCCTAAGTGCTGATGCTGAGTGTTTGTGTCCATCCCTTTAGGCTGCAACTGCTGCAGTGCTGGGAAACGAGCACTAAAAGCCAATTACAAAGTTTATGGGAAGCTGGGGCTGTTTTACCCGAGCAGTGAAAGCCTCCTCTGCACCCTGGGAAGCCCCATCAGGACCGAAACAATCGCCCTCCTGGAGGGAGAACAGCAAAGCTGGACCAGGGAAGCAGCTCTGGGAGTGTCCCAGGAATGTCAGGTACATCCCACCCAACCACTACAGAGCAATAAACAGAAAAGATCTTCCAGTCTCATAAAAAACTCGCAGCCCAGAGAGCTCCTGATCAGTGTAAATACCTCAAAAACATTCCAATATTTGGAGTTTTATCAGGAAACACTCATAAAAAGGTTTCTTGAAACATGTTTTTGATGAATTTTAAGTATCAAGTAACAGCTCTTTATAGAAAATAAAGCTTTGGGGGAGCAGTTGGAGCTGGACAAAGACAACCTGGAAGTTAAAATGAAATTCCAGCTGCTGTAAAATACATGATCTCATGAAGATTTATTTTTTTTTTTTAATTTAGCTAAACTACAACTTTTATTTTGTGTTTAGGGTAACAGACTCAGGCAAATACAGCTCAAACTCATCTCTAGTTTGCTGCTTCTCCTCGGGATTTTACAGGGATGGCTTGATTAGCTTCTTGATTTTATGGCATTTCCCTCTGCTTTATAATCCAATTATCAAAACCTGCAACACACTTGGAATTCCATGGCAAGGAACTGCAGGAAACTCCTCAGTTCAGTTCAGTAGATTTCCATGACACTCATCCAAGTGGAGAAACTGATCCAGAAACAACAGATCAATGAGAGAGGAACCACTTATCCACCCTGACTTCTTTCACTATTTAGTCAGAATACTTGGGAAGTGAGGTGAGAAGTACAAATATTCCTGGATTTAGCTCTGCATATTTAAGTTGAGTTCTTGCCTGTGAAGTCTCTGAGACCTTTCCTTATGTTCCTGAGGAAATGATGATTTTGTGATGTTCTCACCATCCAGGAGCAGAACTCACAGTGTGGGCAAATCCCTGAAAATGGTCACTGCTCTCCATCTTCCTGGGACTTCCCTGGAATAGGTAAAACCCCTATTCCTGGATTCTCTTGGAGATGTTCATTCCCTTCCACTGGCAGTTCCTGCAGGGAACCAAGGGGAACATTTCCAGGGAAGGACTAAGGCTCTGCTCACTTTGTGGGGGCTCAGAGCAGACACCAAGGGGCCCAAACTTCACCCCTCTTCTTCCACAGGCTCCTCATTCCAGGTGGGATCTGCCCCAGCAGGTCCAGGCACACAACTGGGACACAACAGGGATTCCTCATCCACACCTGGAAAGCCAGGTGGGAATTTGGGATGAACTGAGTCATCTGGGCTCTGCCCAGGGGGATAAACAGCTGCAATTCTCCTTTCATTCACCCAACACCTCCAAGCGCTCCTCGTGCCAGCGGGGGGAGCCCTTGGAAGAAAGGGAGCAAATTCCTTCTTTTCCTCACAAAGAGAAACCTCCTCGTTGCCGAGAGCCCTGGAGCAGCAGAGCCCGTCCTAACCCTGTGTGTAAAAGGGGGCTCATCCATGAGGAGACTCTAAATTAGCAGGGAATGGATTCCAGTTCCCAGCTTTGGGGCAGGTGATGTGGAATGTAAAGCTGTGCAGATCCCAGAATCCCACATCTCCAGAGTCTTTAAGTCTTTAAGAGGACCTTAAAGCTCATCCAGTCCCACAGGCAGGGACACCTTCCACTATCCCAGGCTGCTCCAAGAATTTAGAATGTGATCAAATCAGGTGATTTCTGCTGCTCTGAGCACTCATAAAATCCTAATATTTTCCCTCTGACTCTTCCCTGCAGTTTCAGACAAATAATTTTGCCTAATCCCTCAAACCCTGCATTAAAAAAAGAACAGAATGATTAGTTTATCCCAGCCTTTGACAACATCCTTACAGAGACTCCTTAAAAAAAAACCCCAAACCCTAAATAGGCTGAGAGGAAAGTTCTGGCCTAGATCTAAAACTGCCTATGAGACAGGAAACAAAAAATAGGAATAAATGCAGAAAGATCAATATTTATTTCTATGGTCCTCCCCCCAAAAAAGTGTCCATCACATTTCGAGTGAGAATTAAAATCATTAATGGAAAAATTCAGCTTGAACAGCTCAGCTTGAGAGAGTTACAAGCAGAAAATAATATTATAATTGGAAGTGTTGAGACTAATAACTGATGGCAGCTCTGCCCTCCCTGCCTATAATCATGAGGAGCAATAGCAGCACATCAGAACCTCATGTTCTCAGGATTTAATTCCGTGTCCAGACGAGGGAGCACGGAATTAAAAGGTGATAAAACTCAAAATTTATCATAGGGCATATTTCTCCAAAATACAGAAAAATTCCAGACTCTGTTAAAATGATGAATTTATAAGCTTATCCTTAAAAGCCCTGGATTTAATTGGGATATTACAACTATTGTTTATTGCTGTTCAGAATTGGCAGAATTTGAAGGGATGTAGTTAAAGCTTTGCTTTCAGCCCTGATTCCACATTTAGGAAGAGACCTAAAATTGACATCTATACGTGTTTTTAATTTTTTAACCCCCCAAAATATCTTCCATCAGCTGCTGAGATGGGCAGAATAACAGATTAGAATTAATTATGTTTTTAATTTAACACGGACTCCTGTGCAGCCAAAGGAAACCCAACCTTTTTTGGTCTAGACCTGAAACTTTATTAGCATTATTTTCAGACACGATGAAAAACTGGGTTTATTCCAGCTCAGCCTGGAAATAAAATTACTTGGACCCTGATTATTGCTATTAAATATTATCCTACTGTAAACCACATCAAATTCCTTAGGAGGGAATATTGCTGCCACCTCTTGGTTCAGCAGGAGAAAAATAGCAGAGTAAGATCAGCCAGGGAGCTGCAGTGGAGCTGATCCATGAGGAGCTTTCCTTAAATTCCAGCATGAGATTTCCAGGCAGAAATTTACCCCTTGGAAAAGTGGCTTTCCAAAGGGTACTGGGATGCTCTGAAGTCACTTCTGTTGGCCTCGATTGAAGTGGGATTGGCTGGACATGGAGCAAATTTGGAGGGGAAAAGCCACGTTGTGACTTTAATATTCCAATTCTTGGAAGTGTGTCCATGGAAGCAGATCCTGAATCACCCTCCCCACCACAATGCACCTGACAGATCCCACTGGGAGCTCAGCTGGGAATTTTTGGGAACTGTTGCCTTCGTTCACTTTAAAGCGCCTGAGCAAAAGTTTCTGAAGTTCAAACTTCCCATCAAATCCAAATCCATCCCAACACCAGCAGCCTCCTCCTCCCTTCCTTCCAGCTGCACTCCAGGCATCTCTCACTCCAAGAGTTTTTGACCTGGACATGGGATGTGACACATCCAGCAAAACCCCACTGCTCTCTCCCACCCCGGGTTCCTTGGAAACCTCTGTCCCACTGGAAGACCTGGATCTTCAGTTGGGGACACTCCTCTCCATCAGCTCCTGCCAGGTGATCCCAAGAAGGATCCAGGTGAAGGGACCCCCCAAAATTCCACCCCTTTCTCCAGGATCCAGCAGCTCTCCCTGACACAGACTGAGCTGGATTGTGACCCAGCCAAGGGTTTCCTGGGAGGGAAGGGATGGGAGCAGAAGGAATGTGGCAGAGGGAAGCACTGGGAAGGCTGCAGGTGTCATCCCGACCCCAGAACCACAAAGCAGGAATCACTAAATACTAAATATCAGAGTAACTGAAATTCAGCAACCTGGGATGGTGTGTGTGACCAGAAAAGGAAATAGGGAAAGTCCAGCAGGAAAAATAAAGGAATAGAACTGATCCTGCCTTGTAGGAGGGCCCTGAGAGGGGAAGATCAACACAAAGGCTTTGGGCACAAAAGCAACAAATCTGTGATGAGACAACACTGAACCAGCATTTTCCTGCTCTGTGATGCTCCCTGTATTCCTGCCTTGGCATTCCAACCCTCCGTGGCTTTGGGAATGGTCCTTCCAGAGGTGTTAACACCCCCTGACAGCCAGGGAATTTAATCCCAGTTCAGTATGGCATTTTTACAGCTCAGTCATGGGGAAAAAAATTAAAATAAAAGCCATTTTATTAAAGGTCTTCAGTACTCTTATAGTAGCAGGAGCAAAAGTTGATTTAGGAAGATTTAGGAGCTGGTTTTGTTCCTTCCCACCCACTTGTGCCTCCCCCAGGTGTGAAAGCCCTGAACTCTTCCCTGTGCAGTTAATTTGGGTTTATTCACCTTTTAAACCTCAGTGTGGTGGGTGGGTGGTGAGGGCAGAGGTGACAAAGGAATGGAGCTGAATGTCACCCTGAACTGGGAACATCCAGCTCAGCCTGGGGCTGATCCATTCAGGAAAATTTTCTTAAAACATTTTTAAATTAAAATATTTTTTCTTTAAATAATCTTCAAATGTCTTAAATTTAAACCAGGCTTTAAATGGCTTTATCTTCAATGAACAGGTATGAAAGGATAATGAAAATATCCCTCGTGCCTGCAGACAATCCTTCCCCTCCTTGCTGAGCACTGCCAGACAACAGCTCCCAAAATTCCTTTCCTTCTTTCTAACATCCAAAACCTGCCCATTTTAAGAAATTGGGAAGCAATTCCCAGGAAAGGCTGTTGTGTTCCAAGCCCCCCAGGCCTAGTTTGCTCACCACAGGGAAACAGCAAAGATCCCACAAGGAATCTCAGGGAATTTATAGTCATTTACAGCACAGACAGAAGTTCCTGAGCCCCATAAATACATTTAATGGATGGAATAAGCACAGAAATCCCTCATGCAGTGTCATCTTCTCATTTCAACTAAGTCCAACACCTGAAACAAGTGCCAATTAACATGGGGGCACTAATTAGCAGCTCTAGAGACCTGGGCTGTGATTTGTGACTGAGCAAGACAAGCTCATTGTCCTGACCAGATCCAGGCTGGATTTGGTCCAGAAACCCAAAAAATGAACCCAAAAATGCCAAGCTGTGGTGTGTGTGAGAACACTAAATTACTGACTTGCTTCTGCTGTGACAAAGCCCCACAAATCACTTGAAATAACCTCCCAGAAGGAGGGAAAGAAGAAGGAAAACCAGCTTTGTGTCCTTCACTGAGCCAATCCAAGAGTTTCAGAGATCTCCTCATAAAAGGAGCACCACGTTCCAGTTAAATTAGGAAGCACAGGAAAACCAGGTTCCACACCAGTGGTTTGGGCAGAGGGAAAACACCCCCTGAACTGGAGTTTTGGTTCTGCATCGAGTCTTAGAGACGTGAGAAAAAAGTGAATTTTCACATGGAGATTGTATTTTTTACAACTGCATTTCAACCTGCATTTCATCCCCAGAGAACTGTGGATTCCACATCCCTGGAAGTGCCCAAGGCCAGGCTGGACAGGGCTTGGAGCAGCCTGGATAGTGGAAGGTGTCCCTGCCCAGGGCACTGGATGAGCTTTAAAGTCTGTGCAGGCTCGTGATCTTAATCAAAAGTGGTGGGAATGTTGGACTCGATGGCCTTGGCTGTATTTCCCAACCTTACAGATTCCATGGAAAAGCCAGCAAGGAATGCTGAGGATGCCCTTGGACCTTCCTGTGCAGCTCCCCCAGGGAATGACTCACAGAAAGCTCCTATTTACACCCCAGTGATGAGCAAAGCCTGGACTGCAGGAGAAAGTCCCTCAGCTTTCCCACGAGGGCTGTGAGTGCTTTCCTTAACCCTTCCCCTTCTGGAGAAATGGGAAAGGAATCAACCAATCCATCCCAGCTTTAGGTTTTAGGTTTTGGCCAACACACGTGGGGGAACCACAGCTACAAACACCCAGGCACAAAGTGGGGACAACTGAGGCCAGCTTTTATTTCTGGGAGTCCAGGCAAGGGGCTGGGGGAGCTGGGGGGGCTCAGCCTGGAGAAAAGGAGGCTCAGGGGGCACCTGGAATTCTCTGCAATCCCTGCCAGGAGGGGGGAGCCGGGGGGGGTCGGGCTCTGCTCCCAGGGAACAAGGGATGGGAGGAGAGGGAACGGCCTCAGGCTGGGCCAGGGCAGGGGCAGGTGGGATATTGGGAACAATTCCTCCCTGGAAAGGGTTTTGCAGCCCAGGGAGAGGTGGATCCCCATCCCTGGAGGGATTTATCAGCCTCTGGATGTGGCACTTGGGGACATGGGTGGCCTTGGCACTGCTGGGGATGGTTGGACTTGATGGTCTTGGAGGGCTTTTCCAACCTCAGTGATTCCATGGTAACACTCAATTCCTAAATTCTTGGAGCTGTCACCCCCTCACAGCTCACACCTACACGAGATCCTTCCAGCCCAGTTGATCCCACAGCCCAAATTTCCCCAAACTGGAGCCACAGCCCAGAACTTACAGCTGTGCCTTCAAGGAGCACCTAAAAATAGGCTGCCCTGCCAACCTGGGAATTCTGCCTGGAACAGCCACTTGTCCTCCCTTCCTAATTGCTGTTGGAAAAGTCCAAAAGATGTAGCACAGCCCTGCAGAGCCAGAGGTTGGTTATCCTGGGACAGGTGCTCCCAGACAGAGCCTTGTCCCGGGAGCTGCAATTAAACAGGGAAGCGCCTCCATTTTAAGGATTTCTTTCCCAAAATCTCGAGTCTGAATCAGTTAATAAGGGCTAAACCCTGGGTTTCTTATGCTAAGTGTCCTCCCAGTGCTATTTGGGATGTGGGTTTCCATGGCAATCGGCAGGATCCGGAATAAATTGGTTTGTCAGAATTGCTGCACAATTCTGGGTGAACTGAATAAAGGAACCTTCCTTTACTCTTCCCAGGAGCTGGAGCTTCCCTGAGGCTCCTGGAATGGGGAACAAACCCCAAATCCCCAAACAGGACGACTTGAAGCAATTAGGATTATTTAGGATAACAAAGCCCAGCGTGGAGGAGGGTTTATTCCTGCCTTCCTGACTCCAAACTATTCCAGCTCAGAGCAGATCCAAGATTTTCCCTGGGTTCTATGACATGGGAAGGGGAATAAAGCAGAGATTTGGCACCAGCATCGTGTTTTTAGGGCTCCAAGAAGACAAAGCAAAGGCTGAGCCAGCTCTGAGATCCACCAGCATTCCCAGTTCTCCCAGTGCTGCATGAGGAGATCCAGGACTCTAAAAACAGCCCTAAAAATACAGCTGGAAAACACTTGTCAACAGGGCTCAGGAATTCCCAAATAACCTCTTAGTGAAGGGATTAGTTGGTGCTCAGAGCAATAAAATACTGAATTTTAGCTCCCCTGAGGCTCAGGGTTGTGAACCAACCCAGGGCAGCAAGGCACAGATTTTTGTATTTAATTATAAAGCTATAAAATCTATGTATTACATTTTAATCTATCTATTTATTAGAAATCTATAAAATGATATAGAAAACCTCAGCAGACCTTTTCCTCTGCTGCTTTCCATGTGCACTATCCCTGGCCAGGCAAATTTGGCTTAAAAAACAATTTAAATATCTGAAGATAAAGATATAAAATGGGATAGATTGTAAAAATAGAAATAAAAATGTATTTAGAATGTAGTATAAAATACAGAACATTTTATATACTATAAAATGATAGAATATGATAAAGAAATAATAGGCTATAACATAGAATATATATTAAAACTATAACTATAAAATAGAACAAAATATAAATATAAAATATAATATTAAGAACCCAACACTTGGTCAGGAGTAGAAGCTGGACATGGACCATTTTGGGGGGAAAGCTGTGTCTTCCCTCAGCTTCCAGGGTGAAAATAAGGCAGAGGAATAATAAGGCAGAGGGGGGAATAACCCCCTTTTCCCTATGGAAGAGCTTTCCCTGTGGCACACCAAGGGATGGCTGCAGTTTGCTGGGAAAATACACCCCCTGAGCACAGTTTTTACCAGATTTCTCCCAGATTTGTGGAGCCAAAGCAGCAGAAATGGGCTGGTTTGCAGTGGCAAATGTGGCTGATTTACCCATTCTCTTTTTACAGTTTAATCTGGAAGAAAAGCCAAGAGTTGATATTAAACCCCTCCTATTTTTAATTTCCATCCCCCCAAACCTCAGCAGTGCCATTGTCCACCTGGGGATTTATACATTTATACACACTCTGTGCTGGGTATTTTGATATATTTGTGCTCTGATCCCGTTTTCTTCCCTTAAAAGCCTCCTGAAAGTGCTGGAATTGCCTTTGCTCTCAGGATAATATGGCACTGGGAAGCCATTCCCTGTGTCCTGTCCCTGCATCCCTTGGCCCAAGTCCCTCTCCAGCTCTCCTGGAGCCCCTTTAGGCTCTGGAAGGGGCTCCGAGCTCTCCCTGGATCCTTCTCCTCTCCAGACTAATTCTAAAAATCTACGTTTAAGGCAAAAGTGAGAATTTGTGTTTTCCTCACCAGGGCTGCAAAAAATCGGAAATTCCTGGAAGCAGCATTCCCTGTAGCTCCAAGTCCTGTCTCCTGGGATAACCCAGGCATCTCACACCCAGCACTGCCGAGCAGTCCCCAAAAATCAGCAGGAGCGGCTCTGGAATTAATGACATCGAGCTTGGGCCAAGCCCTCGGGAAAAGAGCAAACTGAAATTACGAGAAGGGCAGAAAGTCGGGAGGACCCGGCCCCTGGAGCTGCAGGATTCGGGAATTCCTGCGAGCCTTGGGTTGCCATCCCCACCCTGTGGCTTTGCCCAGAACTGCAGAGTTTCAGCCCAAAATTCAGCTCCTGCCCGGGCACGGAAGTTTCCTTTTTAATCACTTTTGTGCACGTAATTCTCTTGGAATAATATCCTTGTGGGAGTCTGTGTGAGATTACAACCAAGTGGGAATTGTGTGTTGGACGGAGATACAACAGCTGTAGTAAATCGAGAGGATCTTCATCTCCATCTTCATCATCTTCACCTTCTTTTTCATCTTCATCTTGCACAGGACCATGACAGAAAAACCCTCCCGTCCTGGGCAGTGCGGACACAGTGGGGACCCTCAGGAACTGTATCCACCATCCCCTCCCAAAAACTGAAACCATCTGTACAGTGGGTTTGGGATTGTATTAAAATATTAAATTACAAGATCCTTTGGGATTGTATTAAAATAAGGAAGTGTTTAATAACAGAACTGAATGGGAAAACATCCACCTCAAAGCCAGATTTAGCTGAACTCCCCCCAAATCCCTGGAATTAATGCTGAGAATGGACACAGTGGTGGGATTAGCACATGTCCAGGGCTTTGGGATTTGACTGTGCTGGATGTGGGAGTGAATCCCACAATCCCAGCCTGGTTTGGGTTGGGAAGGACCTTAAAGCTCCTCTTGTTCCTTCCACTAGAACATCAATAATTGTGCTTAAAAAATAACAGAAATCAGGGAAAACCACACAGAATCCTCACAAACTCACCAACAAGAGCAGCATCCCAGGCAGGGAATGAAATATTCCCAGTGTCTCCCTTTGGCAGCTGGAAATTCCCTGGCAAAAGCCAATGGTTTTCCATGCCTGTCACCCCCTCTCCCACCACGGAGCCTTTTCCCTCCCATCTCCTCTCTCCCCTCTCCATTCCCAGCCTCATCCCAGCCCTCTCCCACCATTCCTACACTGCTCCACCTTTATCCCCCTGAGAATCCCACTTGTGCTTTCCCTGAGTTCCATCTCCTCACATTCCAAACAACTCGGCACCTTCCACATCCTCCTCAAAGCACCTTCCTTCCCACAGCCCTTCCCAAATTTCTCCTTGCTGGGGGATGTTCTCCCCCCTGCAGGGAAGGAGCTCAGATCTCATCCTGGCTGCTCCCCAGCTATTCCTCAGGGATAATTCCTAGGGATACACACAGCTTCCCTCACTAACTTACACCCAAATCAATATTACATCTAAATATTCCTCCTCCCAAGTACACGGGGGGCAACATCAGCCTTTGTTTCTTCAGGAATTCTTTCCAACTCCTTTATTCCTGCAGCCAGTTCCCAAGGTTTTGTGTTGCCCATGACCTTTGGCAGCTCCAAAGATTCCATGTCCATGGATTGCAGGGAGATGACTGCACACAAGAGTCACATTTATTCCTACATTTATATATATCCTTACATTTATTCCGGGATATCCTGAAAAACAGCCAAGGGATCTCATCAGAGACCTCCAAAGCACAAGATGGGAAGTCTCACCTGGGAAGGCTCTGGGAGAAGCAGTAAATTTAGGAGCCCCTTTCCCAAACAGGGGCTCCAAAGGACGGGAAAATAAAGAAACCCCTGGAATTGCAAGTTCAGCAAAAGTTTCCAGATGATCCAAAAATAAAGGTGGGGCAAAAAGGAGACATTTGAGTCAATGTAGCTACTGTAGAAATTCAGGGCATGATTCATTAGCCCAAAAAATTCCCACCCCCCTCTGTAGCTATTTTCAAGGCAGTACATCCATAATTTATGTGGAACAGGAGTGGGCTGTGATTTCCCCCACGCTGCTCCTGCATGAATTACACTGGCTTGTAATCCATCCCACTTCTGTTTCTCCTGCTTGGAAGTGGGAACCTCTCGTTTCAGCCTCCCAGAAACCAGAGTTTCTGCAGGGAGGGAAGGGAAGGGTTTCCAGGGAAGGAACTGCGGGTTTGGCACGTGGTGCCACGAGCTGGGAATGGGCAGAGGGTTCTGTGGGATGGGATGGGATGTCAGGGATTTCATCTGCAGGGGTTACAACAGAGCCTCTGAAACACTGATCCCAGAGAGACCCACAGCACGGGGTGATGGAGGAGTTTAAAATATAAAACTGGTCTCAGAGAGGACCTACAGCACAAAAATATGAAGAAGTTTAAAATAAAAAACTAATTTCAGAGAGGACCCACAGCACGAGGGGATGAAGTTTAAAATCTAAATCACTGATCCCAGAGAAGACCCAGAGCACGAGGTGATTAAGAAATTTAAAATATAAAACTGGTCCCAGAGAGGACCCACAACATGAGAATATGAAGAAGTTTAAAATAAAAAACTAATTTCAGAGAGGACCCACAGCACGAGGGGATGAAGTTTAAAATCTAAATCACTGATCCCAGAGAAGACCCAGAGCACGAGGTGATTAAGAAATTTAAAATATAAAACTGGTCCCAGAGAGGACCCACAACATGAGAATATGAAGAAGTTTAAAATACAAAACCATTTGTCAAGGAGGGCTCTGAGCTCCTCAATCACTTGCTCATGGGCTAAAGCAGAAAAGTCCTTGAGTGCATTAAATGAATAAATAAAACATTCCCATCCCTGGAAGGCTGGGTGGGGATTGGGGCACCCTGGGATAGTGGAAGGTGTCCCTGCCCATGGCAAGGGTGGGATGAGATGGGCTTTAGGCCCCTTCCATCCCAAACCATTCCATGAATCCCTGCAGGAGGAATCCTGCCTGGCAGGGACACACTGTGCAGGCTCCTCCTCATCCCATTTACCACCAGACAAAGTCAGCCCACGTGAATTATTTCAGGAGAAAAACAGGAATTGCAGAAGGGACAACACGAAGAACAACAGTTGTATTTCTGTCTTTCATCTCCTGGATTTGCCCACCCTGTGGTGCAGCCCATCCCTGGATCCTTCCCTCCAGGATGGCACAGCCGGAATGGCCCAGGAGTCAGGATCAATGCACCGACTTCGTACGAGTTATTCCACCTTCATTTCCTCTCAGGGCATCTCTTCCCGTGGTAAATAAGGACTTTTCCTGGGCTGGGTGGTGACCTCCCCCCAGGAGTTCCCATGGAATGACTTCAAGAGTCCATGTGGAGTAACTAAAGCAAATTCTCCGTGCTGGAACAGCAGCAGCAGCCAATCCCTTGGGATGTCATTCCCAGAGAAAGGGCTGGGGCTGCAGCAGGGTGATGGGCCCCCACAGCTTCCCAGATCCTTGTCCTGGGATGTCCAAACAGGGGATCAAACTCCAGAGCTGAGGCAGGAGATTCCTGCCTGTTGTGTCCCACTGCTTGGTGTAGCTCCCAAAATTCAGTGTATTCCCACCCAAGGAGTGGTAGGAGGGCAGATCTTCCTGGAAACAGCAGGATGCAGATCCAGCAGGACTTGGATTACAGAGCTGCCTCTTCTCCCTCCCACAGAACAAACCACTGGGAATCTTTCTCCAGGTGAAACGTGCAGAATTAATTAATTAATTAATCACTGGGTGATTATCCCCAGGAAAGGGTTTCCTTGACTTTCAAAGGGATGAGCACTTTCAAAGGGATGAGCACTTTCAAAGGGTGCCTTCAAAATTCTGACCCCAAGTGTTTCACTGCACTGCCTGGCTCGGGATATCCAGTTTTCCCAGGGATATCCAACTGCATTAAGTGCAGGAACCTCCAGAAACAGGGAGACAGGGGGGCACTTCCCACTGTCCAAACGTGTAACTGGGAAAATGGTGTGTCACATAAGCTGGGAAAGGAGCTGCTGGTCAAGCACTGGAACCACCAGCCTGGAGAACAACCACCAGAAACCCACAAATGGCAGGAGAAACGGGATACACGGAAAAACCAAAGGGAATTGCAGCTTATTCCTTGCAGGAAAAGATGTCCCAACCCTGAGCCAAGCACTGCAAAGCTGCCAGGCTCCAGTGTTAAAAAACCCTCTTATTTAAGGATATTAAATCTCTTATTTAGAACTAAAAAAGGTTTTCCCTAAAACTGTGACGTTCCTGATAAAAAGCGTCAAGGAAACGGAGCGTGGAGGGTTTATTGTGGACTGGGAATGTGACTGGAGTGTAACCACTGAGATGTATTTTTACCCTGGTTCCTCACGGTGTTTAACACACTCCAGCCCAGATCCCACCCAAAAAACACACCCAGCAAGCAGCACAAAGCACAGGGGCTGGTGTGGGAACACTCCTGGAGGAGGAGGCACCCCTGGGAATGCCGATCCTGAAATTCCCAACAGCTGAGTGGGAACAGCACCTCCGACACGTTGTGGGGGGTGTGAAAGGTCCCTGAGCACAAAAATCCACTTTATTTGTATCAGGGGCAGGGAGGGATCTCCGACCTTGCTCCTGTGTTTTTAGGATGCTTCCCATTTTTATTAGAGGGACAGGGAAGGCAGGTGAGTCCTTGCTGTTCCTCTTCCCACTCCACCCCTCGGGACACACGGAGACCTCGTTAGCAGCAGCCAAAAATTAACACCACAGAGAAGAGACACGTTGTTACCAGCTGTCAAATTATCCCACATCCATTATCGAAAGGTTGGATTGGAAATTAGGGAAAAATTCCTGGCTGGGAGGGGGGGGAGGCCCTGGCCCAGGTTGGGCAGAGAAGCTGTGGCTGCCCCTGGATCCCTGGGAGGGTCCAAGGGCAGGTTGGGATCCCTGGGATAGTGGGAGGTGTCCCTGCCCATGGCAGGGGTGGGATGAGCTTTAAGGTCCCCCCCAACCCAAACCATCCTGGGATTCCCTGATTGCTTTTATTACATTTAACTATCAGCCAAAAATTAACAGAAGATGTTTTTAACACGACAACTGTATTTCCTGGGGCTTTATGAAAGCAGAATTCTGAGGATTACACACATCAGGCTTTCCCACCTCACCCTGACTCCAACAAGGAGCAGTTCAGCAGCTCTTTTTTCCCAACTCACCCAAACCCTAAGGAATTTCAATGAAACCCCCTATTTCTGTCTCTCCCACAACCTTCTCAAAGCAACAGAACATATTTTAGCAAACACAGGTCTGGAGCCCCATGTGATCATCTCTGCTTCCTCCACATCCAGCACAATCCCATGGGATCGTGTTTGCCACGAGCCATTGGTGTCCATAGAAACCACGGCACATCCCAGAGCTCCTGCATCCCCTCCCAGGGCTCCACCTGGAATCACATCCCTGGAGCCCTGCACGGCCTGGCACCACAACACTGGGGGGGAAAACAAACTGGTGGCACTGGAAGGAGGCCAGTGGGATGGGGCTGGATCTAATTCAGGGTTGATCGTGTAGGAATTCTGAATCCTCATTACAGGAGGGGGAGCAGCAAGAGCACTGTGCATCCATACCCTATATATATATATAATTAATTATATATATTTATGTCCTGGATGTTTACCAAGATATTTTTTAACTCTTCCCCAGCCAACATCACACTCCTCTTCTGCTACTCCAATCATGCAAATGCCTCATTGTGACATCACTGCCTGACTAAAGAGAATTAATTTTGTAGGTCACGCTCCAAAAATACACATAAACAAACACCCACAGTCAGTGCACAGACACAGACTCCCAAATCCCCCAAATTTGGGGTGAGGAGTAGCCAAACCCTCCTCTTCCCCTGTACCTACGTGCTATTAATATCCCAGCTCTCTTTTGTGACTTTGGGCTATTTTAAAGCCCAAACCTTGTTGCCATGGAGACAATAAGCCGGTCAGCACATCTGCCGGGGAGCAGGACATGGGATTGTTCAAGGCAGAATTCCAAAGGCTCACAGCTGTATGGCTCTGAAGCAGCCACTCCATCAAACACCAAAGGGATCCTGTCACCTCCCAGGGTTCTGAGGATCCCAGGAGCTGGATTTGTGCTCTGGTTCCCACTGGGAGCTGAGCACATGGATCATCATGTCCATGAGGACATGGAACATGTTCCAGCTCCACGTGAGGACAACAGGGATGTATCCCAGCAAAGCCAAGGTTGTGGAGGCTCCAACACCACCACAACAAGCAGCTGGGGGAGGTTTGTTTGGAGGAGCAAAGCCGAGCTCCTGGTTTGCTTGCAAACACTCACACAAATCGTGCTCCTTTTCTAAGGGAACACCAAGTGGGAACTTAATTGGGGATTCAATTAGTGCATTAAGAAACATTCAATTAAGCTTTCCTGTGACACAGAGATTCCCAGCTTTCCAGGGGAACAAGTGGAATGTGCAGAGGTCTGTTGGCTGTGCCGTGGTTGGATGAGGGGATGGCAGAATTAAGGAGAGAAGACAATTTTCCTACTCTTTGTTTTATAATTAAAAAAAAAATCCATTTCAGTTTTCTTCTCCTGTTATTTCAACCTTGTGAAGGTTCATGGAATCATGGAATATCCTGAGTGGGAAGGGATACACAAGGACCATCTGGTGCAACCCCAGGCCCTGCACAGACACCCCAACAATCCCCCCCTGTCCCTGAGTGTTGTCCAGACATTCCTGGAGCTCTGGCAGCCTTGGGAAGTGCCCATTCCCTGGGGAGCCTGGGCAGTGCCCACCCACCCTCTGGGGGAAGAACCTTTCCCTGAGATCCCACCTAACTCCTCATCCCAACAGAGCTTCCCAAAGGTTGTTCCCCCCCCACCTCCTCCTCCCAACCACAGCAGGGTTTTGGGGCTCCTGGGATCAAAGCAACACCCCTGAGTAGGGCAGGGATCTGCAGGACCTTCGGGAAGGCAGATGTGCCCAGGGACACATGACAGCCACGTGTCCCCAGCTGCTCCCAACACAGGAATGGGGAACATGCCAAAGTCCACCTGCCCCCAGAGCCACACTGGAAGACAACTCTTTTCCAGAGTTGTGTATCCCACCTCTCTGACTTCATCCACACAGGAAATCATGGAGAGCTGTCACCTAGATGTGCTCCAGCCCCTGGGGTCACCTGCAGCTGCCCGGGTTTCCCCGGAGGAACACGCAGCCGTAGGGAAGGCTCTTCCTGACCCTCACCATCCCGGGATTTCTCCTCGTCCCTGGGAGCCCCACCAGGGCTCCAAACCCAGCAGGGCCCAGGGCTGGGATGGTCTGTGCCCAGCTGGCAGGAGACAAGGCCACGGAAGCTCCCCATCCCATCCCATCCCAGGGAAATCCTGCCGTGTGGGACGGTCCCGGTGCCAGGACCCGGCACAAGGGACACAAGGGATGGGCCCCAGCTCTGCCTCCACAACCAAAACAGCTTCCAAAGTCACCTCTGGGACCTGGAGCTGAAATCCAGGCCGGGATGGCCCACAGATCAGTAGGATCAGGTGTCCAAGGCTGGGCTGGGATAGTGGCAGGTGTCCCTGCCCATGGAACTGGGTGAACTCGAGGTCCCTTCCCAGCCAAACCATTCCATGATTTGATGATCCTGTGGCATCAGGAAAACCCTGCTCGCCCCCAAAGCCCTTCTGTAAAGTTCCTCCGTGGTGCTGAATGGAAGAGAAAGCTGCAAACCAGAGGGAAGCTCAGCTGGATGTTGGGACACTCCAGCAACACACCTGGGAGACACGGATTTCACTCCAAGCCTTCGCTTCCCTCTTTGATTTAACCTAAATATGTAGAATTACAAAGTAAAACCTTACTTTTACAAACTAAATCTACTGTCTTTTGCTTATAAAATGGCTTAACTTGAGAGCTGGTGCTGCAGGGTGAGCTCAGCACCCTGATGGAAGCAGGGAGATGACTCCCAGCAATGCCACGGCCGTGCCAACGAGGCCCCTGTTCCCTGGGGAAAGGGCTCAATCTTTTATTCACCTGTCAAATGCTTAAAGAGCTTCTAAATGCTGCACAGAGAAAAATAACAGCCTTATGGAATAATCACATTCCATGACAGTAAGCTGTACTTTAGAAATTAATGACTCATTGCAGAATTGAGCTCAGCCTGGGAAATGACTGGAACTCTGAGCTGCTCCTCTGCAGATTGTGTTTTATCCACCTAATCAGTGGATTTTGAGGAATGCCTGGAATATGCCATCCCCTGGCTGGAATGGACCACCCTGCCAGCACCATGCACCTCCTGCATCCCACAAAAGCTGAAGGAAGCCCAGAGTGTCAAGGTCACACACTGAGGTCTCGTTTCATGCTGAGGAAAATGGTTTTAAGATGAAGAAAATGCAAAATATGAGGGAAGAAATCAGAGGCACATTGAAAAGTTCCTTAAGAAATGGTCACTGGAGCTGCCAGCACACATCACTGATGGGCACAGACCACAGGGACACCTCCCACTATCCCAGGGATCCCAACCTGCCCTTGGACACTCCCAGGGATCCAGGGGCAGCCACAGCTTCTCTGCCCAACCTGGGCCAGGGCCTCCCCACCCTCCCAGCCAGCAATTCCTTCTCATATCCCACCTTTCCCTGCCCTCAGGCCAAGCCACACCTGGGATGGCAACTGGGCATCTTTCACATGTGCAGGGGAAGGTTTTCCCACTTCAGAACTGACCAGCAGAACTCAGACACCCTTAAACCTCCCCAAATCTGACCCAGAACTACTTTTGATGAAGCAAGAAGATGAGGGACTGCAGGTGCCAAGGTTGGTCCTGCCCAGGACACCACAACCCCGTCCCCACACTCACACTCAGCTGGAAACAAGGCCACAAAACTCCTAAAGACTGTAAATTCTTTTATCAGAATGTCACTGACCTTTAGAGAGTTGTTACAGCCTGAGCTGGTCTAATGCAGAAAATGCTGTTTTCCTTTTCCTCTCAGTATTACACAGGAAAAAATTCCATGTAAAAAGGGGAAGCACAAGCACTGCCAGATGCAGCACCAGGTGTGACTAATTCTTAAAAGAAAATTGGCTTTAACTTCAACTATCTCTAAATAAGCAGCAGAAAACTTCCAGAAATAATCTGCACTTCTAAATATAGATTTATATGGAGTTAAATGTCCTTGGACTGCACAGGGACACTCGGTGGCTTTACTTGAAATCTCTGGCACGAGTTGGGAAGGATTTCCACTGATTACTGGGAATGTTTCAGGAAGATTTTCTTACCAGGCCCTGCTGATACTGAACAGAGCTCCAAGACCACCAAGTCCAACCCCAGGTTGCCAAGGCCACCAAGTCCCCAAGTGCCACATCCACGTGGATTTTAAATCCCTCCAGGAAAGGAGACTCCACCACTGCCGTATGCCAGTAATTTCCATGAAGAAATGACCCCTAATATCCCACCTAAACTCCCCCTGGTGCAGCTTGAGGCCGTTCCCTCCTGCCCTGTCCCTTGTTTTTCTCCACAGGTCACTTTTAACTTTTCCCAGTGAAATAAATCCCATTAAAAAACACAGGGAATAAAAGTGATGCTAAAAGGGGAAAACCAAATTGTGTGCACACACAGGTCACACACCACGGGGTGGGAACACAAAGTCTCCCAGAAAACCCAAGCAGGAATTATTATGGCAGGATTCTGTGGAATTACAGCTTTCAGCTGCCCTACTTAGTGTCTTACAATTGACTCCTGTCCCTTAAGGGGCTTCTTAACTGGAATTGAGCAGCACCTGCCACGTCAGAGGAGCAATTCTGGGCACCCATTCCCTGCTCCAATGCCTCCCTTAACACCTTCAGTGCCAGCTGTGGTGGCAGCCCTGGCTGTGCCACCAACCTCCCGGGAACATCCCGCACTCCAGGTCACTCCAGGACACCAGGATCTCTCACTGGGCAGGTCTTTGGGCTTTTTCTATCCCCCCACTGATTCCCAGCACATGCCTGGCTGGACATGACATGGAATTCCCCCATGGAGTTGGGAGCTCCATCCCTGTGGATTCAGCACAATGGACCCTCTTTGCTTTCTCGCTGTGTGGTGTGGAAAAAATGCAAATCCAAAAGCTCATCCCCATATTATTCCCTCACTAAATTACATTGATCAGTGGATTGAAACCAGAAATTAGCTGCAACATAATGAGCAGTCCAATAATGAGTTCACATCCCGGGGAGCTGCATCTTTCCTGACACACCAGGAAACCCAGGATGTGACTTCCAGGGGCATTCCAGACTTGGACAAGGAGCTGGTGCACAATTCTTAACACACACGGGATCTACAAGAGATTTAAACTCCTTTGGGGCATTTATTGCAAATCTAACTGTCAGAATTTCTAGCTGGTTTTAAACTAGACCAGCACAGTGTTCCTTGAAGTTAATCCCTGCTGGTGGGACTTTATGTTCCACTCGTGCTTGTAGAGCCTGGTTGTTGTTAGGGAAAACTTCCCAGTGGGAGGGGAGCACAGGAGAAACATCCCAGCACCTCATTTTCCTGTTCCAAATTGGCAGTGCCCCTGCAATGTGTAAAACAACCCCTCAGAGGGTCAGGAGGGGAGTGTGTCCCTCCATCCCCCCAAAACCAAACAGAGAGGCCAGCTTTCCAAAATCCCTTGAGCTCATGTCCTTTTCCCTTGGGCACCAGGTGATGCCAATGACCCTCTGCCCAAGTCACAAACTCTCTGTTTCCACAAAATCCACCTCTGGAAACAACACTCCTGCTGAGCCTCTCCAGGACATCTCCCAGCAACATCTCCTCACCCAACACAGCCTCAAACTGCCTTTCTATTCCTTTATCCTTGGTTCAACTCCAGTTTCCACGGCTGAGATCACACTGAACATCCAATTCTTGCTGAGCCTCTCACATGTCACGCTGGAAACAGGGACTGTCCGGCTCTGCTCCGGGCTGGAGTGGTGACAGGGAGATGCCACAAGGCAAAATCCAGCTGCCCTGGGTTATTTAAATCTCTGACAGACAAACCTTGCAGCTTCCAGAGCTTCCACACGTGACAAGTGGCCTCAAATCCATCAAGGATTCAGCTTTCCTTGGGCTTCCTGAAATTTCTGCTAAAGCCAGAGGAATTCCCGAGGAATCCGGGATGAAGGTCTGTGCTCTGAGAAATGCTCCACCTCCTCTACTTTTAAATTAAATTAGGAACATTTCCTCTGAGAAGCACCTTTTTAGGTGAGTGATGCTTCAGGGAGGCTCGGGATGTCAGTCTGTGTTTTAGTGAGGGCTGGCAGGAGTGGGAGGCTGGGAATAGAGACGGAAAAGGGGAACAGGGAGGGAAAGGGGGAAGTGTTAGCAGGGGTTCCGTGCTGATGGCAGCACGGCTCCCTCAGTCCCACAGGGACTGTCATTATACAGGGTGCTGTATAATTAGCGCTGAGGAGCCCCACACTGAGCTGCCGATGCTCTCGACACCTTTAAAAGAATTCTTTCCCAGAAATCCTAAAGCCGGAGGTAAAATCCCATCTCCCATTCCCTCACACGAGTGCATCTCTCGCCCTCGGTGTTACCGCCAACAACCAGAGGATCAGCCCGACGGGTCCATCGCAGCTCGGGAAGCGCATTCCCTGCGGTTATCCCGTTAAACCACGACTCCAGCAGGATTCCGGGGTCCCGCTCCGGAGCTCCCGGGGGTCGCAGCGGCCGCACCCGGCGCGGTTCCCGGAGCATCTCCCGGCCGCGGCCCCGCCACCAGCCCCGGGAACGCCGATCCCGGCGGGATGGAGCCCGCGGCC
>WEIV01003179.1:138823-153723 GCA_013390005.1 Calyptomena viridis
AACCGGCGGAGAACATCCCGCCGGGAGCATCCTACGGCCCCGGGAACGGGGAACCGGCGGAGAAGATCCCGCCGGGAGCATCCTACAGCCCTGTCCCGGCCCCGTGATCCCACACAGGAGAAGGGGCTGGAGCCCCTCTGCTCCGGAGCCCGGCTGGGAGAGCCGGGAATGTTCACCTGGAGAAGGGAAGGATCCAGGGAGAACTTAGAGCCCTTTCCAGAGCCTCAAGGGGCTCCAGGAGAGCTGGAGAGGGACTTGGGCCAAGGGCTGGAGGGACAGGACACAGGGAATGGCTTCCCAGTGCCAGAGGGCAGGGAGAGATGGGATGTTGGGCAGGAATTGCTGGCTGGGAGGGTGGGGAGGCCCTGGCCCAGGTTGGGCAGAGAAGCTGTGGCTGCCCCTGGATCCCTGGGAGTGTCCAAGGGCAGGTTGGGATCCCTGGGATAGTGGGAGGTGTCCCTGCCCAGGGCAGGGGTGGGAATGGATGGGCTTTGAGGTCCCTTCCAACACAAACCATTCCAGGGCAGATGTGCCACAGATGTTTGGGACCAGCTCCACCCTCTAAGCTCGGCTTAACCCCCTCAAGCTGAGCCCCAACTCCTGGGTCCACAAACCCCAGGACACTGCCCAGCCCCTCCCTGCATCCATCAGCATCAACTGCCACCCCCTTCCACACGTGGAAATTCCAGCCCACGAATTCCAGGCACGGAGGAGAAACAGAAGTCGATTTGTTGGGAGTTAAAACCTGTGGAAGAAGTGGAAGCAGGACCTGGATTTCCTCCTTCCCACTGCTGTGCCTCACCTACAGGCACATCACACGTGCCCCCGGGATTGAGCCAGAGGAGGAACACGCCTGGCTTTGGAATGATCTCAGCCCTGAGGGTCCAACAGAGCCAACGTCCTCCTGCCTCGCTCCAGACACCAAATCCTTTAATTCCTTGGCTCACAGGAGCAGCCTGGTTTCTCTGTCCAAGATGAATGTGGGTCACGAAGGCTGGAGCATAAATTAGATTATTTTTACATTCAGCTTCATCATTAAATTGGGCCTAGGAAGGCTCTTTTCTTTAAATATTAATCGTGGGGTGGCTGATTTTCCGAGGAAAGATTCTGTCCAGAAACCCAATGGATCAGGGTCTCGTTCCAGCAAGACACAGTTGAGATCCAGAAGGAAAAACAAACCAGCATTTCCCAGCAATTCAGGATATGATTGGGATTTATAAGGTTCACTTTCAGGCTGAAGTGACCCAAAATCAACCCAGTGGGCTCAGCAGCTCCAAAGGGCTGTAAACAAACGATGAAAAAACAGGGATTTAGGTGTAAATAACATTTTTTGGGGTGTTCTCAGGTACATCAGGCTCCTGTCACACGTTTTTGGTGTCCATGCCCAGCCTCAGCAGCAGGATCCAAGCACAAGGATTCATCCTTCTTTGGGAATTCCTCTTTTATCATGGAATTAAGCACACAGAGACTCCTCCTCAGGTGTGTTTGTCACAACCACCACCCACTGCACAGACACCTCACAGTGGCCACTGTAAGCAAGAGGTTCTCAGAAAAGATGCAAAGATAAAAACAAGGGAAAAAAAAAAACCATGTTCCTATCAGGAAATAATTCCTGGGAGAGAGCACAGCTCCAGCCCAGGGACCTCCACCACCACCACCTGGAGCACAATGAACACACAACATCATTTTGGAGGTTTAAACAATGATTTTTAACATTCTTTTTAACATTCTTAGCCAATTCCACAGACAAAGGGTTGGTCACACGAGGTGACAGAGCACAAGCCCTCAGCCCACCCTGTGTTGCCAAACAGGGACACAGGGGACAGACAGCACAAGGAGAAAATCAACCTAATATTTGTATTTAACACCCAGGAAACAAATATATGACAATAAAAGTCTCGTTACAAAGTTGCCCAGGTTCCTATGTGAAGGGTTTCTACGAATTCCACTGGGAATTCCTGATAGAAAAGAGCAGGTACAAACCTAAGGTAGAAGTCTGGAGTTAGAGAAATCCTTTGGCAGCATGTTGAGTTACAATCAGGCCTTAAAAATAAATATGATCATGTCTAGAAGTGTGAAGAGAAACACCAACCCCCCCTAAAGACACTGGTTTAATAATAATTAAATTATTTTACACTATCTACAAGTTGCATATCACAGAGTTAGGAAGAGAAGAGATGAGAGGAGGACAAATCCTGCTTTTAGAAAAGGTCAGGTGTGTGTGGAGCTGTGTAGAAAATCCCAGATCAATGAGTATATACATTATTTAAACAATTAACTGAACACAATCAAGTCACACCTCGCTGTCTCAATTTAAGATTTCTCTGGGACCAAAGCTTGGAATCCAATAAAAACACCAATCCCAACTTCCTAACAAACATGGAGAATTTATATCAACAACAACAAGGTTTAAGTTTGCCCACAAACCAACTGGGAACAAAGAAAACTTACAATCAAAGCTCCAAACAACAAGAATTTGGAAGAGCAGCATTGAAATCCATGAATTTCCTTAAAATCCTTCAGTATTGCCACGTGTGTTATTGGTACTGAGCTGCTTCCAGGGGAAGGATCAACACAAACTCAAGTCATGTCAAAAGGAAAGACAAAACTTCCCTTCCAATTGCACATATTTAAATAAAAAGGGATTTAAAGAGCAGCTACTCAGCCCCTGGTTGCAAAGGAGGAAAAGGTCAAGATAATGAAATAAAATGTGAAATAACTGGGGAAGGGTTTTGTCACTCGACAGCCCAGAATCTGGGAATTCCAATTTGGGACAAAATGTGGACACCAAAAGTACTTATTTAGACAACTGGGAGCTTCATGGATTTAATCAAGATGTTTTTATCAGTCACTTGCTTCCATGGTTTCCCTACTCTAAGGATTATTCCCTGTCAGAACAGGCAGAAATGTGACCTCACTGCAGTGAGGAGGCAAAAGGAAGAGAATGAAGGGATTTTTAGAGCTGTTGGAAAGAGAAAAGAAAGAAATCCCACATTCCCAAAGGATAATCCAGCTCATCTGCTCCCTTATACAAACCCCACCCCTTAAAAAGTGCATCAGGGAAGAAATGCCTGGATTTCTTTTCTTGGCCACCAACTGCCACGTTGGAATTCCTTCTCCAGGGACATGGCTGTTGTTTTCCATAGGCAGCCATTCCTGGTGTGAGGAGCACATTCCCACCCACCAGCACGTGGATTCAGCCTTAAATCCACCTTTCCCAAGAAGTGTAGGAGCTCCCCTGTGATCCCATGGTTATTTACACATGGACACGGTGGCAGAGAAAGGAAATCCAGGAGAGGAAGAACTTCCTGGTCCCATCGAGACAATTCCTGCTCCGCTGCCCCTCGGAAAGGGAACGAGGCAGATCCTCTCAGTCACAAGGAATTACAACACTCCTTCACTTCTAAATACATCCAAAAAGGAAAAGATTCTGTGCAAGTTCCCAGCTCAGCACCTTGGATCCAGCCGGGAGCATCCCGTGCCAGCTCTTCCCGAGGACACTTGTGCTCTGCCAACAGACAAGGGAATTCCAGGAAAAGCTGTTTTCTTCAGGAAAAGCACACCAGTTCTCTGGATTTTCCAAAACATCCCGAGGCAGCACTGTACAAACTTCCTGTTCCCACGGGATCGTGGTCCTCAGTGTCCCCACAGCAAACCCTCTTCCAGCCGGACTCACGGATCGCTCCGATTCCGCGGCTCCAAAGTGCAGAGATTCCCTAAAGCCACTGGGATACAAGGATTACAGGAGACACCAGAGGAGGCAAAGCAACACCCAGCGACGTCCCAGCATCCTCGAGTTCCCGGGAAACACATGTACAAGGGAATTATTTTGGGACGATCTCTCAAGACTCACGAGTGGCGCTTCCTGAAAGCGCAGGGAAAAGGGCTCGGAGGAATCTGGAATTATTTTAAACCATCCCCTAATCTAGTTCAAGATACAAATATGCAAATCACCACCAGAGCTGGTGCCTATTTTTACTCTGCAGTCGGGTTATTGGGAAGGAAAACGCACTCGGATATCCATGGCAGGGATTCATAAAGATCATCAGGTCAGGTGATTATTCCTTAATTCAGGAATCTGAGCCGGTGGCTTTAAAGCAGAGGCTGCTGATGGTAATTTGTTTGTTGCTGGAGAAGGGAATGAGCAGGAAGTGCCACGGGATAACCTGGTCCTTGAGGCAGAGTGGCTGTGTTGCTCTGGAATGCTGCCACGTCCACGGGCATTCCCACCTGCTGCTGGGGGAAGGCAGCTGTGCTGGGATTCGGGAAGGGCTGCGGCAGCGCGGGATCGGGGCCTGGGCTGCAGGGAGACAACACAGAGCTCAGCACCAACAAAAGGGCCTTTTCCTCCACCTATTTGGGGTTTTCTTAAACTTTTTTTACAGGCACACCCTCCTAACTTAAATCAGCTGCAGCCCCAGGTTCCCCTCCTGTTACTCTCCCGTGTTGGTAAGCAGAGGATTTCCCAGGAATACTCCACTTCCATACTTTTCAGGCCTGTAACTTGGCAGGTTTTTATGGGTTTTGGAGGAAAAAAAAATGTTTTCGCCCTCAAAATTCTTCCAGCAATAATTTCACTGCTCAATGATCCTTGTGGGTCCCTTCCCACTCAGGACATTCTGTGAAATACATTAAATTAAGATATTCAGCATCTGGGAAATCTATTTCATTTTTACTCTCTGGGTGGTTCAAGCTGAAATCTGAGGATTCTTTCCAACCCTCCTCCCTCACAAACTTCCTGGGAAACATCCTCCTGCAGGATCCATTTTATCCCTAATAATGTTTCATTCATTCCAATTCAGTAAAATTAGTGTTTTCCTTTCAAAATTCTGTGTCACTGTGAGTACAAATATGACGAGAACATGGAATCTGCAGGCAAAGCAACAAAATTCCCACCTGGAAGTGGGATTTGCTGGATCCATACCTTAAATAAGCAGCTTGAGGTGGCTGAGTGGCTCCAGAATTGAGGCTTTGAGGGGCCAGGCTGTAAGCTGGGGACATGGAGACCTGCTGGACTCCCTGGATCATGTAATTCCCACTGGGAGGCTGCACAGGATACGACTGCAGAGAAAATCAGGAACCTCAGATTTCCTGGTTTACCACATTTTGGAAATGCAACCATCAGGATATTCCAAGGCTGGAACACGAAACCCTTCAGGTTGGGGTGTTTTGTGGTTTAAATGATGCAAGATTTCCTCAAAATTCGGGTGTGAGGTGCTCGTTGGGTTTGGATTTGGGATGGTCTGTGGGCACTGAAGGAGCAGTTTGTCCCAAACAACCACTGCAAGCCCAGCATTATCCTGCATTTCTGACCTCTGGAAGCAGGAATCTTGGAAGAAACAGCCAACTCCAGTTGCCTTTTGGCTTAAATTACTTTCTAACCTCCAAATATAATGAATTTTCCATCGTCACCGGGAGTTAAGGACACGGAATTACTTTTAACTGACATATTTTCAGATCCAGCAGTTGCTATGGCAACTATTCTTTTCCCACTGAACAATTAACATTAAAGTAAAATTCACTTGAAGTAAAAACCCTCATTTCATGCTTTAAAAATCTCTGTGTCTCCTCCATTTTTCCCTTAAACCAGCAATATGGCACATTAGGGACACTGGAAAACACTGTGGAGCCCAAATATGTGTTTAGAACTAATAAATATATTCTTATAAATGTATTAGAACTGATACATTCTCACTTTTCAAGGGGAAAAAAAGAGCTAAATGCAGAGTGTTTCTATATTTAGAAGAAATACACTTGGGATTAATGTTATATTCCAGTTCACTCCCATTCCCTCTGTTAGAAAAGGGAACATTTCTCTTGGAGATTGACATGACTCACAGCAAGAACAGCCACCAAGCTGCTGGAACACACAATTCCAAGTGTAAAAAAAGGGATCACGGGAGGAATCTTTGGGAATTTTCAACACTGGCCAAGCAGGGGCAGAAATCAGATTTTATTGGGAAGGCCACAAAAAGCCCCTGGGCAATAGGGGACTCACTTCAGTTTGCTGTCAGCTCTTAAAAGAGGAATATAAGGAAGGAAAGGATCTGTTCCCAGAATTCCAGGGGTACTGACCTGCACGGAGGTGGGTGGGAATTGTGCAGGGTGGTGGAGTTTGGAGTAGGCTGAGTACATGGGGCTCTCATTCATCAGTTTGTTGTAGAGCTCCAGAGCTTCCAGAACCTTCACGTTCAGCTCGGACAACTCGGAATGTTTTCTGTGGCAAAACAAAGGGATGGAGACACTGAGCTTCTTCCCAAGGGGAAGTGAGGAGTGGTTCATTAAACAGCTTGGAACATGCAAGGAAAACAAACCTTTAGAAGGGAAATAAAAAATGGGAAAATCGCTTTTTTCCGTTACACATGGGCAGGGACAATTCCCACTATCCCAGGGATCCCAACCTGCCCTTGGACACTCCCAGGGATCCAGGGGCAGCCACAGCTTCTCTGCCCAACCTGGGCCAGGGCCTCCCCACCCTCCCAGCCAGCAATTCCTGCCCAACATCCCATCTCTCCCTGCCCTCTGGCACTGGGAAGCCATTCCCTGTGTCCTGTCCCTCCAGCCCTTGTAGAATGTGTCTCTCCATCTTTCCAGGCCCCCTCAGGTTTTGGAAGCCCAAATCTGAGCAGGAAGAGGAGAAGACAACACTGGATAGATTTTCCTGTCATGGACCATGAGCAGGAGACTGAAAATTCCAAGCTCTGGACAGGCTGCAGGACTCAGGACTTGTGCAGGGAATTTTGGAGAGCAGCACCCAAACCTCAGAGCACACACTGGGAACTGGATAATTCAGCATTTAAAAATAAAGGGAGGGTTCCCACATTTTTCTTGCCAGATTTTCCAGGCTGGGAGATGAAAACACCAAAAAAATTATTATTATAACTGCACAATTTGGAGCAAATCAGTAAATAGGAGAAGCTTTGTTAGGCTCACCTGTCTATCTCCTCTAGTTTTTCATCTATCATTGGACCCATCTGCTGGCAAATATCTGTGAAGACAAAGAGTTGAGGCAGTTAAAGTCTTGCACAATTCAAAGCTTAAATGCAGCCAAAAGCATTTATTGAAAGAAGCAACTGATTTTAGTGCAGTCGGATAAAAATACTTCATCCCAGTTTTCATCTTATTTCAATAAATTCTTACTTTAGAGCTGGGATTTGGATCTTGCAAAGATCAGGCATTTTACATGAGCTGGGAGTGATGCAAATTGCTCTGCTGAACACGGAGCTGGCTTGGAACTATTAAATAAATTCCAATTAAACAGAGGCCCACCCTCCCACTGTGAGATCAAGTGTTCCACAGCACACTCTGAGCACAGACCATGGTTCCCCCAAGCTTAAAATAAACACAAAAGAACTCCCAGCTCAATCCACAAGGACTAATTGCGAGAAGACAGAATATAAAGCAGTATCTCAGTGCTCCAGGTACCTTCTGAGTCCAGGAGATCTGGAGAATCCAGCTTTAAATCTGTAGGATCTATACTCTGAAGCACCTGCAGAGTTTTATCCATCTTATCCTGAGAGGTGAAGAGAAGATGAAGAGCTTTTATTCCTCAACCACGCTGTTTTAATTTCCAAATAAAAATTCCTTTTATATAAGGAATTTTCTGCCAACATTCAGGATGCAGAAGCTCAGCAGTATTTTATATCTCAAGTGGCTCCATACCTCATCTATATAAACTGGCTCAGGCTCTGCTTTCTTAATTTCTTCTGCAGTATCCTCAGGAACAGAGATTTTATCCACAGTAGCTGGAAGAACAAAGATGAGTTTCTTTTTTTCAGCTCTGTCACTGCATTAAATCACATGTTTTCTACTTGTAACCCATCAATTCTTTAAAGGGCAGAGGTATTTGAGGAAGTTCTTCAAGCAGTGAAAGGAAAATGGCTTTGCCTAGAAAACCTAAAAACCACCCCCAACGTTTCCTTCCAGCCAAGTGCTGGGATTTAATTTGGGATCATGAGCATGGATAAAGCCAACAATGGGATTCTTACAGCCCCCAGCCACGGGTGTGGATGTTGTTCCTGTGTCTGGAATTCGACATTTCAAATGGATTTGTGTGTAATGTGTCACAGAATTATGAGCTGAACCAAATTTCTGTAGCAGGACAAATGAAAATACCTCAGGAAAGGATATCTCTCACAAACCTGCCTTTCCTGAAATGGTCCAGGAGTTTTGGGAAGGGACTCACCTGCCTCAGGTTCCACAGTCAGGTCAGAGGTCACGAAATTCGAGGGGAACAATCCCACTCCTCTGTGGTTTTCCCCCTTCCACCAATTGGCATCGCTGGGGAAACAAAGATGGATGAAAAACATCATAAATATATTAAATCAGAGACAGATTTGGGGCTTCTTACAGCAAACCTGTGATCCTGAATGCAGAACATTTCAGAGATTAACACAAAGCCACAGAGGGGAAGGAAGGGAGGAAAAGGAATCACTCAAAACTTAATTCTCAATTTTTTCTGTTGATTCCTTGACAGCCCCTTATAGCTGTATATATATATTTCTATAGGTGAGAACAACAGTAATTATTTGAGCTATTTTTTAATCAGTTTTATTCCTATAAAATGTGATTTAACAATGCTGGAAGTGGCTGGAATTCAGCACTGGGATGCCTGTGACACACAAACAAATAACATTTACCTTAAAAACTACAAATTGCCTGAAACACTCGAGTTTCCCTGCACCAAAAACGACCTGAGGTCAAAAACTTGGGGTATGGAGAGAGAAAAGGAAGACGAAAGGATGTGAGGGAGTGATAAAAAGCATCCAAGGAAAAATCTGCTTTCCCAAGGAAACAAGAGTTGTGGAATCAAGTCCCTCCATGGGAGGGTGTTATACCTGTCATCCAAAACAAAAATAATTTCTCCACTTTTAAAGGTGAGCTCATTGTCCTCCACAGCTTCAAAGTCATACAGAGCTCGCACCTTCCGCAGGCTGGGAGGGGGCTGGGGAATTTCTGCACATGGATACAAGGATTTGGTCTCCAGCTGCTGCTGTTTCTGCTCTTGCAAAGACAATTCAATGGCTGAAATTAAGGGAGAAACAAAAATAAGATGTTTGTGTGTTTTATCATGGTAGTTTAATTTCTTAGCTTGACAAAAATCGTATTTATTGTGTTATTTAAACGTGGTTTGGATCTTCTCTAATATCTAAAATTTAAAGTTGTGATGGGGAAGAATTTATCTTGCCCCAAATCCTCATGGATAACACCCTGAATGACACAGTATTCCAATTCCCAACCTGCTGGGGATTTGATTTCAATTCCATGCAGCAGAAAAAGAGCCCAACTTCCTATTTCCCTGCTTTTTAACCAAACTTCTGGAGCACAAATCCAGCCCCAGGCTGAGCAGCAATTTACCTTTAGCAATATCTTCATCTTCTTTGGTTTTACTGGATGATGAACCATTCTTGGCAGCATTAGTGGAAGCCTGCAAAGGTATGGACAAGAGGAAGTTCAGGTTACAAAGGAAAAAGAAATATCTGTAATTGTGTATTTAAAAAAATGAGGATCAAGTTTTTCCTGGTAAGGAATCAAGAGGACTTTCTACAAGAAAAAAATCACCCCTCTGCAGAATGTCAGCCAGGTTTTACTTTGTTTTCAGCAGGGAAAGAAGTTACATGAATAATGAGATTTAATTTCAGTAACTGATGGCATTTAAACAACTACCTTAGTCATACTGATGATATTTAATCATATTTATTACAGTGAGACTACTCATTTAAATGACTTTTTCCACTTTTGTCCTTCATCTCCCCCTTCCAAAGGGAAGATGCTCCAGTTGGGAGCTGCTGATGGAAACACTACAAGTCTCCACAGCAGCAGTGAAATCATTCCTGGAGTTGTCATTCCCACAGGGAAGCAGAGTTGGGTGCCAGTGCTCAAAGCTTCCATGTTTCTGCCATATGTTTTAACACATAGCCTGGGTTTAGATGTGAAAACATCTTGGTGGAGGAAGGAAAGATTGTAAAAGTTAAAACCCCCTCAGTGTTTAATCCAGAGGAAAGCAAACTTGGTGCAAGGAATATGGAACAGAAGCTGCAACTGGAATTTTCAGGGCTGATCTTCACCTGCCACAATGAACATTAAGAATAAAGGTGAGGAAAAACCCCAGCTGGCATCAGATGTGCCAGTGAGGTCAAACCACAGGGATTGGAGCATCCCAGAGCCAGGACAGGGAATGGGGACTTGGAAAAGGAACCCATAGCACAGATCCCCTTCCAAACCACCTCCACTGCATTGCCCTTTGTTTTGGGAGACTCTGTGAAGGAGAGGGAAGGCAGAGCCAGGAATCCCAAATTCCAAGTGTGGGTGTACAACTGTTTCAGGTTGGAGGTGGTGATGGCTCCAGGAAACCCTAAAAATCTTCAGGAGAAACTGAAACAACTCAGAGGGACATCAGGGAATGAATGGCCTTTAATCTGCTCTTATTTTTCTTATTTTCTTTATTCATAAATAAGCAGAATGCACAGAAGTGAAGCTCAGCCTAAGGGGGATCCCAAGTGGAACCAGGATCCTGCTCTCCTTGGATCCAAAGCTCCAATCACCACATCCAGATGTCTTTTCCCTTTCCAGGAACACTGAATCCACCCTACCTGTGATCCAGGTGCAGGGAAAGTGACCCCTTCTTCTTTCAAAGATTTGATAGTTGCACCTATTAAGCTGCACTGGGGGTCTTTCTGAAATTCCTCTGACCACTCCACCATGAGGCTTTTCAGCTTTTCACTCACTTTGGGATGAGCCTGGAACACAAAATTGCACAGGAAAGGATGTGCTTGAACCTGGGATTTTAAATCCACTTTGAGGTGGTTAAAGAACAGTTAAAAGTCCAACTTTTTGACTTTTCAAATACTGGCCACGTTTCCACCTTGCTACACACTGAGCCCAAATTTCTGCCCCTCTGTGTTAAGTTATTCTCACTTTACCTCAATTTTCTCTTCATTCCTTTTGTTATTCCCATCCCAACCTCTTAAGCTGGTCTAAAATAAGACTCTGCCTTTCCCACAGGACAATCCCTGCCTTTCTCTGCAGTTTCTCCTCAGAAGCCACATCACCTTTCTCCCAGCTGAGAGAATCCCACACAAACCTCATCTCTGAGCCATCCCTGTGACTCCAGCTTCTCCCACAAAAAGGAATTATCCACGGGGCCACTCAGCTCCTGGGACAGTTTATAGTCCCAAACTGAGGTACAGGGATGGTCTAATAAAGGAAAATATTTGCTTGGAATGGGGAAAAACCAGGAGTGAGTTGGTGCTCTGCCTGCAATTCCTCTGCTCCCACACTCTGCTCCAGCCCCTGCACAAAAGCAGTGCTGGCCAAGATTCCACATCCAAGGAATCAGCTCCCACTGGAAGCCTGTAAACATGTTCTGAGCAGTGAGAACATTCCCAAGTTTGGGCTCCAACGTGCATTTAATTCAAAGTAAAACACAGTTTGATAAACTCAGCACCAGCCCAGAGATTTGTTACACTTGACTGAATTCATTTTCTCCTGGAAAAAGGGAGGAAGGACAATTTAATGATCCCCAAGTGGGCCAGGGATGGGGGTAAATCCCCAGGAATTCCCAAGAACACAACAAATCATCTCCAGCAGACCATCCCTCCATGGGATGGGAGGTTCCTTGGACACCCAGCCCCTGAAAGTCAGAGTTCTGGTTCTCCCTGGACTCTGGATAATGAGGAAAGGGGAGCACTTGGAGACCTATTTTTCCATAGAAAGCAAGAAGCAGGAGAGCTGTGAACTCGTTTTATTCAGTTCCCTTAATTGCTTTGCTCCACCTCTGGTGATTCCAGGGCTCCCTGTATCCAAACACTCCTTTTTAACCCTTTCAGTTCTGTCTCCAACTGGAGCAGGAATTGGGGAAAAGCTGTTTGTGCTTTTCAATTCCTGACATCCACATTTAGATCCCATCAGCTGCTTCACCCCAGCTCTAAGTCTTCCTTTCCTGCTTATTTGCTCATTCAACATTCCCAGAATCTCTAGAAAATTGCCTGCAGAAATTATCCTTTATATAATTTCACTTCTCCAGATTTTTCCCTTTCACTTCAGCCCATAAATCTCACTCAAGGCAAACAGAAAAAATAAAATAAAATAAAATAAAAATGTACCATTATCAAATTAACTGAGCTTAGGAAAACAGGTTTTCATTTTAATTAAAATGACCCCTGTCATTGTGTAAAGATCTGGGGTATGACCAGCTGTCACTTCTTTAACACATTATTTCTGACAGTAAAAATTGCACCAATTCCAGTGAAAACACACAAGAATATTAGTTTTGCTGGGCTGAGACAAAGCAGAGAAGCTCCCAAAAGAATCCTCCCCCAGGTTTTAAGTTATAAAAGAATTACCTTATTTATTACACCTCGAGCTTCAGTGGCAAAATCCCGAGAACACACTTCCAAGTGGAATATTTTCCCACAGTTTGACACACAGGCTCCTAAAAGCTGGAAACACCAGTTGTGGAAAAGCATGAAAACAGGAAAATCATCCCAAATGAAGGGTTTGATTTTGTTCAGCACACACACTCTGGGGCACTGGGGTTAAATAATGGCTGTGGCACATAAAGAACATGGAATTTTTTGGGAATTGTGGGGATTTACTCACTGTAAGTGCTTGCAGAGCCACGTGGGGGACTTTGTGATTGACTCTCTTCATGATGGCTTTAAGGCAATCCTTGGCTCTGCAAAAATTAGGGATATGGTTATTTTAGTCACCAGTGTAAAGGATTTCATTCCCAAATCCAGCTGCTCCAGCTCTTGGATCCCCTTTTCCAGAGCCTGATAAAATCCAAAGATGTTATCATTTATTTCAGCACAATCTGAGGTGAAAACAGAATTAAAAAAAAAGCATTTTAAGTATTTAAATGTTTTAAATATTTCTCTAAATAAGCATTAATGGCAGATAAAAACCTCCACTAACATTAATATTTTGAACCCCTAAAAAATCCCCATGAAAAATCTGATTAACTTTAAAATTAGTATCACTTGCAGCTGTATTAGGAAAGTCTCTCTGCCACAAAAATATACTTTTATTCTTAATATTTTTACCATAGTTCATGTACAAACAATCCAACAAAGTCAACTTAGTCGATTTAAAGTTATGTATTTTTTAGGGTAGGCAATAATATTTATTATTTTGAGAAATGGCTCTTAATGAAGGGCAGGAGGGAAGAAAACTACCCAAAATTAGAGGAAAATACACCACCAGCAAAGGCATTTTAAACTCACAACTTAGGGTGTGATTTTATGTAAAAAAAGATTTAATTATCTATTTTTATATAGTTTTATTTTTGCATGTCTAATTAAAAAAAAAACAGTTAATTTTTTTCCAGTCTCTCCTCGTCCAAAACCAGATTTAAAACAGTTCCCTCTACAAAAATGGCACTAAAAAAATTGAGGTTTAATAAAAGGACATTTTTTTAATGCATTTTTTCCCTCAGGATTAAATATTCCCAGATTGAATAGATTTGTGATTATCCCTTGTGGGAGATAATTAATTAAAACCAAACAAACCCACCCCAAACCCCTCAGTTTTCTCAATGTAATAATCCTAAATGTTAAAAATAACTAATTAAATTCTATAAATTCTAAATTATTTCAGAATTCTAATGCACTAATTGAGGTTTAATTAAAAATTTAAACTACTTTTCAATTCAGCAAATACTGAATACACTGGAATTCCACTTGATTCCAAGTGATCTGTGTTTTCATCCCTATTTTTCCCCTTTTTCCCTCCCTCAGCCCCATTCTCCCTAAGGACTAAACATCAATTTCTCCTCATAAACAGCTAAGAGAGGTTTTTCTCCAAAGGAATTATTTCCCTTTCTCCTACAGTCTCTCCAAACCAGGAATAACTTGGGCTGCTGTGGGAAAAAACAACTGGAATGCACTCAGCAAATTCTGTTGGAATATTCCATTCAAAGAATTTCAAAGGCAAATTTTTGTAGAACATTTGGAGAATATTCTCCAAATATTTGCAGAATTGGAGCATTTTGAGAGTGTTCTGTGTGAAATATCCAGCATGGAATTCCCTGGAATTCTGAGACACAACTCACCCATTGGGAGTGCTCCCAACTTTGTCACAGATATCCATAATAAGCCCCCAGTCCTCACTGGTGTTATATTCATTTGTGGCTTTTTCTGGAAAGAAAAATAAGATTTATTAGGATTCTACTCAGGCATCCGATTAAAAGAGTTAATATTTCATGGAATCATGGAATGGTTTGGGTTGGAAGGGACATTAAGGATCATCCAGTTCCACGGGCAGGGACACCTCCCACTATCCCAGGGATCCCAACCTGCCCTTGGACACTCCCAGGGATCCAGGGGCAGCCACAGCTTCTCTGCCCAACCTGGGCCAGGGCCTCCCCACCCTCCCAGCCAGCAATTCCTGCCCAACATCCCATCTCTCCCTGCCCTCTGGCACTGGGAAGCCATTCCCTGTGTCCTGTCCCTCCAGCCCTTGTCCCAAGTCCCTCTCCAGCTCTCCTGGAGCCCCTTTAGGCTCTGCAAGGGGCTCTGAGCTCTCCCTGGATCCTTCCCTTCTCCAGGGGAACATTCCCAGCTCTTCAGCTTTTCCTCATGGAAAAGGTGCTCCAGCTTCTTTCCAAGCTAATTCCACTATTTCTTTTCCCTGTTTTCCACAAGAAAGGGATGGATAATGCACAGAAGAGGGGAGATGTACCCTTGTTTAGTTTGGGGGACTCTCATCACTAAAATCTAAATTTTCAAATCCAATTTGCCCCTGAAATGTGAAATAAAACCTTGTTTGCACAGAAATATCTAAAATTTTACACAGAGCACAACAGAGTTTAGAGATGAAAAATGTCACCATTATTATACAAATATAAATGTTATATACATTAATAAATAGATTTCTATTACTTCATATATTTCTATGCAATA
>WEIV01003182.1:13182-57799 GCA_013390005.1 Calyptomena viridis
CGCCGATCCTGCCGCGGGCGGGAGGCGCGTTCCCGGGTGTGTCCGGGGCGGGGGCGCGCTGGCTCCGCGGTGCCGCTGCCCGGCGTGTCTCTCGTGACGTAGGTTTCGGTAAGTGCTGCCGGTCCCGCGCGGCCGGTCCGAGCTGTGCTGAAGGCAGACCCTGCTCCGTCCGTCCCGGTGGCCGAGCAGCGGCAGCGCTGGGGAGCAGCACGGCGGAGAGCCCGGCGCGGACAGTGGGACCTTCCCCGCTTGTAAAACGCGACAGGAACGGATAAAGGAACTTTTGTGCAGTGACTGGAGCCCAAATATTACAACCCTATTAAGCCGCAAACAATAAAAATGACTTGGTGGTAAATGAAGGAATAAGCAGAACTCTGCAAAAACGCACACAAAACAGAAGTAGGAGCATACCAGTATTCCATTTAAAAAAACAAACCTGAAAGAACATCTTTAAAGGCCTTTATCTTACTCAGCTGTTGTGTTGTCATGCCGTTCATACCGAAGGCTCTGTCAAGTTTGCAAGATTCTTTTAGGTACGCTCAGATGACCTCTGAATTACTCTGTACAACATAATATAAAATTAAGCCTCTAAACCAAATACTTCAGCAGTAATAATTTTATAAAATTCAATCTTTCACTAAGTAAAATGGTTAATTTTAACAGAAGCATTTTATGCTTATGAAAATCCATTCCCTTCTTTAGCAGCAACCACATAAGCTGTCCTTTATTGCCTAGCTTTGGCCAAAACTAGGCAGTTTTTACTTCTTTGGTTTTTGTGTTCTCACAATTAAGTAGTTCTCTGGACACTATAAAGTATGCTAACCCAAAGCATATCTGAATTTCTAAGACAACATTTGAGATCATTACATAAACACTAAGAGAAAGGACATATGACCAATTCTTTACAGGTCACCTTTAATGTAGATGCATTATATACATTTTGCAATCTAACCAGCAATAAATCCTGAATGTATAATTTAATGCACACTAAGTGCACTGTGGTCAAGGTAATGTTGCTATTTGAACTCTAAAGTGATACTGGTCTAAACCCCAATTTTCTTCATCTTGGTTATGACTAATAATTTATATTTCTTTTGCAGGGCCTCCCCTTTTCATGCTCCTATTTACAGACTGAACACTTTGTAACATAGGTTTCTGTACTTGCATTTCACTTTGAAGAAATCATCACTGAAACTGAAAGGGGAAAATAAATATACCGATGAAACAACAGGATTTTTTCTCAAAATTAGCAATTCTGTGCAAGTTAATACAAAACTACTTTATTACCTGTTTATTTACCATGAACGATTATGAACAATGAACAATTTTATGAACAATTTCAAATTAAAGTAATATTATGTGTGCGTATCATCAGTCTTTAGGAAACTTACCAAAAAAAAACCTCAGAAGAACTTCATCCGTGAGCATAAAGTGGTAATTTCAAAATAAGCAGTTCACAAAGCTGAAACAGGAAATTCTTTCACTTAGTTTTTAGGATACTTCTCTGTCTAGCCATTCCATTTTCAAATAATCTGTGGATTATTCATATTTTGTAATATTTTTAAAAGTTATTGCACTTCTATTCAAGCTGTGCCATTTAATCACTCCAATGTTTTCAGTGACATTGCTTCTTACCTGAATTTGGAATGAAAGCAATTTTCAAATTATGCAGAAAGTTGCTTTTTAAAGTTTTCTTTCTTTTAATATTTTCATTAGTTTCTTTCATTCAAATGGCACAGTAGATTTTTCTACTTAATGAAGTGTCCTGTATGCGATAGACACCCTACTTGTTGCACTTCATGGAGCATCTCTGAAGGGAAGAAAGTTCACCTGATGAGCTGGGAGCAATTAAAACAGCTCAATACCGAACATGGTCATCACGGAGATATTTCTGAGCTCCTTGGTGTCTCCTCAGCTTAGGTAACCAAGATGGAGCTGCAAGAAGCATTTCCCTTAGATCCAGAGGCTGGAGCCCACTTGTGGGTTAGGTACTGCAATGGTTGGTTGTATTCCCTAGGGTGAAAAGGAGACTAAGGCTCCTGTTCTCACTGACTCTTTCAGTCAAGGGCAGGTGATACACACTCTGATACAGCCATTTCCAGTCTACTGCTCAAGCAAAGCTGAACCATTTTTTTGCCCTTCCCTATGCTGCCAAGAAAAAGAGAGAAAAGGAGCATAGCTTGATTCTGGGCACATATTGAGGTGAAATTGCAGCCTGCGTTAGCTGTCCTTTGTCCCCATATTTCCACAAAAAGGGCACCTAAATGTGCAGCCCAGAAGAGAGCACTAGTAAGATGGTGAAAGTTAACACACCCTTGCTGACTTGTGCAGGGAGTACTGAACAGCAGATACAGCTGACTTTTTGGAGCAACAAGCTCTGCCAGGGTTAGTGTGCAACTGAGGAGGGTGCTTAGGTCATACTTTTAGAGTTGGATACCTCAAATCTGCCTAAGTCAGGCTTAAGGTGCCTGAGTCCTTTATTGGATCTATCCTAAAGTGACCTACTAAAGGTCACATCGTGACTTAGCAGTTGAGCCAAAAGAGGAGCCTTGATCATACTGGTCATGGATCTGTTCTGCCTTTTATGCAATGTTTCACTTTTAAGCAATTTATTAAACTAATCATCTTTGAATATGCCATCACATTTATTTCACTCTTAATTTTTCATTTTAAAAATAAACTCCTAAAATTACCTGTCTGCTGTCTCTACCTTGTGTAACCTAGCTGTCTTTTCTAAATTTCTTGCCGCTTTTCTGACTGCAAATTAGACCTCCTGTTTTAGACCTCCTGTTCTATTGCTCTCGGTTTCTCATTCCTGTTCTTACTGAATGATTCCTTGTGATCCATTACTGGCCTCTCAGCCTACTCCTAACAGCCCAGCTGAATTAGCAAACGTTGTAGATCTTACTACTTACCACAGAATCTCATACCCCTTCTGATTTACTTACTGTGTTAGTACAGCTCTGCTTGAAACATCCTGCTCATTGTTTAAATAGCATTACAAATCAAGGCGAATGTGTTAGTGTGCAAAAGATTTACCATTCTTATGTACAGTTATATTTTCTGCTACATGCTATCCATGTATACATGGATAACATGGTAAACATCAGAGGATTTTTGTTGAGATTTTAAGATGTTTAACTTCTGTTTAGGTTCCTGTCACTGTGTACTTCTAGTAGTTCTGGCCAAAGTGACTAAATACTTCTTGAAAAAACTGTATGTAGGTGGTAAGAGTTGACTTGAGCGTATTTGAGAATAGTGTGAGGGATGGGAAACAGCAGAGATTGAAAAGCCATTAATTGTATGCAGCTCATCTGCTTGATAAACTGTTGTGTGCTTTGAGTGAAATTGCTTATCCTGCACTGTTCCTGGCTTTTCTCCTACAAATAGATCACTTAATTGTGCCTCTCCCTCTATTATATTTCTGAAAAGCTAATGAACAACTTTTTCTCTTTTTTAGGTCCATGTTTTTAAACTAGTTAGTTTGTATTAACAAGGGAAATTATTCCCTGTGTGGAACAGATCTTTGTGCTTTCATCTATTGAAATAGTATTTTCTCACGTCCTTCTGAATATTGTTTATGAAAAGAGATACCAACACTTAATTTGAAATCTTTGCTTTATGTTAAAAACATTTCACTGCCTTATGTCTGTGAGAGATCTACTTCACTTGAAGAAGCATATAATTAACAGTTACTTACCTGAACTTACCTGCCCAGGACAGGTAACAAATTAAAGGTGAAGACAAAGCAAGTAAACTGGCCAGCATTAAACTGCTCTGCTGATGATTGTAGTAGAAGTAAAGTGGACGAAAGGACAGAGGATTGAGCACTGGAGATTGAAGATCACTTCACTCTTGCTTGACTTTTTTTGTCTAGATCTGGTTTTTTTTCCCAGAAAACATACATGTGAAAATGAGACCTTTCTGACTGTGACCTCTCTAACCTCTGGCAATAATGCATAACTTCTGTTATACTCAAAAGCTAAATGCACTGTCATTATGATGAAGTGCAATTCCCACATCCTTGCTAACAAAGTTGACCTTTGTTATGTAGTTTCTTAACAAAATTCTCTAAAAGAATGAAGTTTGCCTTCTGTATCAAACAAATGCACATCAGTTAAAATAATTTGGCTGTAATATGCCAGCTCAGGCAATTAAGTGCAATTACAGCCAAGATTTGTTCATCTGCTTTACCTGATGCAAGAGATCCAGTCCTTGGCTGCTGCAAAGTAATCCTCTTCATCAGGAAAGTCTTCCTAGTGACACAGAACAGTCACACAGACCATTTGGAAGACTTGCCCCATCACTATGAAACTGTATGAAACTCATTAAGAGGAAGCCCAGCCTCCACCAGAGGAAGCTTCTCCTGGGATGAAATGCTGTTGGCTGCTATGGTTACTAATGTGATTTTCCATTTACTTCCTTGTTCACTCACCTGCTTTCCCATTCAAACACCACACACAAGTACCTTCAGAAATATTTGTTGTTGGAATAGTGACAAACTTTGTTAATGGCAGCTATGCGCAATCAAAGAGGGAAAAAAGATACAAATGAGCAGCAAATAGAAGAAAGTGCTGGAATCTATGGATATTGTGAATAATAGTCTGTCCTTTCTGCTTTGTGAACTTTGTGTTCTCTTTGCTTTGGATTTGCATTAATGTTAGTCTTGCCTTATGTCTCTATTTTACACCTCAGTGCCTCAATCCAGCAGTGAACTCCCCACAGCCAGAGTCCTGTGACTGTAGCGCTGAGTGCAGCATCAGGATCTGATGGGGAAAGTATTGTTTATTTTTAGTATCTTAAAGGGACAAGAACATTATTTTGTTGTTTTGTTTTATTTTTGGTAGCACTTCACAGGTTTGGTTCCCACTTTTACATACATTTTTTTCACCATTTACATTTTTCTGATCAGACTGCCTAACTATGTAGTGAAACTGTCAAATTCCAAAAAAAAATCATGTGTTGAGGCTGCTTTTTTTTCCCCTAAGTATCAAGAAAAAAGATTAATTTTTAAAAAGTATATGAAAATTCCTGTCATATTCCATGATAATAACCAGATGTACTAGTTAGTATATCTAGTATTCATCACACTTCCAGGTTAGGAAGTACTTTTTGACAATATTTTCTAGCCATAAAAGCAAGGAGCCAGTCCTCCAAAAGGATAGTAAATAATAAGGATATCACTTTCTGGCTACTTTAATGTCATCTGTAAAATTACTTTTGTTCTGATGTAGCATTCAATCGAAGCTGGAAGAAATCTTTTAGTGGTTTGTTCTTTCCCACCAAATAAGACACTAAATATAGCAGTATCAGTATTCTAGGCTTCAAAAAAGCTGTGGTTCAGGTTTCTCAAGAATATCTGCTTTTTCTCCTGACTGTATTCAATTTGTTTTATAACTGTTTATTTAGGAAGCATAAGAAGCTACAAATCAATACGTAAGGTACCAGAAATATTAAACACTACAAATACGAACTTTTTGCTTAGATAAAAATGATGCGGTGGTACTGTCATCAGATTTTCCAGTTTGAAAGTTACAGCCAGCTGGAGGACAAATTCCTAAGAAAGGGACACAGCACTGCAGTCTAGGGCAATTTGGCTTGTTCTACAGAGAACTACCCATGTACCTTTGTATCGTTCTCTCTTCCCTTCCATCTTTGTTATTCCTGGAAGCTGCAAGCTTATGGGCTGGGAGTGGACACGGCAGTGGAGTGGTGGTAGCAGGAAGGTGTTTGAAAGTTGATCCTTTCGTCACCCCTTGTGATGGCCCCCCAGGGGCAGTAGGGATGGAAGTAGTGGGATGGGTGTGGTCCTTTTTTTTTCCTGTAGGTAAATCCTGGGTGACAGTGATACAGGCTGCACCTCTTTCATTTCCATTGTCCGAAAAGCATCAGCATTTTCTCTCAGACTAGCAAAACTACCAGTATTTCAATAAACATTTTCAAAATAATTTTTTGCCCTGTTTTCAATATTAATGCCCTATACATGGCTTTTTCATCTGCATGTAGCAACTATCAAAACCTCCTTTTATGGCTACAGCTTGTTCGATTGGGAAGTAGTTCTTTAAGATGCTGCTATGTTTTCCCTTAGTGCAGCTATGTCTGGCTCATCTTGAGCACTGCAGAGGCTTGGCAAGATGAGCATTGTGTGGACTGGGAATCTTGCTGTGAGGGAACATGGTGAGACTTAGCATTTTGTAGATGGATTCAATGAAGTGTGTGAGATCCCTAAAGCTTTCAACCATGATAAACATTCAATTCCATCATGTCACTTGCTGTGAAATGCGTAATGGCCACAGCCATTGCCTTTTTTTTTCCTGCAGGAATTTGCCTGTAATGTCAATAAAGTTGCCATTACAAGTTTGTTCCAATTTTTATTTGTGTATTATGAGAAATTGCTTTAGTTAAGTAAGCAATAATTCCAGGAAGAATGTCTCCTCCTGAGAGAGATGTATTATTACGAACCTTTACGTCTTTACAAAGAGAGGTAAGAGGCTTATAAAGATAAAAAATAGAATTGCATAAAAAGGCAAAAATAAAACTTAAATTAGNTTAAATTAGCATTTTCATTGTTTTAGCTTTCCTCTCCAGAGAACAGCCTGTTGTCATGTAAAATATCTCTATATTATATATAATTACCAAAGTTTGAATTCCATATAACATTCCATTCCTTCTATAACATTCCAGGGTTTTAAATCCTCTAGAGGGAAAAAGGAAGGGGAGCCAGACTAGTGTAGAGACTAGTATTTTCCATGGACAGAAGTATTAATTGGCAACTCTAGTCCTGGTCTCTACAATTTTTATAAGCAAGAGAAAATTTGTGTAGTTTGGTGAAAGCGTGGAGGTAGATTTGTGTGACTATGTAAGTAGCTTGCTTCCAGGCACTATGTGTGCTTTTGCTGTACTGGAAGTTTGGGGTTTTTTCTGTGTCTTTATTGCATGTAATGGGCATATGGATTGCTTGCTAAATAGAAAAGGATTAATAACCTGTAGTGATGGCATCCATGCTTTATCATGATACTTCCCAAAGCTGTCAGTTCTGAAAGAAAATCCACCTGATTTACAGCTGAGCAGGAAGGAAAAGCCGGTCAACAACATCTACACAGGATGAAAAGCCTGGTGAGGGAGAGATTTTATCAAGAAGCTGTAGTTTGCAAAGCAGCAGTTTCTTCTGAGATGTTAAGTCTCTGCCGATTAAGGTGCAGATTAAATTCTGAGGAAGCTCATGTTTCCATGAAACTGGACTTAAGTTCTAGTTAGGCAAACCAAGGCTTTTCCTGATTTTGTGTTTACACTGATTCTAACCTGGTATGTCTGTTTGCTGAAGTAGGCTGTCCTGGCAAGGGACATCAGTAACCACCCTGTCAACAGGTGAAAGTCTGTGCTGAACCCAGACAGAGGCTGCTAAGAGGGTATTTGGCCTTTTATTGTCCAGAAACTGTGGGATGGAAAAAAATATTGTTAGCTGGGAATTACTCCAGGGCATCTGATGCTTAATAGTAGTGAACTTACAGTGGAGGTGGATAATACTACTAGAAACCATTTAAGAGGGATGTATCTGGTAGTAAGCTAAGTACTATGACTAAGTGCCACTAACACTATTTGGTGCCCTATAAATAGACATGTCTACCAGGGCAGTCCTGCAGCAGCCATTCAGTGCTGACTGATTTTAAGACAGTTTAGGTTGCTGTTTCTTTGCCCCATTTTGATGCTACTGCTTCTGCAAAGCTGGCTGGTGCTAGAAGGGAAGGGTTGAGATGTGACAAGTGCATGATTTGTATCCTTCGCATCTAGAGCTTTAACATCCCCAGGTGAAAGGCGAGAGTACAAACTATCTTACTTCTTAAGTATGCTTCTTTCTTTTGCTTCCTAAAATACTTGTTTGCTGCCTAAAATTAGGCCGCCATTACAAATGATCTTCGGTTTTACTGCAGAAAGATGAATGTAGCTGAATTTTCTATACATGGAGATGCAGTTGGGACTCAGAGCCACACAAAGTAGGAGTGCTGTCCTGAGTCACATAGGCCTGTCCTGATGCATCTGAACTGGGGAGTATGGGAATGTGGGACATTTCTAGAACCGATCATCCTGGAAGAATGAGTCCTATGATGGGTGTTGATTTATAGCTGGATGTGGCAGAGTTTGTTCATGTTTTCATAGAACTGTTGAAATTGAGCTCTATCAATTAGCAATCACATTGCCTCCTCTCTACTGAAAAGCATATGAACAAAGAGGAATTTCACATTTTTGCCTCTGTTTTTCATATTGCTTAGAGAAGGGAATAAGGGAAATGTCAGCTTTTTCCACTCTTCTCTGCTGTGCCCTTCCTCCCCTTTTGGAAAGAGATAATGGCTGGAGTTAATCATCAAAGGCAAGATATTAAGGGAAGAATTCAGTACTGGGAGAAGTGTTTCATGAAGGCTTCCATACTTTAAGGTCATGAGTCAGGGATTCCTTGCTTGAAATACTTAGCCCTTAGGCTGCCTTCCCATCTTTGCCTGCTTCTGTGTAGTCCCATTGACGTCAGTGGACTGGCATGTGGGTAACTGAATTGTTCCTAATGATCATCACACATTATGAATCTGAATTGCTTCCTGGATTGCTGTAGAGCTGCTTCAAGGGTGCAGGGTGGTGACAGTGAAGACAGGAACAAAATCTTATGAAAAAATTTGACCACACCTTGGGCAACTGCTAGCCACAGAGAAGAGAGATGAGGGGAAGAGAGTAGACAGAACAAAGGTAGGATGGGTATTTGGTAGTTCTTACCAATTAAATCCTGACATAATTATTTATAAATATGTACACAGCCACATGCGTACAAACTCCTTTTTTCTGTTTAATATTTTGGTTACAGTGAGACCCTTTAGCACCAGTCACTGTATATACACACACATGCACAGTGATATGAAATCATGGCACCTTTCTAATAATGCATAACCCAGTGGCTGATGCATTACGTATATGTATATATAGCATATATACAGAATGATGCAGTGCATGAATTTTTTTTCTGGCATAGGGAAGACAAATATGGGATATAAAGTCACCCCAAGACAGTATGAAATACACTACTTGTAAAGATGAACCTACTGCTAAAAAAGAATTGGAATACAGTAGCTGAAACTGTATTGCTGCAGTGTATTACATATCCCTTAAGGATTACAGCTGTGGGACATATAAGCTAATTGTAGTCAAGAAGCAGCATATGTTGTCGTGAGTTCCATGTGTAGACTGCTGCCAGTAGCCTTTCTGGTAGTGACCCTAAAGAGAATTTGGATGGCCCCATTACAGCTCTGTAGTTTTTAGACAAGCTCCTAATGGCAATGAAACCCTGGATAATAAAAGCATCCGTTAAGTCATAGACTTTCTATTCAGTCTCATACTCAGCAAGCAAAAGAAGGCTGTAGGAATACTATGTTACACTCAGAAAAATTTTAAAAGCAAACAAAATTTTATCTCACAATTGTGTATCTGCTGGTATGAGGATATATTTAGCTGTGTTTATAAAGAAAATAAACAGGTAATTGGATTTCAACAAGAATCAGTGAAGTACTCTGATGGGATTTTTTTTAAGAAACATTTTATTTTAGAGTAAAAGCATGGTTGGACATTTTTACTGCGTGAAATTGGAAACTGCTTGAAACATGGGTATCGAGTTGGTTTATTATTGTGTTCATTGCATAAACAAAATACTGTAAAAATTACTGAATACTGCAAGAAAAAAACATTTAGTAATAAAATTATAGTCATGTTCAAAGGTCTAAAGAAATACTGAGGTGCTGTATATGCATACATTATAGAAATGCACTAGAAAGCCTAGTCTGGAAGCCTGGATTTTATATTAATTGGTGCACAAGTAGCAAAGAGCAGATAGTGAGACCATCCTACTTTCATTACACCTTTAAAGATGCTCTTATTCCAAATATACAAACATGATTACTTGAAATAGATACTACTTATTGCTGCTTTTACTTTTTTCTGAGAAGAAAATAACTGTGCTTCCTTTTTTCCCAGCCTTTTGTGATATAGTGATATGGTTCTGCATAATGTCCTGCACTATACACGGTTTCCAGTAACTACTGACAAAATCTAACATGTCTCTCCTTTATGTTGCCTGTTATGTTTGTCAGGAAAAGGTGAAGACAATGAATTTTCCTCCATGACTAAGGTTAAAAAAAGTGCTTTCGGATGAAATATCCTTTCCTTTTTCAGTAAGTTTACATGTTACTCTTCCTATGCTGACAGGCTGCCAAGGCTTTTTTATTAGAAGCTAGACATTTTTGCATGGTTTCCCCTCAGATCTGAGTGGATTGTTCATACATTTGATGTAGTCACATATGAGGCAACCATTTATCATTCTTGAGTTTTCGTGTCCTTGACATTTGTATCTTAAAAATCAAACCAGCCTGGAACTGCGCAGCACTTCATTGCAAACAGGAGGTGTATCCCTGCAGACTTCAGTTACATAGCATGGATTTAGTGGTAAGGGGAAAATAGCTGTAAAGCAGCATAATAGCACTCTTTTCACTCAAATGTCATATTTAGAACTCTCAAGCTGTATTCCTTCTGATAGGGAGGTAGCAACAATACCATAAGTTGATGTATGTCACACTCAGATTACTTTTGTTATGATCTGTTTCAGGGCAAGATTCACTACCAACCTAACAAAGGGAGAGGCAAGGGGACTCCATTTGTAGCAGCTGCAGAAACTATTAAATACCATGCTAATTATTTTTTAGCTTCTGTTCAATTGGTGAAGAAATTCTTAGACTGTCCTAAACTACAGTGGTAAACTGAAATGGGAGATGAAGGGGAAGTAGGGGCAATCAGATATGTCAAAATGGTTTGACTTCCCTAAATCTGTCCAGTAAAAGTCATCTTTTGTATCAGCAAAATAATCTGAAATGTTAGGTAACAAGAAAGAAGACCCCAGAAATGCCTCAAAAGACCATTTTGGTCCTTTTCATGGAACAGGATTATTAAAAAATCTTTCTCCACAGTAGACAGAGGAATGGAATTACTTTCTAGGATGCTCTTAGTTTGATATCACAGCCCTGAGAAATATTACAGAGCCAGGAATGCTCAATGAAACTTTTGGCCAGATTTACAGAATCACTTACTAAATGTAAATCTCTGATGGAAGGAAACAATAGGAAGGGAAAGACACTCTCCTGGCATCTAGTAGGCACTACAGTCCCTGGAAAAATAGTTCTTTGTGTTAATATGATTTATAGTATGCGATCAGGATTGATTATACTAGAAAATCTGAAACTAAAATTGTGAAGATTCTCATGTGACAGGAAAAGTCCCAAGTGAATCTATATATTGGGGCAAGTAAAAAGGGAAAGAGTCAATTTGATAATAATATTGTGGGAATATGGATGAATTTTATTAATCTTGCATGATGTTACCAGTGCAGAAAGAAGAGACAGGTGTAATGATAAGCAGTTATATAGCAAATTGGCTGTCAGACAAGAATATTATAGCATACAACTAAGAAACAAACAGAATTTCATTACTTTTACAAGCTTTTACCTTGCTTCTATATGTGAACCAAGGTTTTGACAGTGACTGGAGCTAGAGATACAAAGAGCTGAAAAGTAGAGTTCTCTGAAAAGTGAAGGTGACAGTCTTCCTGAAGAAGAAAGGGAGATCAGGATTATACATGTTTTTTCAGCCTCTGAACTCTCACTATGACGAGACTTTGTCAGCCATCGTATTTGAGGTACTTTCCTTTCTGCAATTCTCCAGTTCAAGGAAGATTTTAGATATTAGGAAATGCAATCATAAAAGCAATTATTTTCCAGAAAGTAGATTTAAAATATAGTTGCTCTACAAAAGAACATAGCAAATGTATAAATGTAAAGGACAGATCTTTTCCTTTCTCTGAAACTTTCTGTGCAGAAAATGTTTATTTCTGCTCATCTTAGTTGGTCTATTAGTGATTACATGACATCTAGATATATTTGCATCCAGTTTTGCTACTACTGTTTTCGCAAATTTCCAAGTATATAGCTGCAACTTTCATGTATTCTGATCTTTAATATCCTAGCTACTTGGGTTCAAGAAAGGATTAAAACCTGGGTTAAAAACTGGCTGGATGGCTGGGCCCAGAGAGCAGTGGTGAATGGAGTTACATCCAGATAATGGCTTACAAGTGATGATCCCCAGGGCTCAGTTTTGTGGCCACTTCTGTGTAACATCTGCATAGATGACCTGGTGTCACGATCTGCTAATATAAGCAGGGGTCATGATGGTTCGTTTATTGATCTCGGAGTGCAAAAGGCACAAGGGATTTCAGTCTTAATCAAAACAGTGTACTTTTATTAAGCAGTACCACAACACAATAATGGGATAGAGAGAGAGAGAGAGAGAAAATAAAGGATAGAAGGAAAAGAAGAAGAAGAGGGGGGACAATAGCTACCAACAGATGAGACAAGTCCTCGTGGTCCTCTGGCCAATAGATTCGTCTTCTTCTGTAAGGGAGATCTCGAATTTTTGGTTAACTTCGTAAGTCTATATAGTCTTTCAAAAGCGGCAGGCAGCTATCCAAGAGGTGGGGAAATCATGTAACCATGGTAGATTTTGTTGTGTTGTTATGCTTCGGTTCCTACCAGGGAACAGGCATGGGACAGATCATTCCTTCTCTCCTCTGCAGCAAGCACAGTGCCACCGTTACCCACAAAACTGGTTTTCCACAAGGAAGCTTTGTTGTATTGTTACAATTTTTGGTCCAGCAGGCACACACCTGCAGATAGCAGTTGGCAAACACCCACCTTGGCCAGGCCAGAACCCCTGTGCTTGAGTTTTCGGGGTTTTTTAGGGTCTCATTCTCAGTCTCTGTCCCATCCTTGACGACAAGTTGTGAGGCAAAATGAGAGGTCTTCGGACCATCCTCCACCTGGATGGGGGGGATTGAGAGAACCCTCAATCAGTTTGCAGATGATGCCAAGTTGGGCAGGANTGATGCCAAGCTAGGCAGGATTCTGTATCTGCTGGAGGGCAGAAAGGCTCTGCAGAGTGATCTGGATAGGCAGGATCCATGGGTTGAGGCCAATGGTATGAGGTTGAACAAGTAGAAGAGCCAGGTCCTACACCTGGGTCCTGACATCCCCATGCTGTGCTATAGTCTTGTGGAAGAGTGGCTGGAAAGCTGCCTGGTGGGAAAGGACCTAGTGGGGTGCTGGTTGACAGCTGGCTGAACATGAGCCAGCAGTGTGTCCAGTGGCCAAGAAGGCCAATGGCATCTTGGCCAATATCAGAAATAGTGTGGCCAGCAGGACCAAGGCAGTGATGGTCCCTCTGTACTCAGCACTGATGAGGCTTCACCTTGAATCCTGTGTTCAGTTTTGGGCCCCTCACTATAATAAAGACAGTGAGAGGCTGGAGCATATCCAGGAAAGAGCAAGGAAACTGGGGAAGGATCTTATGAGGAGCAGCTGAGGGAGCTGGGGTTGTTTAGCCTGGAGAAACAGAGGGTGACCTTATTGCTTTGTACAAGTACCTGAAAAGAGGTTGTAGTCAAGTGGGGGTTGGTCTCTTCTCCCAAGTAACAAGTGACAGAACAAGAGAAAATGGCCTCCAGTTGTTCCAGGAGAGGTTTAGATTGGATATTAGGAAAAATTTCTTCACCAAAAGGGTGGTCAAGCATTGGAACAGGGCGTCCAGGGAAGTGGTTAAGTCACCAGGCCTGAAGGTATTTAAAAGACATGTAGGTGTGGCACTTAGGGACATGGTTTAGTGGTGGAGTTGGCAGTGCTGGATTAATGGTTGGACTCAATGATCTTAGGGGTATTTTCCAACCTAAACGACTCCATGATTCTATGTTTATTAGAGGATAATTTCTTCAAGGGAACTAATTTTTTAGTGTTTCATGTTGAGTCCATGGGTGCAGATGTACCAAACCCATAAATTTGTGTTGTGTTTCACGTATATCATTTGACCTGTGTTTGACTAAAATTAGATAATTGAATTCAGCTCAGAAATTTCTGCTTGTTCACCCAAACTACAGTTTAATGAAGCTGATTTAAAAATATGCTGGCAGTGCCAGCAAAATGAGAGTATCTTCACTGCTCTGCATACTGTTGAGGTTTTCCTTTTTTTTTTTTTTTTATTTTGATGCTGTAATTTAAACTTTTGTCACTTTTCCACATGAATCCTCTCTCAATTTGGTATGAGTTTCTGTGTTTACCAGAGTCAAATTGATGTCATACAGGACAGAGACTCTTCAAGAAAATCAAGATAACAATCATTGCCTGGGATTTCATCCAGTTTGCATGTCTGTTTGAACTTTGGCTTAAAGAAGCAACAATTTAACAAATATTCTTTACCATAACTAAATATGCCTGGTTTTAATAAAGAAAAACAAGAAGGCTACTAATGCAATTACTAACTTCGTTGTGGATTAATGCTCTTCCAGTGCCCTGTTGGTCTACATTGATAGGGAGGTAATTGGTTTATGTGCTAAGAAAGCTGATTATGTTGCCCAGACAGAGCAGAGGGAGGGTCTGAAAGAGGTGGAAAATATGCAGACCAGAAGGATCCCCATGTGGGAAAATACCTGTGCAAAATCTTCATTAGTTTAAAATCTGTGTTTCTTTTATATACCTCCTTCCTCACCATGCTCCATTACTTAAAATGCTAAAGATAATGTGCACTGCTGTGTTACCTTCCAAAGAAAAGGGCTCTGTAGGAATGAGATATGTATTAGAGAGGCTGAAGTTGCTGGTATTGAGCATGGGACACAGCAGCCTGGAGCATAGATAGAAGAAAATCATGGATTGTAGCCAGTGAAGGCTACAAGTACTCAGGAGAGGTCAGAGTTGTAACTAACCTAGTTTTGTGAGAGCCAGAGTCTCTCCTTTTTTTGAGTTTTGTTCCCTTACTTCCCTTACAGACAATTTGGAAAAAAGTAATTCTGTAAATAATTGCCTGAACAGACAGGACCAGGAACTCCCAGCGAAGTTCTAGCATAGCACTGAAGGAAATCAGACACACCTCTGCACCCTGATTGGGTAAGGCCCCACTGAAAGAAATTCTTAGAACAAATCAGACCAGACACTCCACAAAGAGGAGGTTGAATACATTTAGATCTTAACCATTGCCCTTCTGTGACTAAGTTTAGCCTGTCAATTTATATCTAGTTAAACTGTGAAAAAAAGCCTCAAACACTGTTGCTTCAAAGGCAGAGCAAGCTTGATACTATCTGACATGCAAATTAGGATCCAAAACCTTCACTCTTTATTGCTCAGCCAGGTGCAGACAAGATCAAAGGGGCCCCCAAAACCTTTGATTTTATTGAAGGGAAACGGAAATTTGTATAGACCTTACAGAATGGCAGAGAGGACCCTGAGTAGAGACATGGGCAAAACTGCAAAAGACGCAGCGATAAAAAAAATCCAGACACCTTTTTCCTCACGTAAATGATTAGTAAAATTCTGAAGAATCTTTGATTGACATCTTTCATATGGTGATAAGGTCTCTCAGAATTTATCTTTGAAATCAGAGTATAAAGAACTGGGATATGAGAGTCTTTGGATAGCATAGGCCATAGGCTCTTTCTTGTGGTTGATATTCGATGTCCTAGGGAATTGAATACTAAGTCTGAAAGTTTTGCCTAAAAGACTGTTTTCAAAAATCAATAGTCCATCAAGAGAAAGACCCAGGGAATTAAGAGAAATATTTTTGTGCTACAGAATATCCAAATTTTTAACCACTTCCTCAATTCTTACAGAATGCAGAGTAGGTATATTTTGCTTACTTTTTCACAGAATTACAGAATATGCCAAATTGGAAGGGACCCACAAGGATCAGTTTCCTCTAAACTAACAATATTTTCAGTAGTTCGATAAATATTGTCTTGAGAAAACTTGTATCATACTCTTGTATTTTGGATTTACAAGTAGAACAGTTTCAGGAGTGAAACAGCACTAAATTTCTAACAGAGTTAGACCTTAAAACATTAAACTTTAAAATCTTAGATGCTAAACCTTGGTGTCTTCCACTTGGCATAAGGCAAGAAAGCAATAGACAAAAGAGTGCTTCCTCTTCATTATCTTGTTACAAGAACATGGAGTAAAGGACCTACATAAGGGTTTAACCAGCACTAACACAGGACATTATACTAAAAATACTTCCAAGAATGCACTGAAATTTGCTAGACTGCTTAGCTTTGTCTCTCCTAGCAGTGTCAACAAGAGCACCAGAACTGTTCAGCCTTGAGAAAAAATGACTGAGAGAGGACCTCATCAGTGTCTAAAGGGAAGGTGTCAAGAGGATGGATCCACGCTCTTCTCAGTGGTGCCAAGCAATAGGACAAGGGGCTACAGGCAGAAACTGGAACAGAGGGAGTTCCACCTGAACATTGGGAAGAACTTCTTTACTGTGCAGGTGACCAAGCACTGGAATAGATTGTCCAAAGAGGTTGTGGAGTCTCCTTCACTGGAGATACTCGAGAATGATCTGGACAAAATCCTGGGCAATGTGCTCTAGGATGACCCTGCTTGAGCAAGAAGGTTGGACCAGATGACCCACTGTAGTCCCTTCCAACCTGACCCATTCTGTGCTTTTGTAATATTAGGTTCTATTGTAGCTGCCTAAGAATAGGTTTTTAAGGAAAAATGAACAAATCAACAAATGTAACCAATAGTTTTCATCCAAACCTGCATTATATCAACTTTTATTTAACATTCAAGGAGTAAGAAAATATAGTGGAATTTTATTTTTTTTTTACCATTGCCTGGAACATATTTTGTCTTTTTTATCTTAGAACACCACTGTGAGGCAGAAATACTTTCTTCTCACTTGCCAAAGGAAACTGAGAACAAACATCTGTGGTGCACTTCATGTGTTGTTCTAAGTCTTGATTTTAGCTCAGACTTTCCAAATGCAAATGTACACCATGGCATAAAATCTAGGAGTGCAATTTGACTTAAGTTTCAGTGTCTGCACTGTAAGAATCTTCACCTTAATCAAGTATCTGAACTCCTACTATAATCAATGAAGAGCTAGTCACCATAGGCAGGAAGCTCAAGAAGGCTTTCAGTTGTCCAGATGTGTTTCCCTGTAGACACTTGTCTATATGCAGACATTTCTATTGTAGATGCCTATTGTGGAAAAAAAGCAGAACTAGGCTGGGCAACCTTGAGTGCATTTGGATATGCTGGTATCACTGTATCCTGGCAGAGTCCCATCACAATATTCAGCAACAGCCCTTCTTGGTGTGTCCCGTGGCTGATGGAGAACAGACATGTCAGTCAAGTGTGTGACTGGTGTGGAAGTTTGCAGTGAGCCTGCATCACACATGGCACAGACAGTTGGGGTCTGTAGGTTGCTGGAGCTCAGGCAGCCTCATCCTTTGAAAAAGGTGCTCACAGAACAAGTAATAAGTGAGGCAGATAAAGGAACAAACCTCTGTAGGGAAATATTTTGGCTGTTACTGCACCCTCAGTCCTATGGGATAATATAGATATAAACAGACTGATTCAGACAAGATCCCATGGGACTAAGGCCCTGAACTCCTTTGGGATTTTGTCTCCACATGAATTATTGCAAGTTCTATAGGAAGTCTTTGAGGCAGAATATAAACAAACTGTGGCATCTCAAATCTTAAGCTAATGTTTTGACACTTAGATAATCCATGTTGAAATGTCTCATGAAATTTTTTATTTTTCTGAAGTACTTTAAAAAACCTCTATGAGATTTAGAACTGGCTGTTAACTGTTTACCTCTGTTTTCATTGAAACAGGAATCATTTTGAATTCTGCCATTTTATTAAGGACCACTGACACGTCACAAAAGAAGAGACAGAGGGTGTTACATGTATTTTGTGCCTCCAAGTAGAGGTGCTAAACTTGCTCAATCTAGGAAAAAAGTGTGACATAAACTGTGTTCCTCAGTGTTGCACAGTACCTGAGGTGTTCCCCCCTTTCTATGGCTAAAGATCTCCCGCTGGCCCTTCTGGACCCTGCGTTTCCCGCCCTGCTGGGTGTTCCTGCCTCCAAGCTACCCCACAGGCTCAGTCCTTTTCCCTGGTGCCCCCACATGGTTGTTCTAATGCTGTTATTCCCATGGCTTCACCCCAGAAAACCAGCTGCTGTGATGGTAGTGGGTTCTCCTGGGGAGTGACCAGCACTTGCCAAGACTGACCCCCTCACGCTCCTGTCTCCCACCCTTTGGCTGTAGCGGCTGACTGACCCGAGGAGACCCATGAGGGACTGCACAAAGCTTTCCAGCTGGTCAGCACACAGCATTCCATGCACGCCCTAATCAGTGCTGACAACATTATACACAGAAACAACAAATGCGACAGGGCCAGGGGCAGGTCCTGAGATCACCTGGGGCATCTCTGCAGGGAAAGCAGGATGGTGGGTGGCGTCAGTTGTCCAAGGAAGATCTGCCATCCCTCCTTTTCTCAGCTGGCCACTGGGAGCTATTTTCTTTCTCTCCTCCACTCTGCACTTCCCAAAAAGTGACATTTAACGTGAGAGGTACTATAAGCCATCAGCTGTGAATAATTGCCCCTGACAATAACATTTTGTGCTTGTGAACTGTCTCAGCACCCTCTGTGCAACAAATGTAAACTTAGTCACTTTAATGGCTTTTTAGGTCAAGATTCTTTGATCACAATATATTTGATGATATATTTATTGAGAGTGAAAACTACTGCTTTTAAACTTCTCATAACACCCTTTCTTTTTTCGTCATGCACCTTTACATACAGGTAAAGGTATTCCCAAAATCACATCTAACAGATTTCTGATTTTGGTACAGGAGACCAACCTGATCTTTTATGACCAAATGACTCGCCTGGTAGATGAGAGGAAGGCTGTGGATGTGGTTTACCTAGACTTCAGTAAGGCCTTTGATACTGTCCCCCATAGTAAGCTCCTGGAGAAGATGCCAACCTGTGGCTTGGACACAAACATCCTGTGCTGGGTTGGGAACTGTTTGGGTGGCCGAGCCCAGAGATTGGTGGTGAATGGTGTCACATCCAGTTGGCGGCCGGTCACTGGTGGTGTCCTCAGGAATCGGTGTTGGGCCCGGTTTTGTTTAACATCTTTATTGATGATTTGGATGAAGAAATTGAGTCCACCATTAGCAAGTTTGCAGATGACACCAAGCTGGGAGCAAGTGTCAATCTGTTAGAGGGTAGGAGGGCCCTACAGAGGGACCTTGACAGACTGGAGAGATGGGCTGATTCCAATGGGATGAAAGTCAACAAGTCCAAGTGCTGGGTTCTACACTTTGGTTACAATAACCCTATGCAGAGCTATGAGTTGGGGACAGAGTGGCTGGAGAGTGGTCAAACGGAAAGGGATTTGGGTGNTAAGGGTTATTCGTCATTGGAATAAGCTGCCCAGGGAGGTTGTGGAGTCACCATCCCTGGAAGTTTTTAAGAGAAAACTTGATGAGGCACTTAGTGCCATGGTATAGATGAAGCATTGATGATGGTTGTTGATAAGGTTGGACTAGATGATCTCTAAGGTCTTTTCCAACCTTGATGATTCTGTGAGAAAGTACTGTCTTCACTTAGCAATAGGAACATGGATTTCCCTGTCCTCACTTACGGAAGAGATGCATATATAGAATATGTAAAAAGCTATTATTTCCTGGGTTACTTGCCTGCCTGATATTAGAAGACCAAATTGATCATATTTGCATTCCTGGCATTGCCTCAGAAGAAGCTAAATTCCAAAGGGTCATAAACCTGCAGGATAAGTATAGGGTAAATCCATTTTCAAATAACTTTACATGCTGTCAGCACTGATTATTTACTTCAGAAGTCAATAGATATTTAGACTACTGGAGACTGGATTTAAGCTCAGTTCCCTGTGATAGAAGCTCTATAATATGCAAAAGAGGGTATTGACAAAGAATCGTAGACCAAGGCATCTTGATTTTATCTTCTTTATTACACATGAATTATTTTTTATAAAGAGAACATTCATATGCAATAGGCATGTATAAGCTGGGCCATTGTAAAGACTGAGACCAACCATATTTCAGATGGATGAGATTATTTTCCTAATACTTGAAACATATTATATTTAAAAATATGCAATATATGATACTTAATAGAGTAGGAAATAATTACATCTATTGTTATGTAATGTGCGATTTGCTTGGTATCTAATATCAAAAACCATTACCCATTATTCATTAGTCAGGTCAATCCTGTACTATCAAATATAAAATGACATTTGAGAGAGTGGTAAGATTTTTGAGGACAAATAAGCATGGTTATTTGGGATACTGTTTTTTAACAAAATAAGAAGATCGAATTCCTCATCCTGAGAAAATTTTTTTTATTGGATATATTTTTTAAAACTTTTTATACTCATTGAAGACACTATAAATCCAACACAACGGCAAATGCAACAAAAATAATTAATCAATCTACTTTAATAAAGTAGTATTATTTAAGTTTTTCATTCTGTCCACTACAGCTGATGTGCAGCTGCCTAGCATGAATAGTATTCTATAGACATCTGTGGCAGTTTAAAAAAATCTAGGAATTATGAAATCTACGTGTCTGGAAAAAGGTTATTACTGGCTCAGAAAAATTCTGTGTGTGGGAAGGGGGCAGATCAGGTTCTGCCAAGATGGAATGATGCTCTACCCTCACAACCCTACCTCTCTGAGAGCCTTTAGTGCAGCTGTCAGTCCCTGGCACACCGGGAGCACTGCCCCACACCACACCCCCTAATCCAATTCCTGAATGTTTGGCAGACCAAAAGCCCCACCTGGGCAGGGGGTGGCCACAGAAATCCAGAGCAAATAAAATCAGCACCACAAGGTCTGCACATGGTCATGGCCCTATTGTGCCTGGATTTGTGTTAACTGCTTCTGCCCTGGATCTAAGGTGGTAGCTACAATTCTTTCTTTCTCTCCCTCTTTCATTCTCTCTCTCTCTTTTTCTTTACTTCTTCTTCTCCTAATTCCCTTTTCTTGATATTTGGGTAACTTAAACCTGGATGGGTTGGAATTTGCTAAGACAATGCTTTGTGAAATGTTCTACATTGATTGAATGTGTACTTTAAACTTTTGCCACGTTCCCTTATTTTCCAAAGTTTGCCAGTAAAAGTGTGCTATTTTAAGCCCCTGAGAAGTGTTGTAACATTTTTCCCATGTGCAGCCTCATAGTGTAAAAGAACTGAAGGCTTCTTTAATAAATCTGTCAGGCGGATTTTTGGGACCTAACATTTTTTTGGTGTAAAACCCCTTCAGTGAGCTCCTGAGGTCAGCCTGGGGTCTTAAAATATGCCAAAATGGTGAAACTGATGGAGCCTTCTAATTAATTTTATATAATGATGTAATGATAAGTGACAATTTGACCACACATTTTAACTGAGTACTCATTTTTACTTGTAATTCATATGAATATTCATTTGAGTCATTAAAGGAGACTGCTATGTAGATCAGACTTTCAAATATTTTTTCTGCTTTAACTGTATTTTAAGGAGAATTTTTTTATCTTGCATTTTAGTTAATGCTAAATTTTAATGTATTACGTGATATATTAGCTATTTGTCACTTTAGCCCTTCTTCTAATATAAATTTTGTTTTCCTGTATATCATACAGATATATGTCCTATATCACTGAGCTGCATACAATCATACAGAACTATGATCTAGTTACTTTCATGTCACATACATAAAAGTTGTTTTACAAGATCAAACAGACTGAAGTTATTCCCTGATTTAAAGCATTCTACTTATGCTGCAAGTTAATGCACCTTCATGACATCCCACGGCAACTTTTATTTCTTTGCACCAAGAAACTGTTCCAGTCTTGGTTAGCTTAAACTTTAGCACAATCCCAGAATACTACAGTAAATCCTTGTAACTCTTAGAGGTAAAGCTGTGCTACCTTGGAATGCTACTTGCTGTAATCAAGCCATAGAATCATTGAGGTTGGAAGACATTTAAGATCATGGAGTCCAACCATTAACCCAGCACAGCCAAACTCACCACTAAACCATGTCCCATATCTACTCATAGTTTAAGTGTTTGAAATCTTGATTTGAATTGGAACACAAATTATGTTAGAGTTATAATAATATAGCTGCTCTATATACATCATGTCACAGAAGCATCTCAACTGACCTTTGCAATGCCTTTGTGTGAAGGTGATTAGAAAATCATGAATGTAATGTAGAGGAGGAATTAAATTAAGTGTTCACGACATACTCTGCTTAAAATAATTTAACACATGCTACTAGTGACAGCCACCACTAATCTCGGTATTAATTTTATATTCACATGATATGGTTCTCTTTTCCCTTCTCACATTGTCTCTGTTTAGTACATTAATAAATCCGATTAACATAATTTGAGCACTCAGCACTTTGCAGGATCAGAAGCCGTTCGCAAGAAATGTTGATTTTCTATGGCAACAGGGCCAGAAGTGGTTCCCCGTTTTTATTAGAGCTTTTAGGCACAATTACCATAGTAACAATTATGCCCATCTTCATTTCAGTTCAATAAATTCAATGACGTGCATTCAGTTTCCTGATATGGAATGGCAGGACTATAAAATAATCTTGTATATTGAATNTCATTAGTCAGGTCAATCCTGTACTATCAAATATAAAATGACATTTGAGAGAGTGGTAAGATTTTTGAGGACAAATAAGCATGGTTATTTGGGATACTGTTTTTTAACAAAATAAGAAGATCGAATTCCTCATCCTGAGAAAATTTTTTTTATTGGATATATTTTTTAAAACTTTTTATACTCATTGAAGACACTATAAATCCAACACAACGGCAAATGCAACAAAAATAATTAATCAATCTACTTTAATAAAGTAGTATTATTTAAGTTTTTCATTCTGTCCACTACAGCTGATGTGCAGCTGCCTAGCATGAATAGTATTCTATAGACATCTGTGGCAGTTTAAAAAAATCTAGGAATTATGAAATCTACGTGTCTGGAAAAAGGTTATTACTGGCTCAGAAAAATTCTGTGTGTGGGAAGGGGGCAGATCAGGTTCTGCCAAGATGGAATGATGCTCTACCCTCACAACCCTACCTCTCTGAGAGCCTTTAGTGCAGCTGTCAGTCCCTGGCACACCGGGAGCACTGCCCCACACCACACCCCCTAATCCAATTCCTGAATGTTTGGCAGACCAAAAGCCCCACCTGGGCAGGGGGTGGCCACAGAAATCCAGAGCAAATAAAATCAGCACCACAAGGTCTGCACATGGTCATGGCCCTATTGTACCTGGATTTGTGTTAACTGCTTCTGCCCTGGATCTAAGGTGGTAGCTACAATTCTTTCTTTCTCTCCCTCTTTCATTCTCTCTCTCTCTTTTTCTTTACTTCTTCTTCTCCTAATTCCCTTTTCTTGATATTTGGGTAACTTAAACCTGGATGGGTTGGAATTTGCTAAGACAATGCTTTGTGAAATGTTCTACATTGATTGAATGTGTACTTTAAACTTTTGCCACGTTCCCTTATTTTCCAAAGTTTGCCAGTAAAAGTGTGCTATTTTAAGCCCCTGAGAAGTGTTGTAACATTTTTCCCATGTGCAGCCTCATAGTGTAAAAGAACTGAAGGCTTCTTTAATAAATCTGTCAGGCGGATTTTTGGGACCTAACATTTTTTTGGTGTAAAACCCCTTCAGTGAGCTCCTGAGGTCAGCCTGGGGTCTTAAAATATGCCAAAATGGTGAAACTGATGGAGCCTTCTAATTAATTTTATATAATGATGTAATGATAAGTGACAATTTGACCACACATTTTAACTGAGTACTCATTTTTACTTGTAATTCATATGAATATTCATTTGAGTCATTAAAGGAGACTGCTATGTAGATCAGACTTTCAAATATTTTTTCTGCTTTAACTGTATTTTAAGGAGAATTTTTTTATCTTGCATTTTAGTTAATGCTAAATTTTAATGTATTACGTGATATATTAGCTATTTGTCACTTTAGCCCTTCTTCTAATATAAATTTTGTTTTCCTGTATATCATACAGATATATGTCCTATATCACTGAGCTGCATACAATCATACAGAACTATGATCTAGTTACTTTCATGTCACATACATAAAAGTTGTTTTACAAGATCAAACAGACTGAAGTTATTCTCTGATTTAAGGCATTCTATTTATGCTGCAAGTTAATGCACCTTCATGACATCCCACGGCAACTTTTATTTCTTTGCACCAAGAAACTGTTCCAGTCTTGGTTAGCTTAAACTTTAGCACAATCCCAGAATACTACAGTAAATCCTTGTAACTCTTAGAGGTAAAGCTGTGCTACCTTGGAATGCTACTTGCTGTAATCAAGCCATAGAATCATTGAGGTTGGAAGACATTTAAGATCATCGAGTCCAACCATTAACCCAGCACAGCCAAACTCACCACTAAACCATGTCCCATATCTACTCATAGTTTAAGTGTTTGAAATCTTGATTTGAATTGGAACACAAATTATGTTAGAGTTATAATAATATAGCTGCTCTATATACATCATGTCACAGAAGCATCTCAACTGACCTTTGCAATGCCTTTGTGTGAAGGTGATTAGAAAATCATGAATGTAATGTAGAGGAGGAATTAAATTAAGTGTTCACGACATACTCTGCTTAAAATAATTTAACACATGCTACTAGTGACAGCCACCACTAATCTCGGTATTAATTTTATATTCACATGATATGGTTCTCTTTTCCCTTCTCACATTGTCTCTGTTTAGTACATTAATAAATCCGATTAACATAATTTGAGCACTCAGCACTTTGCAGGATCAGAAGCCGTTCGCAAGAAATGTTGATTTTCTATGGCAACAGGGCCAGAAGTGGTTCCCCGTTTTTATTAGAGCTTTTAGGCACAATTACCATAGTAACAATTATGCCCATCTTCATTTCAGTTCAATAAATTCAATGACGTGCATTCAGTTTCCTGATATGGAATGGCAGGACTATAAAATAATCTTGTATATTGAATTTGTAGATTTTCTTCTTCGAAATACAGATGCTTTGCTACTCATTTATTGACAATTAGATCCAATATAAAGATCTAATTTTAACTGAATCTTAAGAAACTATGAAGGACTAACTGGATAAGAATTGCTTAAGTGACTAAATGTAGTTTTTCAAAGTCTAAATTAACTCCTTGAATTGATCTGTATTTGGCAATACATTTTATCATTAGAATATGGTTTTAGATGAAAAATAGAATATATTTTACTTTTTTCTTGGTACACAGTGGAGAATGGTCTGTAAAATTACTATATGCTGTATTTTTTTTTCCTTTGATACCTTTTCCACACTGGGAATTTTTTAAAGGCATGCAGTTATGCAGATAACTATAGTGGATAGCTGGTACTTTTAACTGTGCTTCCAGGTAGGAGTAAAAGGGCAACAAGAAGGCTCTCAAAAAGGTACAGGATCTCCCTGGTGTTCCACAGACTCCTAAGGAAATGGAGAGCTAGAACCTGCAGTACTGCTATTCCTTCTGGAAAAGGTAGAAAGTATTTAACCTGGGGAAACTCCTGCAGGTACTGACTCCCATGATAGAATTTTTCCTTTAGTGGAAGAGAACAACATGGTCCTTTGGGGAATTTCCACCTTGTCTTACAAGTAATCTGTGCTGAGCTGACAACTTGTTTCACCACATTTACAGTGACATTAAATAAGGTCATTCAGAAAGTGTAATTGTATTGGCTTTGTGTTAAGTTAACCTTGAAATATTACAATATTAAAATATTCAAAATTTATGAATTGTTGTTAGTTTACATTTTAGGACAGAAAACTAAAATCTCTGCTAGATTATCATGCAGAAGAACTGTGTAATATGCATTATATTTTTCTCTAGATTCTAATAATAAAATACAGTTATTCTCATTGATAGGCTTTATTCTTCATATTTTTAGACTGAGGTATTTTCTGAGTAATGTGACTGCCCTAGAATACATATGTCAGATGAGGATTTAATATGTCATCTTCCAATACATATAAAATAGATATATATTCTTTCAAAATCCTATCATAATAGTCATGGGAAGATGTTCAAAATTAATTTAATGCAAAAATCTTTCTTATTAGTTTCAGACTTGTAGCAGCTGAAGCAGGATATTTTCATTTTGTATGAGCAATTCCCATTCTAATGGATTGTGGATCAGTGTTTCCATATTAAGAGATGGTTCTGCCACAGCTCATTTTTTCCATCAATAATAGATATGTGTCACCCCTGGCAGTTAAGAAATCCTAACTGGCACTGACTATTTTCAGATAGATTTCAAAATGAGACTTAAGTAAAGTTCTTCTGTTGGCAGTTTGAATCATTATTTGACCTTATTCAGTTTGCAGATGCAAATAGGCATGTCATAAATACAGAAGCCTTTTTACAGCATGCTTTGTTAGTTCTTTAAATCAGATATTGTTCATCATCTGTCAGAGGCAGACTTATTGGGATGGGCTTATTTTAAATCCTTTCTTCTCACACCCTACCCCACTAGTACTGTAAACCTTCATCACAATGGTGGAAAAAAAATACCTTTACAACATTTCTCACATAGCCACATCATGACAGTTAAAGCCTATCCACAGCAATGCCTTGATTTACTCAAAACAGTTTTAGTTTTCAATTAAAGCCTAACAATACTTCTCCCAATCTTGTCTTACCTCTGACAAGACAAAAGCATGACTGCAGTTTACCAGCTAAGCAGTTTTTAGGAATCCCAGAAATACAGTCTTATATCTGATTGGCATTGTGTGTTGCTGTTTTTGTAGCGCCGGGGCAATGGGGATGTCTTCCTGTCTGCTGCAAGGTTGTTCTCTAAAGAATTCCTAGCAAATGCAAGCATATAATTCAGAATCGGTTTTGCAAGCACTTTCACTGTCTTTGTAGTAACTGTGGTTCTACCAAAGCCTAATCAGTACTGTCAGGGAGCAGCAAGGGCCAAGCTGCAGCAGACAAACATCTGTAAGGACAAGAATGGAAGTGGAGTCTCCATTACACTTATATATCTTCAGAGGTACTCCTTACAGGAGGGGTAAGTCACAGCAGAATTTTAATCAAACAAAATGACCCCTATCCGTCCTTTGCAAAAGGGATAAAAACTATGCTGAAGTACATGGAGTAGATTCAGGATTAAATGTAGACCGTGAAACACCATGAAGTAGAGTCCCAGTGCCATAAAAAATTAAAATTGTGTGGTATGTACCTAGAGTCTTTGTGGCACCTGTTGTACATTCCCAGGAAAATGGCCAAGGACTTTATAAAGATGGCTCATGACTATGTGAAACAGATGAGAAGCTCTCCCTAACAGTAAATAAACTTGCTCGTGTTGTGTTTGAGTCATCAAAACTAGTCTGTCCGTGGCCTCTAATTAAATGTCTTTTAATTCTTTGTCCATATTCTTCCTACTTTTCCTATTAGTGAAACATAACAAGTATATACAAATAATTAAAATAATACATATCCAGAAAAATGTATTCTGATTTTTACAGGGATAATCTGACAAAATAATTTCTTCCTGATCTTTTATCAGCAATGGTATTTTTATTGGTCAGCTTTTTTACTTTTTCTCATGCGTGCACACAGCTGCTGTTCAGAATATGAACATTTTAGATCTTAAAATAACATTTCACCTATATTACTCAGTGCAACAGTCTGAAAATTCACATGAGAACAAGTACATTTTTAGCAATGTTGAATGCTGAGACATTTATGCTATGGGTTACTGTGCATGTCAAAAGAAAGGTTTGGGAAAGACAAAAGGCTGCTGTTGAGCTTTTTCATTTCTGTGAAATTAAATTATTATTAAACCATCCACATTTTTATATATTCTCCAAATATTCCAGTTCTCCAGTTTGGAAGCCAGTGATGTTTTTCAGCCAGAAAGTCTTTGCCTGCAGGGGAACATAAGATTGTGAATCTGTTTTGTCATGAAAAGGCTATGTGAAAATAATGACATTTCTGAAAATAAATGGTAATTAATTATTGTAAATATTAATTTAAACTTATTTTGTCCTGATCACATCATGAACAACAGAATGTTGCAGTGGAAACATACACACAGCAGATTGTCCAGATGTGTAGCAGGCTCATTGAATGTAAAGGAAGTTTGCTGTCAAGAGTCTTCAACTGTATCAACATTTTGGGAAGTGACCAGTGCTTAGCCTGTGGGAAGGACGAGTGGTGCTGCTGAAGTTCACGATGATAATGCCTGTGCTGTCTAGATACAGACCAGCTCCATGTTTCTGTGAACTCTACTGAGGTGCACGTAGCTGTTTCTCAATGCATACAATGCATACTCTGCCTTGCACAATTCTTTTAGCACACAGCCAAACCTGGCGTTACTGTCACACAGGCTTCTCTGGCAGAATTCCTGGCAAGACTCTTAAGGAAGGGTTTGCTTGCAATCAGCTGGTAGAAGTACATAATAAATGATTATTTGCAGCAGAGAGCACAGTAACCCATTGTCAAACTGTAATGAGGGAAAAAAATGGTAATTGTGAAGAGAAATTGAATATTACATTGTGACAGTTCTTTATTGTCAAATGTTTAAAAAATTAAAGCAAAGTACAAATGCTGTGGTTGGTGGTATTGCTGTTGGTTTTTTTTTTCTTTTTTTCAGTTAACATTAAGGTATGTCTTTTAAGTGTAGGAAATATTAAAATGTTGTTCGAAGTTATTATAGATTTAATTTTGTGCATCACTGCGGTGAAATCTATCTATCTATCTATCTANTGTAGGAAATATTAAAATGTTGTTCGAAGTTATTATAGATTTAATTTTGTGCATCACTGCAGTGAAGTCTATCTATCTATCTATCTATCTATCTATCCATCTATCTATCTATCTAATATATCTAACCTATCTATCTATCCATCCTAATAGGCAGTTTTTTATAATAATTGCTTCCAAATACATAATTTTTAAAAAGTGCTTGACAAACCAGATATCACAGCGAGTTAGGTAACAAGTACATACTGAGGCCTCTCCATGCTATGGTCTGGGCTGTATCAGAAGTATGTGCTCGCACTCTGGAGCTCTGAGTTCAGATGCCACTGAATGTGGGCAGATTATGATAAGATATCTAAATAGTTTCTGCCCCATCTGTCTGTTCTACTTCTTTCCTGAGAGCTTACATTTCCATGATAAGAGGAGGTAAAGAGCCTAAAAGTGCCTTTAAAATTTCATGGGCTGAAGGTGGAGAAGGTGTCTGACGTGTCTGTATTCCTTTGTGAAATGTGTGTCACTAGACAAAAGGGAGGAAGCAACCCAAAACCAAACGAGTTCTGAAGTTCTTCACAACCTTTGTTTCCACTCTGGTATAGGCCAGATAGATCCTATTTCATTTATTATTAAAACTCCTACTGAGCCTATGGAAATTAATACCAGGGAAGAATGTATTTTGTGTGGAAAAGTGCTGTAGAATACCAGTGAGGGGAACATGATTGTGAATGACTGTGGGAGTGTTTTTATTTCATCTAAGTTTGAAATACGAGAAGTGGACAGACTGCTGAAAGCAACTCTAGCAATGCAATATCCAGTATCGGGAGAACAAAATCCTTTTGTTTCCTGACCTCGGCCTCATCAAACAAACCGAGAGAAAAGTGTTACTGAGCCGGAGGAATCTGTTTACTGGAATGAACACCGAAGCTCTGCAATGGCATCTTACAGCACAAGAGACATTGGAACAGAACAGACCTGTTCAGGAAAAGAGAAGCAGCAACCATGCACAGATGACAACAAAGTCCACGGAAAATGAACATGCATGGCCTACAAAGTAAACTCTGTCAATAATTTTGATTGCTTTAATTAGCTGACAGCCGTGCCTAAAATTAATCTCAGTTATACTGATGCTAGATGTTTTAAGGACTCTTTAACAGACATGTACATTTAATTCTGTGTGAAATGTTCAAGTTAAATATGCTTGTGCCTTCAAAAATAGATATCTGGTTGAGTGAATAATAATATCCATAATTAATGTTAATTTTTGATGTTGTTAAATTTCAATATATTTAGTTAATGAAGCTAACTGTTTCTTAGTGCATTCCTGTAATGATCTCTGGAAGCTCCTTATCATCTTGCTGTAATATCAAAGATTTTCTTTAGTATTTTTGCTTTGTGCTCCTGACCAAACAGGTTTCAGTATATGAGTATTCTTTTACTCTGTATCTCTCTGGTATATGTAACTAATCATCTAAGCTATGTACTTTGCCTTTTGATTGGATGATATACTTCCAAAATAGGAAAAATATAGTGTATCATAATTAATGCATTCTTATGTTAGATACTTGTATTAATTTCTTTATATGTATTAAGCTTTTTTAGAATTTATGAGCATTTTTGAATAGGATTGGTGTAAGTAACAGCAGCCAACTGAATTCTCTTTTATACAAATGATACAAATTATATTCCCATATATTATTGAGATTTTTCCAAAAGTTTATTTATGTTTTTAATAAGTAAGGACAGAGAGACATAAGACAGAAATTTTTGAATAATGGCCCAAAAGTTATAAAATGCATTTCTGGTTTATGTCTTTAGTGAAAAAAAATTGCTGTAAATTACAAGATGGAACTTATAATCTTGAAAACGATGATACCCTTTGACTTTTCATAGTCCTATTTCATCCAGTGGGTGAACTACACACACCAAAAAATTACCAGCTTCAACAAAACATATGCAATAAATCATACGACCCTTTCTCACACCTGCAGAAAAGAGTTAGGTAAGCAGATGAATCTTGCAGGATATCCCGAAGGTCATCGTCTCAACCTCGGGCATCACAGCAGTGAAAGCAGGTGTCCTGCATCCCTCGTCTTGTTCTCCCTAGTGTGACACTGTGCCTTTTTGATTCAACATAGTTCATTTGGCATGCTTGACAATGTCATGTCCTCTCCTGCACTTGTGGAATTTGTTTATCTAGGAGAAAAAAAAATAAATTGATTATCTGTAGCTCCTCTGCAGCTCCCTGAAGGACTAGGACATGATGCATTAATACACTCAAGGGATCAGCCCAGTCTAAGCAGCATGCCATTTGATTAGGCATCTAAGGAAAGAGATGTAGGTGCACAGTTTTGTGTTTTCTATAGTTAGATCTGACTTCTGCAATCCTTTTTTAGCATCTGAAATGGAACATCCTCTTGATACTTAAATTAGGAATGTTACTGCCTCTCCTGCACACCACTGCTATCACAAGCTGAAATCTCAGATACAAGCTGAAACAGCACTGATAGATTCTTGGATTCTGAACAAATTTTAATCATACAAAATTTATTTTTGTGTTTGTTCTCTATTCACAACCTGTCATCTTCCCCCACTGCTACTGAGTCCTGTTACTCTGGATTATAGGTGGCAAAAGAATGGAACAGCAGATGGGGCTACTCCATATTTAATGCCTTTGGGGAGAAGAACACAAGGACATGCAGAGCACATATGTGGTCCAACAGCGGTCTGTCAAGGTCAACCGTCAGAAATGTGGGAAGTTGGTGCCCCAAGAGTGACTTTTCTGGTGCAAGGAAGCTCACTATTCTCTTATGAATTTATGAAACATTCAATCTGTTATTTTGTAAATCAGAGAATTGCTCAAAATGCTGGGTAAGATTTGGAAGAGAAGGCAAGTGAAGAGGGAATACCATCACCTCTCCCTGTTTCTCCAATTTTGGGAGGTGATATTGTGGATGGACACCAACAATACAAAAACCTAGATCATAGCTATATTGAATCTCACAAGTGTTTGTTCAGTGGGATCTGTGTACTCATTTACAGAGATGGTCAGAGTAACACACTTTGTATAATGACCTGTTTTATTATGTTCATATATTCCTCGTCCCTGGGTGGTGGTATGTTGTTTAGTGATCATCACAAAATCTGTCCTTTGCCTTAAAAGCAGGGAGGCTGGTGAGACTGGGTAATGCAGAACTCTGAGCAAGCTGTACGGGTGGAAGACCTTCTTCCTCTTCCAATGTACTCTTTTCCAAACTTCAAAGCAGTCTCACTGTAAACAGAACTTTTCCTGGACCTCAGTCTGCTCTGTCTGTCTAGCTTCACTTGCTGGGAAAAAAAAAAGGGACTTAGCTTCTGAGCCAGTCATAAGGAAATGACATGTATTCCTCCTTTAGACGAACAATAGTAGAAAGTAAAGAAACACATTGGGGTTTTTAACAGTTGGGATGATTAAGTGTGAGCCTGCAGAGCTGAGCTGCTGCTCTGGCGTCTGCCTGTGCAGAAGCGAAAAAGCTCTGGGAAGAGCCCATGCCCTGGGGTGTGCATAAGGAAGTTAGTTTGGTGTCTGGACATGTCTGAACTGTCTCTAGAGTGTGCACAAACAGATGCAGTCTCAGACAGGGGGCAGAAATCACGAATGTGCGGCCAACACTTAACGCATCCTGGACCAGCACAGCAGAACTGAGCAGCTCTTCTTCCAAAAAGACCGAGCACTACAGTCTGCATTCGAAAAACAGTATCACATGGGCCCTTTATTAACTAGGGGGTACGTGCTCTTCTCTTCGTCCTTGCTGATCTGCAGTTATCTCTCCGGTTAGCTGATAAGGTAGCTGATGAGGGCCGCCTCAGGACAGAGCCGCCGAGCCAGTGCCCTCCTGTCGCAGAGGCGCCCGGCGGGGCACGCCCGGAGCGCGGCTTTGGGACAGCGCTACGTTCTCCGTGCCTTCTGCAGTGACACCTGCCGTCGGCTCCGTGCAGGGGGATGGATTTCAAACGCTGGTTTTTACAAAGAGCTCTGATCTTTCGCGTGTAGGTCTTTTGAAGGCTCAAAGGATTGGCCTGCCGGCCGGATAACTTTAACTGGATATTCCAAATAAACCTGCTTTCATGTTCTTCTGCCATCCTCCTTAAAACTAATATTAACATTCTCAATTTTGCTGTTTCATGCTGACTGGCAGCAGCAGGTTTGTAGCGCAGCTTACTGATGAGTTGCTGTGTCAAACAGAGAAAAAGGTCTCTGTGTGATCAGACTTCAGCTCTGACTCGTTTTATTGTTGTTCTGCTCTCCAGAGCCAGCAGAATATTATATTCTGATCCTGGTGCTTGTTTTACCAAACGCCATGTCTCAGCATTTGTGTTTTACTTGTTCCATTTCTGCTTGGGTACTCTTGTGTTCTCAGGTTGCAGTTGTTCAGCTGCATCTTCTGAAGCTAGCTTGGATAGAAATAATAATCTGGAGAGCTCACCGGGAGCCACCTCTCACAACAGTCTATAACTTGTTCTTATCATGCAGCCAAATGACCCATTTTGAAAATGAAATTACATTCTAGAAGGCCAACCTGGTTTTAGACATCAGAAATTCAGAGTTGCTGAGTATTTGCTCTTTCCATCATTTCCAGCTGAGAGCTGTAGCTTTGAAAATGTTAACTTTCTCTGGACAACTTTGCTTGTTTCTAAACAATGATTAAGTTATCCTTAAAATGGAATAGGGGATTAAAATGAGAGAAAATTACTATTACCAGATGCACACATTATATTAGCTGAGCCAGTACTTATCAAAATAGATAGTTCCCTTTTTGCATTAATTTTACATGAAGATATGTGGAGTCTGTCATCTGCAATTATACCTACATTGACACACAACACCCAGAGTCACTTCTGACAAGAATAAGCCTCTAAGATTCCCCAACTCCATACTGCAACAAGTCCTGGGCACCCAGTAGCCTCCTCCTCATGTCCTGCTTTCCATGTAGAAGTAGGCAACATGTGAGCAATGCTGCAATCCCAAGGAAATGGCACTACCTGCTCTGCCAGCAGTTGGCTCTACGGTTATGCTGCAGCAAATGCTGATGGATAAGCACAGGTTAGGCTGTAATACTGTGGTACATCATAAGGAAATACTTTTTTTTCTCCTACTTACTCAACCTTTTAAAGAGTCAACACCAGTGCAGCACAGGTAATGAGTGTGAGCTAGATAAATGCACTGGTGGTGGTGTATTGTCTTTGTTAAAGAATGGCTATGGCTCCCTAAAACATATGGCCTTACATAGTAGCAGCAGCTGGAAACTGAGAACCCTGAGCTGAGGTTGAATGCGTGTCAGTACTTCTGCCTCACATATGCAGGGTAGTCTGTAACTACACAGCCACAGACTTTCTTTTTTTTCACAACAAATGTAAATATTGTGAAGCCCTCCCATGATAAACATGATTACTTTTCTCTCAGCAAATATAACTAGGCACCTGGAATCCTAGGAGTCAATAACTGAATTTAGATGCCTCACATTATATTAGACAATTTGGAAAACTTACGATTTTCAGCTAACACTGATTTTTTAAGTATTAGCTCATGTAACGTTTGTTGTTGAAATTTATTCTCTATTCAGTAAAGTAGACTGTGTTGGAATTACTCAGTGTAATGTTTTCTATCTCGACTGTTTGATAAACAGCTTTGTCTGTTTTCTGTTGTGTTTCTGTCCAGTAGAGGAAGCGACTGGGAAATGAAATGAACCTGCACAGTTTCCTGGACTGGACTCTGCTTTGTTTGTTTATTTGATCACATATTTAGTTGTCTCATAGTCTCCGTATAAGGCAGCACAATAATCCTTGGCAGTTCCGTAAGAAATCAGAAACTGAAGGAAAATTTAATTTCTTCAGATTACCAGCAACTCATTTTGGAGAAAGATATTCTTAAAGAAGATTATTAGAAGACTCTTACACAAAGATTATGCCACTGTTACTACACTCTCTCTCTGATAAAGCAATAACTGTAATAATAACCCAGTGAATTCCAATCTTCATGAGAAAAACTATTATTTCTAAATTATCTGGAATACATATCTGAAAATAGTTCACAGTTTTTTCTTATACTGAGGATAAGAGGGTTTTCTGACTTTTAAATTGCATATTGACATTAGAAAGATTATAGAGGCTTCTTCCTTCAGGAGGTATAAGAAACCTGAACAATCTGTTCATAACAAATACATGCTGGTGGTGTGCCTTCTAGAGAAGTGCTGAGTATATATCCCTGTCTTTAAATAGAAAGCAGTCAAAGGATAATTGCAGCATTTAAAAACAGGGGGAGCATTCTAAGTAGGAAGGAAAGATGGTTCTATGGTTAAAGTATAAGAAAAAGAGAATATCTGGGTTATATTCCTGGACCAGGCAGATAATTAATTTATAACCTTGAGCAAAATGCTTCATCTGCACATGTCTACATTTCCATATTTTATTCTGTATAAAACAGGGATTCTAATCCTTTTCTGTCTCAGAGAATACTAAAAATATTTGTGCAGGGACAGACATTCTGAGATGGAAAGTGTTATCTGACTTATTATAAATGGAAACCCAGGATATGGCTACATAGGCTCTCAGTTAAGAGCTGACCTAATCACCCAGAGGAAACCCAAGAAACAGAGTCGACAAACCTCATTCTCAAAGGCTTCAGTTACTACCTGATTGTATCTCTTGTGTGTATTTATGTCTGCCTCTGGGAGCCTGATTCTCCTACAATATGCTTTTAACTGCTACAGATTTTCAGGAAGGAGGAAGTGTTGAGATTAATTTCTAATCCAGCAAATATTATATTTAAGAAATCTTTGAGGAGTATAACACAAAAGAAGTTGCCTACAGGAAAAACTACCCTGCCTTAGGTCAATGAAATGCTCTTGCAAGGTAGGACCCAAATGTGAGATCTAAGAATTGGCAAATCTTTGCAGCTCCTTTTGTCTAGAGTCCCTCTATTGCTAGCAGTTCAACACGGGCAATAATAAGCTGTGCTTGGAAATTCTATGGCTTCCTCTAATCTGAACATCTGGAAACATGTAATGTAGACTTGGATTCACAGACATTTACAAGCCTAAAAGCCACCTATGTTTTTTAACAGCTATAGGGGCATGTATTCCTACATCCCTTTATAAATTCAGGCCCTAAAAATCACTTTATTAGACCAATTTATTGCATCTCTTAATAGAATATGGTAAATTTTAAACCAGGCATAGAAGAATTATTTAATAGTTTAATGCAGGAAACAGAGAAAAATGCTATATTCACTAATGTAGATAAAAGGAATACTAATCATCAGGCTAGAATGGGGCAGGCAGGAACACTAGGAATTGTTATTTTCTTAGGAAGGCTATGGATTGAAGTTTACTTATGTCTTTCCTTACAAATATACAGTAATATACACAGACTCCTCCTAATAGTGTGAATGGAGTCAGTAATCTTCAAGAATTGTAACGGAAAAAAGCTCAGGCTGCTATGAAGTGGACTTTGGGAGATGGATGATCAGCTTCATGAATATGAAGAGCTCACTAAAGTGAACAGCAGTTTTTCTTCCAATATTTGTAGAACGATGAAGCTCAAGATGTATTCTGCATTGTTACCTTGACAGTCATTTTTGCCTGGAAGCATGGTACACATTGTTATGAAGTGACTAATTGCTATACTCAAAATAAACCCGCAGGAAAGAAAATTAAACTGTTTCCTTCTATTTTTAAAACTGTTTACCCTATACATTTAACATAGCTAGAGACAGAGCTAGTCAATCGTATTCTTGACTAGTTCATTGGAAAGCAAAAAATGAGCATCAGGATAAACTCTCCAAACACTGTGAAGAGAGCAGAAAAATCAATAAATACTTTAAAAAGCATTACAGAGTGAAATCTTCAGACTGATTCGTCAGAGAGTACACTGTCAGACAACTGCTTAGATATAGTTAGTTCAAATGCAATCACAAGATGACATTTACTATTGGTTTTATGAATATTTTTGACATTTAAAACAAAAACTGGGGAGAATTGGTTCCTCCTTTGCCAACTGGTTGCTTCGTCTTGTCCCCTGTGATATAAGGAAAAACCCAAACCTTGAGGCTTTCAGCTCACACAGATCTGAGAGTTGCTATTGGAATGAGAAATATGCGCATGGGGAAATGAGTAAACAAGTTAAGGTTATTAAAATAAAATAATACTTAACACCCCCCAATCCTGACCTTATTGCTTTATAGTGAAATTAGATAAAACAATGCTACAAAAAAAATCCAAAACCTTCAATTATTTTGTCATTCCTGCTTACGCAGTATTGCAATGCTTTGTAGAGCTTTATTATTGACTTCTGCTGTATTGAATGAGTTGTGTTTGCCTAGTGATATTATCACATTTATAGAAATAATTTCCTTACAAATACATTAGTACATCCTTTTTGATTGGTTTGCTACATGACATTTTTTTATTCAGTGTCTTATTTTGATAGTTTCCCCACACATCCCTTTATCTAGGGCTGAGAAAGAGCAAAAGCCTTTGCTCTAAAATACTGAAGTCATATATGGTCAAACTCCTATTGAAAAGCTGATGTTCTGTTCAAAATGAAACATATATATTTGTTAATATTAACTCAGTTTTATTACAGAGCTTCATTCTAGGCTCCCTTCCAAAATTATTGCTCTGCTTTTGAAATTTAAATAGTCATCACAAAGTGGTTTTAACTTTCAAAAATATTTTGACAGTGTTTTAGGGAGTTTTGACAAAATAGAAGTGTTCTTGTAAAACATTTTCATGGAATCACTTTCTGGCAGAAGATGATTTGATGTGATTTATTTACTGAAGCTCCATATATGTAATGTGACTGTGATACAACAGACAGCACTGCTACTAAGAAAATGTCAGGTAGTTTTACTGAACTTGTTGGAATGCCTGTTTGTCAGCTGCAGCTACACTGTTCTTTGGAAATATGTATAATGCTGCCCACTCCTGTGTGATCAAAAGCATTTAATATTGAGTGGGCTCCAATCTGCGTGTGTCTGTGTATCTTCATGTTGGAAAGGAATCTTCTTTATAACTAAGAACTACTGAACTGATAAAAATGAAACTTATCAGATAGCCAAGGAACCACCAGAAGAAAGACAACTGTTTTGAGATGCAAAACTTCAATACTACTTACAGTTTATAAGATAGCTAGTATTATTTGTCCAGATAGCTAGAATTATTCATCTAGGTCCTAACCCTCTACTCAGCCCTAGTGAGGCCACATCTGGAGTGCTGTGTGCAGTTCTGGGCTCCTCAGTACAAAAGGGACACGGAGATCCAGCAGATGATTACAAAGATGATTGAGGGACAGAAGCATCTCTCTCATGAGGAAAAGCTGAGGGAGCTGGGCATGTTCAGCCTTGACAAGAGATGACTGAGAGGTAACATCATCAATGTCTACATGTATCTGAAGGGAGAGTGTCAAGAGGATGGAGACAGGCTCTTCTTTGTGGTGCCGAGCAATAGGACAAGAGGCAGCGGACAGAACCTGGAACACAGGAAGTTCCATCAGAACATGAGAAAGAAATTCCTTGCTGTGCAGGTGACCAAGCACTGAAACAGATTGCCCAGAGAGGTTGTGGAGTCTCCCTCACTGGAGATATCCAAGAACCATCTGGACACAGTCCTGTGCAACGTGCTCTAGGATGACCTTGCTTGAGCAGGGAGGTTGGACCAGATGATGTAATGTGGTCCCTTCCTCCCATTCTGTGATTCTGAGATCTAAAATTGTTATTTTATTGTAAATATTGAAAAAAAAATCCCAAATAAAAAATCAAAATGTCCTTATTTTTGCCCTTCTATAGTTCAAATCATAGTTTCTGGCATCTCTTAAGTATTGGAAACATGGGTTTCTATTCTGATATAGACATCATTCAGCAGGTATATGGCATTATGGAGCACAATGCAGGCTCCTCAGTCAACAGAAGGACAGCTGAAGTGAAGAGTTTTGAAAATGAAGAGGTGGTAATAATATTGAAAGTCACAACAAGCAGGCTGCAATGCAGAACTAACACATGCAGGAGGGTTAAACTGGATCAAACTCTCTCTTCATCTGTGACCCATTGTGCACAGGGACAACATCCATCTGAAACCACGTCACAGAACATCATTCTAAAACATATGGCCTTTCGAAAATTATATCTCTGGGCACCTTCAACAACCTTTTAATGTTACAGACTCAACATAGCAGGGCTCTAGGCCATTATGGGGTTGCCTACGTGGAAAATATATGCTTAGGTACAGAAGCCAAATGGTGCTGGAGCCAGAAGAGGCCCAGCTGCTGTACCTCCAGGGCTGCCATATGCTAAGTAAGGCACAGACAGTACCCTCCACTGTCTCCAGCCACTATGATTCTTGACATTGGTTATATGACACCTAAAAAAAGTCTGTCCAGCACAGTGGAATGATGGAGGTGTTAGCATGATTCTCTACTGATTTTTGTGTGCCTCATGAACAGCCAGAGCTATCTATGGTATTGTGCCCTGCAGACATAACCAAAAAGGAGTTCAGAAAACTTCAGAGCAATTAACCCTTAGATTTTTTTTTGTAAGGGTAAGATTTTTTCTTAGCATTATTGCTTAGATTTAGGCAGCTTAAGACCAAAAGGGACTACGATGCCCTCCAGACTGATCTTGTGCAGAATATAAACAAAACCCAGTAGCTCCTGTGTCAGTTTGTATCTGGTCACTAGGCCTGTAACAGGAAGCTGATTTAAAATGTTTCAGATATGGAGAAAGTGTCATGCTTTTAAATCTCTCTCTCTCTGGATTGAACAACCTTATTGAATTAAAACCATCATTTTTTCCAGCCTTATTTTGGCAAGCTTCAGCTTCCATCTCCTGATGGATCTCATTGCATGATCTTCTGTTATAATGCTATTTACTATCTGAAATATGATCTTTAAGTAGCAGCTCTGAACACAAGTCTCTTTAACCTCCTATGGATGAACTGATTTCTTTGTAAGGCTCTGTCATACTTGTCAAAGCACACATTTAACTATACTAACTGATGAACTTCCTGTACTATGAAAAATCTGAGCAGCATCTAATTTTTTTTATTGTCCAATGATGAGAGACCAAACAGCAAGGTGAGCTCACCTTACTGCTACACAGCAAGAAATTAGTTTATTTTTTTTTCTCATTTTCTCATTTTCTCATTTTTCAATGAGATTTTTAAGCTGATTTAAGCAATCATAGCTGTACTGCAGTTGATAAAACCACAATAAGCTGCATGTGCTAGCAACCTGCCTTATCAGGATTGCAGGATTTGTTCTTTCTGTTAAGAAAAAAAACAAGAAGATCTGTGAGCAGTAAAACCTCAAACGGAGACACCAATGAAACTTGATTTCCTCTGTTTCCCATCAATCTGCATCCCTCTTCTCTTTCTGACTACTTCCCACAGTATTTCCAGAGTTCTCTGTCTCTTAGACCTTCAGTTTTTGCACCATCCTTCAATCAGGCTGGGCAGCTCAGAGCTAAGGTATGTACCTACCTGTCCAGGGTGCGCATATTTATCAGCTGGTTTGCTAATACCAAACACAACAGGGAGAACTAAGTTATCCTTACCCTTCTTTTCAAGAGGGTCTTGACTTGGGCCTTAGTACTCTCAACCACTGAATTCCATAGAATTTTTATTAATATCCTTAACAACCCTGTCTTTCTGCTAAATTTGTTTCAAATTGGTGAAGAGGTCCAACAGTTATGGGGCAGTGACACACAAAGTAACTGCATTAGAAATGCACTTACTTAGGAAAAAGAGGCTATAAATGAAAGAATACATTCCCAGTACTGTAACAGAATGGTTGGCTATTACAGTACTTCAGAAGCATAACAGAGGATGTGGTTGTGCTGAAGTTGAAGAGCGTAGGTTCATATTTATACTTCCACTTGCCGGAGGCACAGATGAGCACATTTCAATGGCATGTTCTCATTGTGCTGTTCTGTAATGTGTTCTGATTGCAGAATGGTGACACAATTGCCATAGTTAAAATGACTGGTGTGACCAGAAAGATACAGTAATAACTATGGAAAAGCAGTAACAGGGTATTTGTGACTGACTGGATTCCTTTGGAATGTAAAGGTTCTGTAAAGGAACACCAGGTCCACATATAATTGCCAAAGTTTCAGTGTCTTTGTTTTCAGAGGTTTATTTGTTGTTGTTGTTGTTTTGGGGTTTTTGTTTGTTTTGTTATGTTTTGGGGTTTTTGGTGGGTTTTTTGGTTTGTTGGTTTGTTGTGGTGGGCTTTTTTTGTTTTTGTTTTTTTTTAATGTGAACAACTATATTTGCCACTTGATAGATTGGCATCTTCCATGATGGAATCTAAATCTGAAGTGACTGTCGGCAGTGGTGAGTCACCAGCACTTTGTAAGGCAACAGTGTTTGTTTTGCATAGAAAGTAGAACAGAAATTCTTCTGTTGCTCAGTACAAAAAAAAGAGTTGCACAATCTTTGGAGTCTTTCTTTCAGAGTTATTGGAGATGCAGCTTACAATGCCCCTTATTCACATGGGATAAAGTTCTGCTAAATTCCTTAGTTTTGGGTCCTCTCTTACTTCTCAAAAGAATATAAAGAATATATGACTAAGATTTGAAGAGTTATAATGTCAGTAATGAGACTATAATGGTTCTACTACAGTGTTCCAAGTAAAAAACCCCATACATCCTCAGTGTATTTCAGTTCTTGATATTGTGATTTGTTTCTAGCAGTAATGCTCGTGATGAGCTGTTGTTTACATCTATAATGTTCCCATAATGAAAGACCATATGTATGTCCCTGTAGAAGGCATACACACAAAATTGTGGCTGCAGAGAGACAAAGAAGCCAACAGGAGCTGCCAGAAAGCCATGTGAAAAATGGAATATTGAGAGTTTTAGAATTTACAACAGAAATAAAATTATAAAACATTAATGAATGAATAAATTGGTCATTCCAAATTTTTTAGGGGGGAGCTTGCAGGTAAGTTAGCTGACAAGGCAATAGAAAAAATTATTGCTGTGGCAAGTCGACCTTAGGAAACCAGGTAGAAACCAGACACCTACAACTCATTACGGGATCATTGGACCTGAACATGAGAGATAAAGAATGGAATGCCAAGGACGCATACCGCTCTCTTTGTTCGACACTTTTAAAAATTTTTAAACAAAACCTAAATATATATTTCTTTTACATTTTTTTGTATCAGTGTTATTTTGGTCTTTTTCTTTCTCTTTCATAGTGTTCTTTACTTTGAATTATATTGGTTTTGACTAAGCTGCGTTGTTATCAAGTTATACTTTTAATACAATGTTTTACACTTTAAAAACTGTTATAAGCAATAAATAGACTTTACTTACTTTATATTTCTTTATAAGTTTAAAGCTGTATTTTACTATAGTTTTATTTTTATATAATATTCAACACTTTAAGACTATTATAAGCATCAAACAAAACTCTGTTTATTTTATGTGTCTCCTTTTATAGATTCAAAAGCTACATCTTGCTATAGTTATATGTTGTATAATGTTTAACACCTTCGAGCTGTTTCAAGTAAATAGACCTTATAGTTCTTTATAAGTTTAAAACCATAATTTTCTGTATTTCTATTTTTATACATATATCCCCTTGGACATTGTCTTGTATTTCTTTACATGTATATGTAATTCCCTTTAGTTGTTTCAAATAGATAGATCTTATAGTTTAAAACCAAAAGTTTCTGTATGGGTGATGTAGCAGGTCACTTTTGGCCTGAGCATGTCTGGCAGAGAGGCTGTGACTGGACATGGTCTGATTCCTGTGGTTGGACAAGGAGAAGCTGATCTCTAGGTCATTGGTTTATTAACAGAAACAATACAGAGTGTTATATAGTTGTAACTGAGTAGGAAGAAGAAGGCAGACACCTTGTAGGCATCTCGGAGGCAGACAGACATGTCCAGGCCCAGCCAGACACACTGTCTGGGAGCATGGACACAGGATCTGCCAAAAAGGTATGCTAGGCATAGGATTAGGCTTAGATATAGTAGAGACAGTTTAGTTAGGGCTAAGCTATGGAATGTGAGTGCACAAAAGTAGTTTAATAAACACCTGAGAGACTTCATGAAACCCTGCCTCCTCGTCATTCCTTCACCAATCCAACCTCCAGACAACAACATTTCTGTATTTCTATTTATATATATATATTTCCTTAAACATTGTTTTGTATTTCTTTATGTATAACCACCTTTATATATATACAGATGTACCTCCCTTTATACATATCCTTTTACATACAAATGCAAACTTTGTATTTTCAGGGTCAAGAGAAGAACTGATCTGGATGAAAGACTCTTACGAAATGACAATGAGCATGTCCAAACTTTATCCAATCAAAAGTTGTGAAAAATCAATCCTACCTCCAAGAGATAACTCAAATCAACTGAAATCCACTCCACCCCTCAAGAAATGACTATGACCAATTAAAGCTAACTTTTTCTGACCATGAGAGTATAAAAATCAAGACAATAGTAACCAAAGGGAGCTCTTGGCACTTGTTGCTAAGTTGCTCCCAGCACTGCAACTTTGCTGAATTGTCTCATTCAATATTATTTAATAATACTTTTTTTTTAATTTATGCAGAGTTGGACTCTGTTGTTTTTTACAGCCATGTGTTGCACAGCAGGAATTATTTGTTCGCAGCCAGTGGTGCACCAAGCCTACCTGGCTGCTGCTGCAGCATTTCAAATCATCTCTTATGGAACAGAGCAGAGATAGCTTATGCAGGGCTCCAGCAGTACAGGGAGAACAATTATTCCTAAGTATGTATTTTGGGTGGGATACAGCATGAATTTACTGAAGAGATGGAAGACAGACATCTTGGAATGTCATTGTCTGTGTTAGGGGGGACAAGCCTGAGGAACAGGTCAGGGAGAGCAGCTCTCTCCAGCCATGGGCTTGCTGTCCCTGCTCCCCACAGAGCCCAAGACCTCCGCAGGGAATGGGGACACTGACATGTGTGGCCAAGAAGTGTGGGGAGATGTGGCTCAAGCATCTTCACACATTTTTCCAGATCTGCACTGATTTGAAACTGCTTTGTGTGGAAAAGCCACCAATGGCCTTAACTTCCCAGGGCAGCAAATCACAGGAAGTGCAGCCGCTTCACAGCTTGTCCTGCTCGGAAGGGCAGCGAGTGAGCCTCATCTCCCCCTAAGTAACTTGTGATCTTCAATTACTTATACAGAGGTTAGGAAAAAAAACCTTAGATACTTAAGAGACCTTCAAATTTAGTAGAGAAATTTCTAGTAAAAATTCTAGTAACAAGAAGCTGAAAACAAACATCCATTTTTAACCTTTTCTGTAGTTAGCCTGCTGTGAATGTGAAATATAAGGTACTGATGTAATTGGGTAAAATTTAAGGAATAAGTAATAGAAAGGAGTTGAGGTTCAATGATCTACTGGTTATTCCTGCCTGTACGTTCCCTAAGTTTGTATTTCAGGATTTTTGTCCAGGCTGGCTGTGCTCCTCCTCAGCACTTGTGCGTTGCGATGTTTGTGAGGAAGGTGTGGCTTCAGGAGGAGCTTTAGGGTTCTGTCTGTATGATGTCTGCATGATAAAAGTGCACTTAGGGCTAATGTGGGGTTGGTCTTTATCCGTGTCTGCAGTGTGCAATCCCATGCCTGAAGTCCTCGGGAAACCCTCCATCCCAGATTTTTTCACTTCTGCCCGTGGTGGCCTTAGGAGGCCTGTACTTGTTAAAGATTTATGTTGAAGTGAATTTGTGCTTTGACGGAATGTGGCTTCAGAGTTTTTGAGAGACAGGTGAGAGCGCATTTTCCAAGAAGGGAAAGCTATAGCAGAACGACAATATCCCGCGTCCCTTTTGGGCAATTCCGGGGACGTTCCCGGCCCGTTCCCGGCTCGTTCCCCTGGGCGGCGCCCGCCCCGGAACCGCCG
>WEIV01003182.1:58130-125573 GCA_013390005.1 Calyptomena viridis
TGAGCTGCCGGCCGGGCGTGGCAGCGGCCCCGTGAGCCGGAGCCTTGCGGCGGGAGGCGGCTTCGTGTCCTCCTCCTCGTCCTCCTCCTCCTCCTCCCCCGACGCTCTGGGCCGGCTGCTCGGGGCGCTGTCCGATTCGGGCAGTGGCACCGCTGCCGGGGTGTGTGGGGCGAAACGCGGCTCGTGTTCGCGTTGAGGAACCTCCGCCTTCCGCTGGTGGCTGCTCTGGTTGAGGCTTTGACGTGCGCCCTGTCCTCTACGGGTCCTCTGCGTCTTGCTGCTCCGATCCTCTAGCAAGGAAATTAATTTCTTGCCTGTTTTCCTAAGTTTCTCCCTTGCAGTTAAGGCAGACTGTTTTTAGTAAGCACTCGAAGGCTGGAAAGGAAGAGGTGCATCTGCTGAGTTTCCTTTTTAAGCTGCTGTGTTTATAAGCATTGCTCACTAGACAAATTGATGCAAAAGCTTTTATTATATTTGTTTCCTTGTATGAGTGGTGATTGTCTCCCTCATCAGCATTGGTTGTCAAGTCTTCTGTATATTCTTTTCTCTCTCTATGCCACTTTCTTCTGACAAGTTGCTTCTGATTGCCCAGTAACTAATAGCCTTTACCATTGGTCTGTTGTAAAGAATTAGGTTCAAAATGGCTAAAATCTGGCTTATATGTTAAGACATAACATGACATAAACGTGTCTTACTGCTATCTTGGAAATCTAGAAAGTGAGTAGCAAGGTACAGATATACCTGTTTGTCTCTCAAACTTTGTCTTTTCTACTGGAGGCAGCACATTGTGACCTCACACCTGATCCCGGTCTCTGAAGTAGAAAGATAAGGGTTTAATGGATGAAATATTTGATGGATAAGGAACTAGCAGGATGGACATATCCAAAGAGTTGTAGTCAATATCTTGGTGTCAAAATGAAGATCAGTAGAAAGTAGTGTCCCTTAGAGGTATTGGAACTGATGCTGATCACTATCTTTAATAATACCACAGACAGTGGGATTGAGTGTGCCCTCAGAAGATTTGCAGGTAGCACCAAGCTGAGCAGTGCAGCTGATATGCTGGAGGAAAGAGATGCTGTGCAGAGGGACTTTGACAGGCTTTAACAGCAGATTCATGTGAACCTCAAGGTTCCACAAAGCCAAGTGCAAGATCCTGCACCTGGGTCTGGGCAATCCTCCGTGTTGGTACAGACTGGGGAATGAAGGGAGTGAGAGCAGCCTTGCAGAGGGGCACTTAGGGGGTTAATGAAAAACTGGACATGAGCTGGCAGAGTGCATCTCAGAAAGCCAACTGTATCCTGAGTGCTTTAAAAAGAAGCATGGACAGCAGGCTGAAGGAGGTTATTCTCCAGTCTCTGCTCTGCTTTTGTGAGACCCCTTCTGCAGTAGTGTGTTCAGCTCTGGGGTCTCCAGTGCAAGGAAGATGTGAAAGACCTGTTAGAGCAGGTCCAGAGGAGAGCCATGAAAATGGTCAGAGGGATGGAGCACCTATCCCGAAGGGGAAGTCTGAGACGGTTGGGATTGTTCAGCCTGGAGAAGAGAAGGCTCTGTGGAGACCTTATTCTGGCCTTCCACTACTTGGAAAGGGCTTATGAGGAAGACAGACTTCTTACCAAAGCCTAAAGTGACAGAACAAGGAATAATGGCTTTAAACAGTTACAAGGTAGGTTTAGGTTAGACACAAGGAAGAAATTTTTTATGAATGTTGTGAGACACCTGAACACATTGCCCCGAGAAGTTGTGGGTGCCCCATCTCTGGAAGTGTTCGAGACCAGGTTGGATGGACCTTTGTGCAGCCTGGTCTAGTGAAAGATGTCCTTCCCCATGACAGGTGAAGTGAACTACATGGTCTCTGAAGGTCCCTTTCAGACCAAACTCTTTTGTGTTTTTGTGATTCATCTGAGAACCTTAAAAGATTTGGTAGGAAGTTGGAATATTTGTCTTCACTGAACTGTAGAGTCAGGACTCCTTCACAGAAACACTCTGTTGATCCATTGAAATTTAAGATATTTTTTGACCTAAATGATTCTGTGATCAACAGCTGTTGATTGCTGTGTTTTTCGAAATCTTTTCCCCTTCCATTGCATTTTGAAGTCTTCTGCAAGGCCATAAATTTCCTTTTTCTGGAACCTATAATATTTCATTGACAGGATTTCCTAATGTGAGATTTTATCGGGATGTGGCAAGTTTCTACTCTTCCCCTATCTCCACCAAATCAATGGTGGATTCCAAACTGTTTAATACCCCTTGTGTTCTTATGTAACCAAATATTTAACAACTGATTTAACTATATCGTCATCATCATGATGGCTGAGCTTTGTGAACGAAGTTAGGAGAAGGGCTCTACCCACACTTGACTTTACAAATGTGGGTGTATCCTTCAAGCCTGTGCAGTGGATTTTTTTAGGAGAGGCTCAGCGTGCACAGAACTGGCCCCACCCTTTCCTCCTAGGCTTCATCTGTCAGGGCCTGGTGAGCTTGGATGGTGACAGCGAAGTCCTTAGGACACAGGTTTGGTTAGAGCAGCCTTCTCTTAGATGGATGGCCTTACAGGGCTAAACAAGCTCCATCTGCCTGTTTAACTGTATATTAAAGGATGATTCACATCAGTTTATAGTTCTAAGATGTTCTTAGAATCTTTAAAAGCTCTTCTTTTGAAGTTATTTCTTGCTTTTAAAATCTTTTGGAAATCTTTTTTCCTAGTACAGTTGGTATGTGTTCTTGTTTGAGAAAACTTCAAACATTTACTATGAGAAATCTCAAATTATGCTAGTTCTACCTCCAAGAAGGAAAAAAAAAATTGAGAATAGTTTGTCTTGCTTTATTGAAGTAGTGGATGTGTTTTTAAGGACATGATTTCTTTATTGCCTAATCTGGTTTTCTTCATGACTATTTTTTTTCATAGATTTGGAAGGGACTGCAATCTAAACTCAGTCTAAGCTTGTTTCTTGGTATTACCTAAGTCTGTGATACTTATAAAAGTTAGAGCATGAGAACAGAAATGAAAAGATCTGTGTATCAATCAGGGTCTGACTATTGGGAGAGGTAGCTCACTTCCAGCAACTTAGGACCTAGCTTCTTTTTGAAGCCAAAGTTGCTATACATCTCAGTATCTCCTGGCTGGAATAATAATTTTATTTGCAACCAGTATGAGCAAAACATGCAAGACAACTCCGATTTTCGTTATTTTTTTTAAATAGAAGTTGAACCTGTTCCTGTGTGTTTGGATTCTATTAATGTAATTAAAATCCTTTCTGTGTGTGACTAATGAAATGGGAAATTTTGCCCAAAATCACAGCAAGTTGCTGTGTGCAACTTGTAGCCCACTCATCTGTCCACTTGAGGGTTATCTGAGAACTTCTTTGAAGTAACAACTTCAAAAAAAGAAAGGGTTGTCTGTCACATGTTTTTGTGCATGTGACGAATGGGAAGCCCATCCTTACCCTTCTCTCTATTCCTGTGTTATGAAGGACTCTAGCACTGAAACATCACCCTTCTAACGTAGGACTACTCTTGAAGCAGTTAACTGTAGTACATGTGTTAGCTCAGTTATTGATTTAGAGTGCACAAAGGCTGATAAATCAAAAAGTCTGCAAAAGTCTGTCATGAAAGATATATATGGTGGTTGTACTCCCCTGATTTCTGTGTCCAAAGAATAAGCAAGGACATTAGTTAATAGAATAAGCAAGGACATTAATAATCGAGGACAATAGTTAGTATTGGCATCCTCTGTGTTGAGGAAGATGCATATATCCCTATGTGGTAAGGAACTCACCAGACAAGTTACTTAACATCTTGTTGTTATTCTGGCTTGTAACTCTTAACTTCCTTTCAGCACAGGCTGACTTTGAAGTAAGATATTTGTGTGGGGTTAGTGTGCAGCTTTTCCCCTACACATTCTCTTTTTTGAAGCGAAGGTGACAAATATTATCAGTTTAGTCTTTTGTAAGTAATTTGTGATGTTCAATTACTTATGCAGAGTTTAGGGAGAAAAAACCTTAGATACCTAAGAGATCTTCAAATTTAGTAGAGAAATTTCTAGTAAAAATTCTAGTAACAAGAAGCGGAAAACAAACATCCATTTTTAACCTTTTCTGTAATTAGCCTGCTGTGAATGTGAAATACAAGGTACTGATGTAATTGGGTAAAATTTAAGGAATAAGTAATGGGAAGGAGTTGAGGTTCAATGATCTAGTGGTTATTCCTGCCTGTACGTTCCCTAAGTTTGTATTTCAGGATTTTTGTCCAGGCTGGCTGTGCTCCTCCTCAGCACTTGTGCGTTGCGATGTTTGTGCGGAAGGTGTGGCTTCAGGAGGAGCTTTAGGGTTCTGTCTGTATGATGTCTGCATGATAAAAGTGCACTTAGGGCTAATGGGGGGTTGGTCTTTATCCGTGTCTGCAGTGTGCAATCCCATGCCTGAAGTCCTCGGGAAACCCTCCATCCCAGATTTTTTCACTTCTGCCCGTGGTGGTCTTAGGAGGCCTGTACTTTCTCCACTTGTTAAAGATTTATGTTGAAGTGAATTTGTGCTTTGATGGAATGTGGCTTCAGAGGCTCTCAGTGGTGGAGCTATCTTCTCTTTCTTGCCTGTCTTTGAGACCTTGCAGCGAGTAGATGGCTTGCTTTGTTTCCAGTCAGCTGTATAGGCCTAGTTACTGAAGTTTTTTTTGCAAACAGCTCTGCTTCTGACAAATGTATTACAAGGTCTGCTGAGTTCTGTGGAAGAACTGTAAATATGTTAAAAAAAGTACCACCTCAACCTTTTTTTTTTTTCCCCAGAATTGGCGTTTCAAAGGTCTTTGCTCCTGTTCTTTAATCTGTTCTCAAGGAATGGCTTAAAGCTTTGCATGGTGCCATGTGTCTGCAGACACCTGCTGTGGTTAGTGAGGGGTCTCTGCACCTGCAGTTGGAGCTGTTCCTGACCTCTCTTGTTCTCATGTCCTCTCAGTGTCTAAGAACTAGTGTAGTAGTTTTGTATTATCAATCTTCTGTGTTTATCCAGGCTATGCACCCATTATTACAGTTATACCTGATCTTGTGGGGAGCTTGCAGTCATTTCTATAACTTCCTCCCCACTCCCTGTTTGTTGATTCCAGCAGTTATACAGAATTACGTGCCCATCTCTGAGTAGTGGTTTTAATCCTTCTGGCAATGTACTTTTTTCTTAGCTGTGTCTCACAAACCTGGTAATCTTAGAGAATGAAGGCAGAGTTGTTGCTGTATGAACTCATAGTGCCTCCAATGGAAATAAATGGTATCACTGTAAATATTCATGCAAAATCTATTTGGTTTTGAATCCTAAGAAGATCTTTGTGTGCCTAAGTACTATTGGAGGTGTGCATGCTCTAGAATGTAGTATTTCGGTCTTCAGATAGCAGTTGTTTCTTGAAGTCCATACTATGTTCTGAACTTCATCTCTATAGTGACAATGGTTGTTTTGTTATTGCTGTTTGATTTGGGTTTTTTAAACTGACCTGTTGGAATGGTGGTTAAAATTTCATGGCTGGGGGAAAAGTATAGAGTTAATTCAAAAGATTATGTGGGGGGCATTTTATCTATGCTAATAATAGAGCAAGTGCAAGTTGAAAAAATAGGCAAAAATTCATAGTGAGGGAAAGTTCTGAGAAGATTGTATGACCAAGTTGCTGATAGTACAGTGGAACATTCCTCAAATAAATCTGTTTACTGACAATGCAACAAGAGCCAGCAATATTAACAGAATTAAAGAATAGTTATGTTTACTGTGCTGTGCTTCAAAGTTTGTCAACAACTTCTAAGTAAGAAGGGACATGGGAGTGTGTGCTGCTTGAGCTTTATTTTTTGATTTTGTTTGGGTTTTTTATGCTTTCTGGGAAAGGAATCTAGAGACTAGAAAAACAGTTAATTAACAATAAACTTTAAATGCTTCATTTAAAAACTTGGATAAACAAGAGACAAGTTCAAGATAGTTGACTAAATCAGAAGATATGCAAAATTAATTTTTTTCAGGAGTACTTAATAGAATCATAGAAAGGCTTCACCTTGAAGGTACCTTCAAGGTCATCTGTTTCCCTTGCCATGGGATGAGACAGCTCCCATTAGACCAGATTGCTCAAAACCCCATCCAGCCTGGCCTTAAAGACTTCGAGGATGGGACATCCACAACTTCTCTGGGCAATGTGTTGCAGTGTCTCACGATAAGTGATTTCTTCCTAGCATGTCATCTAAATGATGAGAATCATAAAAATGAATCATTCCCTCTTGTCCTATTACTATCTACTTGGATAAAAACGTTTTACCTCTTATTTTTATAACCCCCTTCAAATACTGAAAGGTCTTTGCGTGAAGGGTTGTCTTGTGCAGCTGAACAACCCCAGCTCTCTCAGCCTGTCTTCATAGGAGAGGTGTTCTGGACCTCTGATCATCTAGGTGGTCGTCTTCTCTCTTAACAGGCCCATGTCATTGTTGTGCTGGGGCCCCAGGTCTGGATGCAGTATTCCAGGTGGGGTCTCGCCAGAGCAGAGTAGAAGGGCAGAATCACCTTCCTTGACCTGTGGGCCACACTGCTTTGGATGCAGTCCAGGATGTGTTTGGGCCTTCTGGGCTGCAAGCACACATTGCTGGCTCATGTCCTGCTCGTCATCCACGAGAACTCCCAAGTCCTCCTCTGCAGGGCTGATCTCGGTGAGTTCTGCCAGTCTACTCGTGTCTGGAATTGCCCCAACCCAGGTGCTGCATCTTGTATGTTATAACCAAGCTGGTCCTAAAGTTGCACTTTTCAAACCCAATGTTTTTGTCAGGAGCAATTAGTTCTGCTTACAGGGTGTGTATATTCTCATCGAGAAGAAAAATAGTAACACTAATGGCATTTGAGACAAGTATTTTAGTTTATCGTTATATAACATGATAAATTCAATTGCTTTTTTCTCCAGATAATACTTTATAGTGATATAGAACTTCTCTGTTTTACCTCTATCAGGAGGTACGGCCGTGTTACTCTCTTGACAAACACAGTATGTGCTCATGATAGATGTGAAGAGGTGAAAAGTTTTGCAGCTTTTCTTCTAAGCTTAGTTTTGCAGCAATAGCACATTAAGAATTTAGCAAACACTTTGTTACAGGAAAGAAGTTTCTTGGTTTGGGTTTTTTTTTCAGCATGTTTTTTTTTTTAACTGTATCCAGGTAGTTTGCAGACACCCCTACAGCACTGAATACAGTTCAGTTTGTAACTGTTTTACAATAATTTTACATCTGCGTTTGAGCAAAACTATTGTCTGGGATGACAGACAGCTGATGGCTAAAAGAGAGAGTGGAGAGACTTTGATTATTGTTTAGTTCAGCTAAGCTTTCTTTAGGATGGTCCTATAGTTTAGAAATTATGTTTACAGACATTAAAATAACCAAATGTCGTCTTTCTGGGAAATAAGGTTTCTCATAGTCATGATACATTAATGTTTGGAAAGACAGTTTTAATTGGTACTTAGGTTTTTCAGGACTTCACCCCCACCCTCTTCTGGAAACTTCAGTTGACCTATAAAAGACCTTGTTTAAAGAAATGTGTGAGTGTAAAGTGAATTTTGGTTCACTTCTTGAAGTTATAGGTAATGTTAGAAGCTTCTTTATAGCAAAAGTTTTGGTGAATTTCAGCATTTCCTCCAGAAATACAGACTTCTTGGAACTATATTGGCCAATTTTCTGTTCTTGAACTTTTCCTTTAAGTTTTATCTTTATCCTATTTCTTCTTGATTCCTGTACAAGCAAATTCTTTCTGTGCATTGATTCTACATTTTTGCATGTGCTGCACTTTTACTTTCTGCAACTCTAAAGTGCTGTTAATGTTCTGAAGTAATTCACTTCTAACACTGCATTACATGTTGGAAAGTTTGAATGGCTGTGTGGAGTATAACTCTTCGAAAGATTGATAGGTTGCTTTGCTCAAAGGAGAGGGTGTTTTAAAAAGTTCTGGTTTTTTTCCTTGTGATTGACAAGAAAATTCAGTTATCTGTTGAACTGTGTGGCTGCTTATCAGTATTGTTAGTTGTGTGTGTATTACTTCAGGGATATAGTCTGAGGAGAAGTGGCTGTCTGCATCCACTGCTCTGATCTGACCTCAGGGAAACAAGTCATCATCAATGTTTTTTCCTTGCTGTACCCCACAAAGAGTTGCATCAGTTTCCTGCATTGGATATATTGAGCTTCCTGTTACATGAGTCAGGCCATAATAGTTTCTTGATGCAGGATGTTCAAGTGGATAGATGGCTGTGTATTTTAAGTCCATCTACTGTTATAATGATTGTTCTTTGAGGAGAGAAGCAACTGAATGTGCCTATTACTTACAAGCTATGTGAATTTTTCTTGTCCTGACAGATATCCATATTAAGTTATGCTTAATCACTTTATGTACAGAAGTTATTTTATAGATTCGTAAGAAATGCTCTGCTGAGGAAACACCCACAGCAGGGAATTCTATTTGTAAAAGAGAAGCTGGACTTGATATGAATAAAACATAAAAATCGGAATTAAATATAATAGAAAACCAGTCTTTTTATGAAGTTGCTGAATTGCCAAAGCAAATCTATATGTGTAAAGAGCAGATAACTTTGTTCCATATTGTTACGGGTTTAAAAATTAGAATTTCTTGGATGGAATTGTAGCCTTTCAACTAGACATCTTTCTCAGGTGCCTTCTTAGAGCAATATGGAAAAGACTGTACTAAGTTTCAGTGCTTTTAACTAGTCTTTCTATGGTTGGTATTGAAATAAAAGGTGGTTGTAGAAGGTTATGTATCTTTCTTAAAACTTCCCCATTACAGGAAAATCTTTCCCTTTGCCTACCTGGTGCCAAGTACTCAGCTGAGTAATTAATGGAACATATATTGTTTGGGCTAACTTAGTGCCAGTATCTGACTTTGACCATGCAGAACACCTTTTGAAATCTTGAGTTCTGTAATGACATTCATTAAACTTAAGAATTATGCAGAAATACTTCCTTATACTTAACTCTTCACATCTGGTTTATCTGTAGCTGGACTGTTACATTTTTATATTTGTATTTTCAAGTCCTTATTGCAATTGAAAGATTGCTTAGTCTAACAGAACTGTTGTTTCTGGGAGGCATTTAAGTCATAGAGATTTGTGATCCTATGGTAGTCTGGATGTTGGTGTTTTTTTTTCTCTGACAGTAGAACAATACTCTTGCACCTGTAGGCCAATATTGTCAAATACTATTTAATATTAATGATTTTGTCTGAGTAGACTGTTTTCCTCATTGTTTGAGGCACTGCTTTGTGTGAACTGGTTAATGTTTGCTGTTCTGCATATTATAAGACAGTGAAAAATGGACATTCAAAATGAATGTAGGGCATTCAAAAACTATCTAGTATTTTGGAATGTCAAATTTCTTCTTTCCATAAATTCCTGGAGATTTTCATGTATTTAATCAATAATTGACTCCTAATATCTCCTAGGTTGCTGAAGTAAAAGAATTCAAGGAGCTGACAAACTCACTTATACATTTTCTTATGTACCTTTCCCCTTGTGTTATTGCAGTTTCTCCTACATAAGGAGTATAAATGTATCTGACGTTTTGTAAAGCACTTGACATGTCTGTAGGGTTGTTGTTTGATTCAAGTTAATAAATAGGAACATGACTGTGCTGTAGAGGCAATAATACTGAGCTGGGCCTATCTGTGTGTTACCAAACTGTTAACCTTCCTGGAAAGAAAGATACTTGCACTAAAACTGTACTATTTAGCAGTGTTATTAAAAACAGAATTACTGTATGAGGAAGGAGCAGTGGAGGGAGCTCACTGACTTGTAACCTCTGCATTAGTGTCCACATTATGCACTGGGATGTGATGCTGATTATATCTGACCTGGCTTTGAGCCTCAGGGTGAAACAGTGCAAACTGTTTTATAAACAAAACCAAACATACACACAAGATGCAAACTGGTAAAAACACTTATTGTGGGTATCTGAGTGAGGATCCACAGGTACAACAGTCCAATTTTGCTGTCTGGGAGGGAGTTGTGCCTGGTGAACATGATGGTATTGCTCCTGTGTGTGAGCTGAATTGTGTGACTGTGCCAAGTCCCACAGCTCAGCTGTGCAAATGCTCTCTAGGAACTGGGTCTAAGTGTCTCTTCCATCAGCACAGAATAGGACAGGCTTATTCACAGATTTCAGTGCAGTTATATTGTGGAGTGTGTGCGGGTGAGTGTGTTTGAAGTGTAGCATTGATACTGTGCTAAACTGGATAAACTGGGTTCTACTGCCCTCTGGTTAGAAGTGTGTCTAGGAATTACAGCATAACATTGGCAGATCTAAGCAGGTACATTTATGCTGGATTCAGATATAGCAGTGTAATCTCATGTCTTAACTGTGCTTTAGCATTCTGCTTAACTGAGAGAGTTTTCATTTTTTTTCTTTCAGCTGATGCAGCTCAACAGTTTCAGTATGCAGTGAGAGTTATTGGAAGCAATTTTGCTCCCACTGTTGAGCGTGATGAATTTCTTGTAGCGGAGAAAATCAAGAAAGAGCGTAAGTACATCTTTGTTCCTTTCTTAGAAATTGGAAATTGTTCCTGAAGTTATTTGATCTCTTAAAATGGGACAACTGTCCCTCACATATAGTCATCTAATCTGTAACATATTAATGCTTATCTCCTGAAAATGTCATGATGTAAGTTCCATTAATTCCCTAGTGAGTATTCCTGAGTGATTATTTGTATTTACAGCTTAGATTTTTCTGAATGCTCAGCTTAGACCTTCCTTGCTGCCATTTAGTTTGTATCTTAGCCACTATGAAAATAAAGAACAATTAATATTGCACTCCTTTCACTTTAATAGTACTCAGAATTTATGAATTAGTGGTTCTTTTTAGAAGACTGGTATTTTTGAGATGTAGAAATAGAAATATTACATGTTGGCACAATTAACTTCATGATCACCTGTGTGATCTTGCAAGGTGATCATGATCACCTGCATGAAACTTGCTAAAGGAGCATCCTGGGAATTGATGTAATTGTTTGTGACTTACCTGATATTTCTTGCCTTCAGTTTCTCTACTAGTCTTCTGCTACCACCTTCTCAAAAACAAAATAATACTGTGAGTTCAAAAGTTATGTTGTGGTTCCATTCTGTTGTGCTCTGTGGTGCTCTGAGTCAAGTGTCACACTGTGAATCTAAAGGGGATGTGATGCATTCTTCTTGAAAAGCCAAATACTGCTTTCATCGGATTATCTGCTGAACAGTAGCATGTCCAGAAACAATTATTTGAAGTATGCTGATTAAATTAAAGCTTCATATTTGAATTCTGAATATTCAATCAGGGAGATTGAATTAGGATAACTGGCGTCAATGGTTGTAACTGTTTTAAGGTCTGTGTGTATTTTTTGCTAAAGCAGAGCTTCTGTGACTTGCTAGTAGGCAAATAAACCTATGAGAATTCATCTAGCTACAACTCCACAATACTGGAATCTACAATACACACTTTGTGTGATGAGTTTCTACATGCTTTGGCGAGTTCTAGACAGCACAGCACATAATCTTGGGGAGGAGTCTGGAAGAGGGTTATCTTCCTCATCTTCCTTCTCCTCAGCTTCAGCTTGTAGGCTGATGTTAGTGGTCATGTAATGAGTGACTGGATATATCCTTCTAACATTACATTTATTTTGGAGATACCATACAGGAAATGACTTAGTTGGCAAAATGTACATAGCAGTGGTTTTTGATGCTAATTAACGTTTCTAACATTTAACAGATATTTTTCGTATCACTGAAGTTTCCTCAGATGTTTTTATCCCCTTGTTTTTCTTAACATGGCTTCTCCTGATGTAATGTAGCTTTTCTGAAGAAATCTATTTGAAGTTTTTTTTCCTCTGAGAAAATACTTGTGTTATGTAACTAACATTGATTGAGACTACTATTTTTTGCAATATATAAAAGTTGTGTGACCTTGGAATTCTGCTTGACTTGGCGTGAGTAGCATTACTACTTTTGTTTCTTGCTTTTATTGCCTGGAGTGGACACGATTACACTTAGTTTTGTAAGGAATTACACCTCGTTTTTATAGCATTGTTTAACACATATCTACTTTCCATTGTGTCTTAAATCCCTTGAGCCCCTAAACCTACTGAATGACTGACTAGACTTTTAAGGGGCGCTTTTTTAGAAGGCATATATTTTGATTGCTGTAAGAAAAACGGGTACTTACATTGAATCACTTCTGATGCAAGAATTTTCAGGGCTGGAATGCAGTTAAACACTTCACCTGTTTTCATGTTGAGTAAATAGAATTAAACTGTTCAGCATCACTAAGCTTTCTTGGGTATGCTTTCTGACTTACAACAAATATATGATAGACATGACTATTATACTTTTAAATTTATAATGTATGTTTCTCTTTTTAACAGTTGTGCGACAAAGAAGGGAAGCAGATGCTGCTTTGTTTTCAGAACTCTACAGAAAACTTGGTTCACAGGTAGTGTAAGAAATGTGTAAAGAGTAAAAAAACTGAAAGCACACACAAATATCCTTCTGATGCAGGAGTTGTTTTGAAGAGTGTGCAGGTCATGAACAGTATTTTTTCTGAGAGAATGGTTGACTACTGGAACAGCTTACCCAGGAAAGTTGCAGCATCCCCATCCTTGGAGACAGTCAAAACCTGAGCAGACACAGTTGCAGGCAACCTGCTGTAGATGTCCCTTTGAGCAGAGGGATTGGACTAAACAGTCTTCAGTAATGCCTCCCTAACTAACTAGTTTTGTAGTTTTTGTCCACGTATGTGAAGGGGCACTTCATGTGAAGAAAGGAACTCTGTAAAAATAGAAGTGTTCGTTTTATGTGTAAAAGTGATGAATTGTCTCATAGTTTATTTTACAGAAATGCCTTGCAGTATACAGATTTTACTAATCTGTAAAATCTCATACTTCTGAATTTTTGGGTGCTCCAAGTCTTTGAAGGTTGAGGGTTTGTTAGCTTTGATGGCTCCAGTATCAGCATTAATCAAAGAACACTGCGTGTTGATATTCTGACAAAAGTTGCTAGTGTATAGAGAACCTGAGTTTAACAGGATAGTACTAAGATTTTAAGATTACAAAAAAGTTATTTTGTGGGGATGTGTCTACTCAGAACTTGGTTCTGCCCCTCCCCTCTTCCATCCTTAACTTACACAATAGTTTGTTGGTGCTTAGAGCTAAGGTTACTGAGTAACTCTTTTTTTTTGTTATCCCGTGGATTTCTGTATTATTTGCATTGGTTGCTGATTTGCAGACCCCTGTTCTGATGACCTCAGACACTGGTTTCAGCTTCTTCTTGCATGTGTTACACTATGCAATCTTGCTCTTTAAATACAGATTTTCTGTAACATGTTTCTGTATCTTACGTGCGAATTGCCATTTGGCAAGCAAAAGTGCTACAGAGCATGATGACTGTAATCTTTGAAACAAAATGCCTGCCTGTGTTATATATTTGGTTCTTCTTCTGAATGCAATGCAAGTTATCTCCTTGTATTTCACCGTGTCCTCAAACATTTGAGGTTCTTTTAACTTTTTTTTTTTTCTGCATGTAAGCAAAGAACACAGGTATCCCCAAAATGCCAGACAGTAGAAAGATTTAGGAAGATTTATTTTCAAAGGCAGAACACTAAACATAGTGGTGTGTACACTGAGCATGAAGGAATGCAATGCTTTTTCCCCCTCTCTGGGCTGCCTTAATGCCTTGCCTGGCCCTGCCTTGTGCGACCTCCAAGGATGTCTGTGAAAAAGTTACCTTTTCAGGGAGTTAACTCCTCTGCAAGGCAGGAGGAGGAGGAGAAACATCCAAGCTCTGGGGTGTTTCTTTGGGAAAAAAATACCTCTTCTGGGCAGGAAAGACATCTAAGCAAAATGAGCCCTAATTCCTTTTAATAGTTCTTGTTTTCTATGCTTACACTGCGATGGCATCTTGTGTGCATGAAATGTTATCATAGCTTCTGTAAAATTCACTATGCCAATTATTATTCAATCTAGTATTAAGTTTATTACTAAGAGTGGACAATTCTTTCTTTTCCCTGTGAGTTTAGGGAAAGGGATAGAAAGGATACAAGTTTTCTGAATTGATGAGGCTCTTTCTGCCTCAGCAATTCTCTTGAAAGCAGCTAGGAGGTAAAAAAAAGCATGTGTGAATCTGTTTTAACTTTGTTTCATCCATTACTCCTAAGAGAAAATGAGGTCAGTGCTTATTTTTGTGGCAGCTTGCCAGTTGAGAAAACCACGGACTTACTCTGCCCTGGCCAGGAGAAAAAGCAGTAATGTTGCTGCTCCTTCTTCACCAGTTATGAATTAGTTGCTGTATTAGTTATTTACAACAGATGCAATACCTCTACTTTTTGCTTGTTGTTGAGATCAAAACAGCAGATAATAGACTTCTGCTCTATGTGATAATGTAAAATGTCTGCTTTTATTCTTATATTACAATAGAGAGCTTTGGTAGGTTTGGTTAGTGGTCTCTGTCCTGAAGAAAGGAATGTTTTATGTCCAAAATTCTTACACCATGTAACGTATACACATTAAATGCATAATTTTTAGGATCCAGGAAAAACAGAAAATGGTGAAAATGTGTTTAAAAGAGAAAATTTCGAAGTGACCTTGAAAGTGCTTTTTACAAGACTGATAGCACTGAATTACTTTGCTTCGTAGGTGATGGAGTCTGAATCTTGGTATGACTGAAGTTTCCTCTATATTCAACATTGCTTAGTATTCTGAATCATAGCCTGATCAGTATTGTGAGGGAACTTGCATAAGTTTCTTTGACTTACTCCACTCTTAATGTCCATCCTGAGGTTCTATGTCCCTGATAAATTTAGGTGCAAGTGTTGGTGTCACAGAGCAATGGAGTAACATGCATAGAAACATCTGGAAACAGGCATATTTCAAATAAAAAATTTTAGTAGTTGCCTTCCCTCTAAAGTGTTCTGTTTGTAGCTTAGGCTTTAACCCAAGCTTTCTTCTGCAGTCTAAAGATGGTGACAGTGTTATTCTAACAGTGTATATGCATCTGTTTATTTGTCTGTTTGCTAAAGACTTATATTTTGTATTCATCAAGTTTCATTTTAACAGTGTCTCAGGCTGTGAAAATTTTGGTAGCTCTCTTAAATGGCATTTGAAGTAGTGGAAATGGAAACCCTTGCTTTTGAAGCCTCCCTGTAAAGGAGAATGAAGGGGAAAGTGGAGAAAAGACAGTTCTTTACTTAAAATTTTACCAAGAGTTTTCCTTCTTCACATTTAGGTTAAATTAACATCCACACCTGAGATGTTTTGAATGGTGAGAATATGTGGGAATGCTGGCAAAAGTTCAGCTCTGTATGAAACTTGTTCTTAGTAGGTGTTAATTTTAAATTGATCTTACTTGCTAATTTCAGAGTAGGTGAGAGTTCATGATTTGAACACAGTGGAGAAAATTCATAAAATTAGCAATGTAGAGCCTACACTGCATGTTCCCAGGTTATTCAAGAATGTGTTAGTTTTATTTGTCTGGAAAATTTATTGATATGCATATATATTAGGCTGGATAATTAAAAAAAAATCTCTTATTATGAGAGTTAAACTCATTTCTATTTGCCTTCATCTTTTTAAAGGGCATTTTGAAAAACAAATGGTCAATACTCTACCTCCTGCTTAGCCTTAGTGAAGATCCACGTAAACAGTCTAACAAGGTAGGTGAGGAGACCTTTGTTACTTCTGAGAAACAGTAAATGTGTCACTTATTTTAGATGTCATTAAGAATCATTATCCAGACTTAACCAACACCTCAGGTTATGTTTGTGGTAATTGTGTGTGAGGCTGAAAGGAAGAACACACGTGACTTAATTACACTAAATATTGCAGATACTTTTCTTACACTAAGTACATGTAAAAATCTGAGCTGTCCAATATCTGTAGTTGAAGTGGCTGTATTAGGTGGGTGGTTTTTATGTTTGCTCTCTGCTTGGTGGTATAATGTCTGCTCATGTGCTAATGAGTTTTAAATGGAGTACAGAAAGCAAAATTGTTCCTTCAGTTGCAGCTCTTCTTGCACCAAAGTGCTTTTTGAGCTATTGCTAATGACAATTTGCAGGAAAAAAGAAGCTATACTACTAAAAGTCCTTTTGTTCACCATAAGGGACTTTTTTGTCATTTTGATTGCATCAGAAAAATTTTCTTTCCATAAACATGGTCTTCAGATATTTCTGGTGTTCTTGATACTACACTTCTGTTAACACTCCCACATCTTTTTTTTTTTTTTTTATTTTTATTCCTCCCTTTTCAAATCCTTTCCTTCTCAGGTGTCAAGTTATGCCACGCTTTTTGCTCAAGCATTGCCACGGGACGCTCACTCAACCCCTTATTACTATGCCAGGCCTCAGACTCTTCCATTGAACTACCAAGACCGCAGTGCTCAGTCTGCCCAGAGTTCCTGCAGCATGGGGAGCAGTGGGATCAGCAGCATCAGCCTCTATGCCCTAAATGGGCCAACACCAACTCCACAATCACTTGTTCCAGGGTAAATTTTACCTTACAGATAGGTTTGGAGAAGACTTGAGATGATTTGCTGCTTTCTTCTTTGCCTTTTTTCTTTTTTTTTTCTTTCTCCCATCCTCTCCACTTGTATGCCATTGGAAATTCCACTGTAGGTGCAGAGAAGCTCAGTTCCTTAGCTGAACAGTTCTGAGTATTGGGTGCTGGCTTTTTAATACCATATGAAGCTATAAATGGCTGCCCAAATGCATCCATTCTCAGTCACTGTCTTCTTGTCTCTTAATTTTCCTTCCCATCCCCAAGATTTTTGAAATAGACACAAAATGACAATAGATGCATTTTCAGAAAGGACCAAAGCTTTTTTTGTCTTGAAGATATATATTTTTTAATAGACCATGTTTGACCTGAGTTTTTTAATTTATAGTATGGAAATAATAACTAGTGCTGACAGAACTGGATTTTATTGTTATTAACAGGCTTTATAATACACATAGTTATTTGACTTTGTCAGTACCGGATTTATATTGTGTGTCTTGGATACATGGGTAGAGGGTGCTTTAAACTAGGAGCATCAGGGAGAACTGTGCCTCAAACTGAGTGAGGAAGTGACAGACCAGGTTTGTAAGCAAAAGATGCCTGGTGAGAGGGGCAGGAGAGACCTTGAAACCAACAGAGCAGGGCAGAAGGGAGTCCATTCAACTGTTTGCCTGGAAAGAAGAAATGTGGAGGGGACAGCCCTGTATGAGAAGTTCTCATCCCTTTTGTGGAATATCAGCACAGCTTTGCTGGGGTGCTTACACACTAACACATGCAGCACACAGAGTGGACAGGAGGAGCTGTGTGTGCGGTACTAGGGCTGGGATCTCGCTGGGATCACAAAAACATGGGGGGACAGTTTGTACCACTGGAGTGTTGCAGAGGATGGATACAGACCCATTGGAAAGGACAGGCTTAAGGGGGCAAGGAAAAGAAATTGCTGGTTACATGAGGGAGCGGCAAGAATGTGTAGAGCTTTGCCTAGAGACACGTGAGCTGCTGACTAGGACTTCATGGGTTAGAAGTGAAAGGCAGAGGAACGTGGGTGATGCTGTAATGGACAACTGCTGTAGACTGCCTCATCAGGAAGTGGACAAAATATTTAGACAACTGGAAGAAGCCTTACATTTGCAGGATCCAGTGTTCATGGGTGGCTTTAATCACAGTAATATCTGCTGGAAGGCAGTGCTGCAGGACACAAGCAATCCATAAGTTTTCTGAAGTTCACTGATGTTAGCTTTTTGACAGAAGTGAGTAAGGGAATGATTAGGAGAGATTCTTTGCTGGATCTGACGTTTTTACAGACAAGGAAGATCTGACTGGGGAGGCAAAGGTTGGGGGCAGCCTTGGCTGCAGTGGTCATAAGACAGTGCAGTCTAGGATTCTGAAGGAGGAAGCACAGTTAAAAAGCAGTACTCTATCCCGGGACTTCAGGGTAAGAGACTTGAGGCTCTTCTGGGATCTGCTAGGAAGGATCCCATGGGAGACTGTCCTGGAGAAGAGAGGAATTATGAGGGAACAGAATAGAATAGTTCTGTTTGAAGGGACCTTCAATGATCTAGTCCAACCACCTGACTGGAGAGCTGGTTGATGTTCAAGGCTCACCTTCTTCAAGCTTAAGAATGAAATGGACAAGCAGGAATTCAAGCAACAGTGGCAGGAGGCCTGCATGGATGAGCAAATTGCTTCTGACAAAACTCAGAAATAAAAATGTTTACACAAGATGGAATCAGGGCCAGGAGCATCCACGGGCAGAGAATGAGTGTGCAGTGAAGGCCTAAACTAACCTTGAGCTCAATCTATCAAGGGACATGAAGGACAACAGAAAATATATCTACAACTACATAAGCAGTGAAGGAAGTCTAGAGAAAACATGGCCTCTCTGTTCAAAGGACGTGGATTGTGGTGATAGATGATGTGAAAAAGGCAGAGGTACTCAGTGCTTTCTTTGCTTTGGTTTGTGCTGGTAAAACCAGTGCAGGACCCTGAGACCCTGGGGAAAGGCTTCCTGACTCTGGAAAGCATATCCAGACATGTGAAGAATGATGAGGGGTGGGACTAAGTAGTCAGCACAGATTTAAGAAAAGGAAAACATGCTTGACTAATCTTAGAGCCTTCTGTGATGAGATGATTGAATTGGTGGACAAGAGGAGAGCAGTGATTGTTGTTTATTCAACTTGACTAAGACTTTTGATACTGTCTACCTGTAACATCCTTATTGACAGACTTAATAAAATGTGGACTAGATAGAGTGATGGTGAGATGGACTAAAAACTGGCTAACCCACTCAACTCGAAAGAATTACGATCAGCAGAGCCTGGTCACTAATGGTGTAGCCCACAGGCTGAATCCTTCATCCCACCTGNAAAAGAATTATGATCAGCAGAGCCTACTAATGGTGTAGTGGTGTACACCACTAATGGTGTAGCCCAGAGGCTGAATCCTTCATCCCACCTGGTGGCACAGAGTGAACCCTCAGCAACTTGACAGATGATACCAAGCTGGGAGGAGTGGTTGATAAAGGAGGTCATGAAAGTGGTGCTCAGAGGGAGCTCAGTAGGCTCTAGAAACAGGCTGTCAGGAGCCTGCTGAAGTTTGTCAAAGTCTGCACCTGGGGAGGAGTAACTCCATACACCAGTACATACCGGGGGCTCACTAGTTGCAAAGCAGACTTGCAGAAAAGGCCTTAGGGTTCCTGGTAGACACTGAATTGAGTGTGTGTGTGCAGCGTGTGGTGAAGAAGGCCCAGAACCTCCTGGGCTGTGTTAGGAAGGGTGAGGGAAATAAACTTCCTCACCACTTGGTATTAGTGAGAACACATCTGAAATGCTGGGTCCATTTAGGGTACAAAAAAAGACATGAGCAGATTGGAAAGAGAGTGGAGAAGGAAGCCCAAAACCAATTAAGGAGTTGGAGCATCTGACATATGAGGGGGGCTGTGAGAGCTGTGCCTTTTCAGCCTGGGGAAGAAAAGGCTCAGAGGATCTTACCTGTATGACTGTATATGACCAGAAGAGTAGAGAAAACTGAGCCATACTGTTTTGGGTAGTGTCCAGGGAAAGAACAAGAGGCAATTGGCAAAATTTGTAAGTCTGAGAATCACAGTCAGTTAAACATAAGAGAAAAAGTTTATGCACTAAGGTGAGGTGTGTGTTTGAGGGCAGGGGGGGAAATTGTGAAACACTGAAATGGGTTGCCCAGAGAGGTTCAGTTCCACGATTAAAAATATTAAAAACATGACTTGGACAATGAACTAGATAATCTTCTCTAGTAGATCCGGCTTTGAGCAAGAGTTGGAGGAAGTGATCTCCAGAATACTCTTCCAACCTCAACCATTATATAATCTCAATACAACTGAGAAAGCTCTGTCAATGAGGCTATTTCATATATCTGCTTGCTAAAAAATACCAGGAGAACCTGCCCTATTTCTGGCATATTCTTGGTCTGACCTGTTCAGACTGTTCCATTTTACAGTGATTTCACTGTATTCTTTAATCTTGTAGTCTGTGAGCTGAACAACACAGATTAGATCTTCCTGTGAGCTTCATTCCTCCTGAACTTCTCTTTATATCTGTTTCCTTTTTTCTGGAGTACATTCTTCTGAACAGCCTAAATTGAATTTGACTCTATTTGACATGTTACAAATGTTAAGCATGACAGAGCTCGGTCTTCAACAGTAAGACTAGTTATCCTCAGGGCAACTGGCCTCCTAAGCTGGTAGACAAGGAGCAGAATGGACCCCCTGTAAACCAGGATGAAGTAGTAGTGACCTGCTGAGCCACTTAGGTGCTCAGAAGTCTATGGGACTGGATGGGATCCATCCTAGGGTGATGACAGAGCTGGCAGACAAGCTCACTAAGCTCTCCATCATTTATCAACAGTCCTGGCTCATTGGGGACAATTGGAAGTTGGCCAATGTGACACCTATCCACAAGAAGGGCTGGAAGGAAGATCCAGGGAACTACAGGCCTGTCAGCCTGACCTTGGTGCCTGGCATAGTTGTGGAGCAGATCATCTTGAGTGTGATCACATGACACATACAGGACAACCAAAGGGTACTGGTCGAAAGTGGCTGAACATGAGCCAGCAGTGTGCGCAGATGGCCAGGAAGGCAAATGGCATCCTGGCCTGTATCAGGAGTAGTGTGGCCAGCAGGACTAGTGAAATGATTCTTCCCCTGTACTTGGCACTGGTGAGGCCACATGTTGAGTGCTGTGTCCAGTTCTGGTCCCCTCACTTCAGGAAGGACATTGAGACACTGGAGTGGGTCTAGAGAGAAAGGCAGTGAAGCTGGTGAATGTCTGGAGCACAAGTCCTATGGGGAGCAGCTGAGGGAGCTGGGGTTGTTTAGCCTGGAGAAGAAGAGGCTCGTGGGGACTGTATTGCTCTCTGCAACTACATGAAAGGAGGTTCTGACCAGGTGAGGATGGGCCTCTTCTCCTGGGCAATTAGTGACAGAACGTGAGGACAGTCTTAAGATGTGCCAGGTGAGGTGTAGGTTGGTCAATAGGAAGAACTACTTCTCAGGAGGAATGATTAGCTTTTGGAATGGGCGTGAATGAAAGACTGGATGTGGCACTTAGTGTCCTGGTCTAGTGAACATGGTGGTATTGTCATGGGTTGGACTCGATATCAGAGGTCATTTCCAACCTCGGTTCTGTGATTCTGAGTTGCTCTGTCCTGCAGGCTATATTCTTGTTGACCGTCCCATGAGTTAATGATGTGGTGGTTGAGAGAGGAAAGACATTCCTTGACTTTTTTTACATGGACATTTGTGTTGCAGTCCTATTCCATCTCTCTGTGCAATTTTTCACAGCTTTGTGGAATTAGTGTTTTGAGGTTTTTTACAATCTATATGTATTTCAAAGTGCTTGCATTCGCCTGGGGGGACGAATGGTCAGCAGTAAAAATCCCTTGCAAATAGCTTTATTTTTCATCATGATGCAGAAATACTCAGAAAGCTAACTTGTAATCTTAATGTTTTTTCATGTTTAAGGCTTTCCTTGTGAGAAGAATTGACAAATTTGAAAGGAACAGAAACCATAGCTTGTCTAGGTATTTCTTGATTACATATTCAAGCACTTGATACAAACTATCTGAAGGAGTATAGTAGTAGGAAAGTGAACTTTCTCCTCTGATTCTTTGACATGTAACTAGTTTCAGGTAATAACAAAGCTGAAATATTTAGGGTTTTTTAATGACTGTTGTTTATTATTGTTGTAGTTCCTTCACTTTTAGTCCATTTCAGCATAACTACACTTTTCATCAATCAGTTTTTGATAAGAAATCATATTTGTCAAATTTGTACCTCCCTTTTCTACAGGTTTGTGTGGGATTTTTGACAGTGTAGGCTTAAAGGAAGCAATAAATTGCTTGTATGTTCTGGACATTTTGCATGGTCCTTTTATTAAAAAAAAAACCCACCACAAACAAAAAAACCACAAAAATCAAACTCAAATTTGTAACATTTTTCAAATTTTGCATCACTTTGTACCACTTAATGGGTATAGAATCAAAGTTTTTTCCTTTTATCCTTCTAGGCAATCATATCAAGCTCCAGGTGTTGGAGATTGCCTCCGTCAGCAATTGGGATCACGTCTCGCATGGACTTTAACTGCAGGCCAGCCTTCTTTACAAAGCACTACCTCAAAAGGCTTTTCAAATGCTGTCTCTCGTGGTGTGCCAAGGTCTAGGCGAGAAGGGGATACAAGTGGTGAGCAAAAATGTATTTGTTAAAGATAATTTTTTTACAATTGTTATCTATATCCCTTTTTATTTTTTAAATTATTTCGGAATTGTTTTATAGCATGTTGATTTTTTTGAGGAGTGTTCTTCTAGAATGTATTTAGTGGAGGGATAGAAGGAAATGTACAAGACTAGTATATTTGGTCACAATCTCTTTGGCTGGTCATTTCTTTTTGCAGTGGTTGGTTAGATAATGTGTTCTGGTCCTCGTAAAAGGCTGAGTTCATTCCAATGTTTGTCAGTCAAGTGATTGTGACTTGTGAGCAAGGATCATTCTTTTGATGATCAGAAGATGCTACTGCTTTTAGGCTCAGAGCTCAATGAATAGAACTTGTTGAAATAGACTAATCCATTTGTGATTCTGTGTCTCTTAAAAGTTGGAAATGTACACTTGAATACAGAGATCTTAAAGCTATTTCTTTAAATTAGCACACTGTTTACAATGATTGTCAATAAAAAAAAAGATAAATACAGAATCACTGAATGGTTTGAGTTGAACTGGACCTTAAAGATCATCTTGTTCCAACCCTCTTGCTGTAGGCAAGGACATCTTCCCTTAGACCAGCTTGCTCAGAGCCCCATCCAGCCTGGCCTTGAACACTTCTAGGGATGGGGCATCCACAGCTTCTCTGGGCAACCTGTTCCAGTGCCTCACCACCCTCAGAGTAAAGAATTTCTTCCTAAATGCCTAACATTGCTAATTTGTTTCCTTGTTTAAGTGGCTATCAACTTGAAGCTAGTGCCTAGAGGATCTGTTCTGAATTTACACAAGTGTAACTAAGGAGAAATTGTTTAACAGATGATCCCTCTGACAACTGGAAGTTTCAACCCACTTTACTTTTACTTTAAAAGTGGGAGACCTCTGAATAAGAGAGCTAATGGCAGATGTTGACATCCTACAGCACTGTTACTCTCTGGTAAAGAAAGATAAGAGATGCAGGTTTTTGCTCGTGGCTTGGTTTTTTTAAATAACTCCTCTGCAAATAAGTGTGGATACTTAGAAGCTAAAATATAGCCTTCCTGCCAAGCTCTGCATCTTTGAGTAGCAGTGCACAAAGCAGCAGTTTGTAGACCAAACAGATTTAGGCTGGTGTATCTGAGGCCAATATTTGGTGTTTAGAACCTAATTAACAAGACCATGTGCAAGAGGATACTTACGTGTGTGTATATATATATATATAAAAAAAATGTAAATATGTATTTTCTATATGTGGTACATTTAATATAGAGAAATATATAAAATATAGCAGTGTCTCTTAATTTTTTATACTGATTTATATAAAAAGCAATACTTGTGTTGAGTCAGCCAGCAGCTGTGACGCTTCAGTTCTTATGTGGGATGGGCATAAGGACTGACAGTTGTCTTAGATGTAGTCACTTGCTGATGTAGAAATAGAAATAGGACTGCATTCAGAATATAGAAGGCTAATGTCAAGAAGATACATCTGTATGAATACGAAATTTTTGTGTAATCAATTTTTTTTTTGCTGTCTTCTAAAGTTGCTTGCTTTTATTTGGAGTTTTCTTGTTACACCTACACAGAGTATAACCAGGCATGTGGTATGGCTGATGTGTTAGTTGCCAATTAAAGAAACAAGTACTTGCATCTTTTATTGTTTCACTAAGAGTTCCTAAAAGGGGCAAGCTACTCTTGTGCACATTTTAATGTTATGAGGAGAGACTGAGTTTTAAACAGCATTTTGAGGTGAAGGCTACTTTTGCAAAAATAAAAATAGCATTTATTTTTCGTTGTTTTTATTTGGGGAAAGAGGATTGTTTGAGAGGCAAGCTGATGAGCAAGAGTGTTGTCAAAATTGGGAGAAGCATGTTGTAGCATCTTAGTTTCTGCACAGTTGTTAAAATTGTTTCAGTCTTGATATCTTAAATGAAGTTACAAAAGCAAGTGGCGCTGTTTTGCCTGGAAAAGGTGGGGGTAGTTTCAGTGGCCTGCATAGCACCTTTTTGGATCTTCCTTTTCCTTTAAATCAATAAAAATCCGAAATCTCAAACATAGTCTAACCTCTAGCTAAGGGCAAGAACCAGAAGCAAGTGACAAATGCTACAGTGACAAATACTTTACTAAATCAAACTTATATCTATCTTCAGAAACAGTATATGCACTTTGTTTGCCAGCTCCATAGCTATGCAGCTAGCAGTCTGGCTTGGATCACCAAGCAGAGGCATATGTGATTGAAAGCAGAAATTAAACAAGCAGCTCTTTCTTCTGGATTAACTGTTGTTTTCCTAGGTGAATATAAAGAGATTATTCTGTGAGTCCTACTTAACAGCTTCAGCTGTTCATTCGAAGAAAGATAAAGTTATTACAGTGCTCTCCTCAGAACTTGCACTGTGGTTGGATTAGAAAAGATAAACAGTTTTGAGAACTGACTGATGTGTTGGTTAAAATATAACACAACCTGTGTCATAGAAGCTGACTGCTCTGAGAGAATCACAGGTAGCATTAGAGACAGGTAAAGGGAATCTTTGGCTTTCCTATCAAATTGTTATGAGGACCCAAGACTTTTCTTTACAGGTTATAAACACAGGCTTTATAATTTCTTTTTATTTTGATTATGCTTCTGAATAGCTTTTTGAAGTTGTAATCAAAACTAATTGTCTCAACAAATCTAAATACTGTTTTTTGTTTTGTTTTTTTCTTTCTAGGCTCTGTTGAAATAACTGAAGCAAATCTTGTAAGAGATGTTTTATATGTCTTCCAGGGAATAGATGGCAAAAACATCAAAATGTGCAATTCTGAAAATTGCTACAAAGTGGAGGGCAAGGTACTGTATGGTGGCTTGTATTTCATATGTGAGCAGAGAGGAATCTAGGGGAAAAATAGCCATGAAAAACATGTAAAAAAGTTAAAATAGCATTAGAATTTTTTTTAATACAATGAAGTTGTTTAAAATTTATTGGGTGGATTAGGTTCTGTAAAGAAACTATAGCATTTCACAACATTTCACAATAGACTCCCAACTCTTAATCCAGTAGAAAGACTCCTACGTTATGGTGTAATTTGAGGATTTTTGTAAGCAGTTCCCTTTTCCACTCTGTAAAATATAAAGCAGATACAGGTGTTTGGCTACATTATTATTGGATTAAATTTAACAGCTTGAGATGTGGAATGGATGCAAGTCACTTAATGTTATGGTATTGAATACAATTTATGTGTTCATCTAGATGGGTTTATGCAAATTACACAAGAAGGGACTGGTGATAGAACAGAAGAAAGTGCTGATGTGAATTTGAATGAAAGTGTCAAATAGGGGACAAAAGAATAGAAGAGATGCCCTAAAGAAAGAAGATCTTGCTCTAAGGTGGTGAGATGTTAAGCATATCTGCAAAAAACCCACAAGGGTGAGATTGGATCAGCCAGAACAAAGAAGAAAAGCATGGCACTAATTTCCCTAGCATCTTCTCATTCAGTATTTAGACAGAACTGCTTCAGAGTTCAGTTGCTGCTCACTAACTGGTTTTCATGTTCAAATGGCTCCAATTTTTACTTGTATTAGGAACTTTCTACTATGACAATATTATATAATCCTAAAAATGTTGGGGAAATTATTTTTGGCCCATTTCATGTGCCAGGAGCACAGTAGACCACCCTTAGTGTTGGTGATAATTTCCTTTATTCTTCCGTAATAACAAAAAGTAAAATGTATAATTGTTCCCCATTACTTTATAATGACATCTCAAACTGCTTTGTGGAGGGTAAATGAAAAATTTAACTCTTGTTAAATCTTAATTATAAACAGATTCTTAATAAGCAGGTATTTTGTACCTGTAGATGCTGCAAAGTTTGTAATTCCTCAACATCTGCACTTGAGTTAATTATGTTCCGTATATAATTTAGATTATAGATAGCAAAGAAAAGGTAGCATAATAGATTTTTCTAAACAAATGTGTAAAAAATTAATCAGTGATCGCAAAGTTGGCACTACAGATTTCATTGGTTTTCTGTGTAGCTTTCATATCAAATAGGCTGGTTTGAGGTAGAAAGCTGTCTCAGTTTGAATTCATAATTCTGTTAATACAGAATTTAATTACTGGCCACAAACCACCTGGATAATGCTTTTGCCTGCGACTTTGTCTTAATTGTCTTCTGCCCTTCCTTATTGGCACTTTCACCAAGCTACTGGAGCCAGTGAAGATAAAATCATTTGACTGGCTAGAGCTGCAGCCGGAACTTTTCCAGACAAACAGGGAGGACCAAGATGACTGCATGTTAGGCAAAATAGTAGTCAGAGCATGTAGTTCTCCCTCTGCTGCACAAAGAAAATGTCGTTGTACATAGTCTGTTTTTTCCAAAAAACCCCACACTTTCCAAGCTGTTACTCTTGCCTGAACGTTTTCTAATGTCAGTGTTAATATTAGATCTGGTGGTGACATTCATCGCTGGATAAGACAGCAGCTTCTGATTTGATCTAGGAGATACAAATGTGATAACACTAAGCCAATTTTGTTTGTTCCTCATTTAATTCCAGTGGACGTGTATTGTACTCAGTGCTTGCCAAGTACTCTGTAGTTGCAGAATACTGAATAGTTCTTATGTCATCTCTTTGGTTTTAGCTGCAGGCAGTTTCTAACTGTGTCCAATTATGCTTGTTTGGGCTGGAATTTACCCCACAGAACTTGTTTAAGAAGTTAAAGCAGTGCCTCTGTGGCTAAACAAGAGGGCCAGGGACTGAACTCTGGTCTGACAAACAAATGCTGCGGCCTGGTGCAAGCCCACGCTGGTGTGGCTAACACACTGTGACACTGATTGTTGTCTTGGAGAATGCCTGTACTGCTAACTAAAAGGTTTAATGAATGAGGTGTGATTTCTACTTCTTTAGCAATCTGTTTAGCTTGTTAGAGCACTTCCTTGCTTTGGTTTGAACTGTTCCAGCTGGCTCTCCAAGTTAAAATTCTCCGAAGAGGGGGGTAGGCCCAGTTGTTGTGGGCAAAAGTCAATATCTGCCTCTTGGCCTGTTTTATCAGCCCAATTGTTTGGGGTTTTTTATTCAATGAAATTTTGAAAGCTTGATGATTGTGTGTTGGATAATGTGATAGGGTATGGTAGGAAAAAAATCCTAAGTGGAAACAGTGTTGGTAATTTAAAGGAAGAAATGTGCTGATTCAAATGAAAATAGTAGTAGTAGTAGTTAAATAGGATGTTGGGACTAAGGCAGGCTTGCAGGGTGAGTGAGATACCAGAAGTAGTACAGGAACAGAATAATCGTGTCAGAGGGACACATGATTAAATAGCTTATGAAGGCTGTTACTGGTGGATCTAGCTTCACCTTGGAAGTTGGATACTGCAAGCTTGTATTCCTGTTAACTAGTCTACCTAGTACCTGATAGTTTATTTTCTGTTAAAGGTTGGTTTCACATGTAGCAATAATTAATTATTTTCTCAGTGTTTCTTCATTAGTTTTGGTGATTGACTCCTCTTCTAGAACTCTAATCTTTTCAGTCTTGCTGATTGTCAGGATAAGAAGAAGTCCAATTCTACAACACAAAATTACAGACTTCTTCCTTTCTTCTGAAGACCTTTTTGTTACTGCCGTAATTATCTACTGTAAAAAGACTGGATGAATACTGTTACATTCAGATTTTCAAAACAGAAGGTGTCAAAGTGGCCAGTAGTTTTGTTGCTGCTGTCTTTTCATTGCATAAATTTAATGCTAATTACATGATTGTCTGCTTTATTGGCGTTGTCTCTGTTGTAGAATGTAAATGTTTTGTTTCTTGAACTGACCTGTTTTATGAGAGAGGGACTTCTGTGAAGAAACCTGTATTGACATGGTAGATTTGACTTACATTACTGTTTCTGTTAACTTTATAGGTGAGCTTGTCCAAATCTCTCCGAGATACTACAAGCAGACTTGCTGAGCTGGGATGGCTACATAATAAAATAAGAAAATATACAGACCAGAGGAGTTTGGATCGTGCATTTGGACTTGTAGGACAGGTAGGTCAGCTAAAAAAACAATTTAGCTAGAACATATTGGTCTTGTTTCCCTAAGAAACTACTGAGTAAATGGAGTACTAAAATGATGCATAAACTTTGGAGTTTGGATCATTCATCATTTGATTCACTCCTTTTATGGATTGCTGCTTTTGAAATGGGTCTTAGTCTGAAGGCAAGAAAAAGGCGTTTACTCTTGTTGGTCTTAAGGATTTGCCCCAGATGTTTGTAGCTGGAAAGTCTCATGCATAGATTCCTTTTCTTAATCTCCTTCTTAAAAAAAAAAAAAAGTTACTCATGCATGTTTATGAACAAAAACATTGCTTAAATGGGGTAGTGGCATCCCTGAGCTAATTAATCACCAATTCAGTTGTTATGACCTATGCAGGAGACCTTCTTGTCAGCTATTGTTGATGTTCATTTTTTAGGACTGCACTAACTTACATAAAATGCAAATATCCCAATATCTTCTGCCTTTTCTTTTGAATACAGCATCAAAAGAATATTAATTTTTGTTTTTATAGGTTTCATCATCATGATTTATAGTCTACAGTAACTTCACTGCTGCTGTAATACCCAAAACCACATTTACTGCTAAGGCATTCCCGTTTCCTCTCACTTGCTCCCTCTGTAAAACTGGATATTATCCCTTCTGAGTCGACAGAAATGTTATCCTTGCCTCTAGCCATAACATCCCACCTAATCTGCCAAGAAATTGAAGTGCTTCTCCCTTCAATCTAATTTTTCTTAAGAGGTCAGTAGAGACACTGTAGTGCTTCCTACTTTTCTAATGTTTTATTCTGTTCCCTTCTGTCTCTTATTCTAAGTAACCCTTTTAGTTACATATAAATAATTATTTTCCTAGTAATCCAATTCTGATTTCCATGTTTTATATGGTAGTGCTACTGTATATGCCTTTTCTTCAGACTCTCCCCCTTTTATCTGAGTGAAGTTTCTTATTCTTTATCTAGCAGCTTCTGGCTTATGCTTATTTTTACTGTCTCTGGCTTTATTATTCAAGTTTACAGGAAGGGGAGAACTTTTAATTTTTCAGTGAATTTACATGTGCAGTATCTTAACTTACATATGCAGGTTTCAGATCCTGTCAGAAGGCTGTGCAGTTAGTTAGCTGAGTCTGCATAGCTCTAATGCTGTTAATTCTGCTTGAGGCAAGCACTTGTATGTATTTCTAGGACATAAACATACAAATAAAAACATATTCTGCTCCTGCTGTCAGTAATCTGGGCACAAAGAGTATGTACTATTGCTCTTCATGGCTGTTATAGCTGAGAATTTCAGGTGTTGCACGCTGTGCAATAAAGAATTTAGCACAAGAATATGTACTGTATTGTAAAGCATCTTTTGTCAATGTTTTAAAAGAATGCTTGTGCAAACTGCATGTCTGATAAGATATGTCACCTCCTTTATTATCATTCTGGTGACTCTCTATTATACAAAATGTTGGGTATTGACAATTATTAGAGATAGAACAATATATTACACTTAACATACTAAGCAGCAAAGGTAGAAGCATGTAAGTTCTACTTTGTCCTCAGAAAGCAAAAAGAATTATGGACAATAACTTGCTTTGTATTTTGACATTTTGCCTATTTAGATCCAGTTGAGGGTGTGGGCATTTTAATTTTTTTCCTTATATACAAGCATTCCGTTTCCTTCCTAAATTCTCTTTTGCCACAGACCAAATCAGAATTGTAGGATAATGTCCAGTTTTTCTGTAACAGTTTGGGAAACAAAAAATCTGTAGTCTGTTATGCAGGAATCAGCATTGGATGTAAGTTTTAACTTCTAAAGCTTCTCTGAAAAATTTGTGGCCAATAGATCCTAAATCCTTTTGGCTACTGAATCACCAAAGTCAGTGATCACTGTTCTTCCTTTTTGGGCAGATGTATAGTGCCTTTGAACGTTTTCTTGGAGGCTCTGCTCTGCCCTCTATCTCAGCAAGTGCTACTTTAATAGGTTCAAAAATGTACTGAAGAAGCAAGTGAGAAGAAATGAGAAGTGCAGTTACACATAAGGGGATTTCTTTTTGCCCTTCAATATCCTCTGTAATAGAATGAATGACAAATTTCTTTGTAATTTGTAATGTTGAATTGAAGAAAAGAACCTCCTTTGCTTATAAAGGATCCAACGGCAAGATTAATGACTTTTTTCCTAGGCTTCTTAGCTGCTTAGCAGGAAAGAAGATTATTTTCTCCTTGTGCTTCTAGAAATGATTTCTCCCTTTTATATACTCGAGTAAATGAATATTTTACTTCAAGCTCTTGGATTATTTCTGTGAAATTTCTCTTATTTTTTCCAAATTATTTTAACTCTGATTTTAAAAGATGTTGAAGGGAAAGTCGGGGGAAACTTCCCATTTAAAAAAAAAATCTATTAAAGTAAGCCATCAAAGTTGTTAGCTGAGAATTGGTTAGAAATCAGTTTTGAAGAATTTGTATGTGGACACATAAGTATGCTTCCAAGAAACCAAACATATAAAAAACTTTAAGCTTTTGAAGGTTTTAAAGCTCAAAATTAGTGAGTCATATTTTTAATTCTGTTTTGGAAAATGTGTTGCAGGAATGTTTTTAGTTTGTGTGTTAGGTTAAGACCATTGCAAAAACAAAGCAAAACCCAAGAACCCCAAACTGGAAAACTTTGTTGCTAAACAAGTATTCTTTCCAGATTTTTTTTTAAATCTACTTTTTTTTTTTTTTTTATTTTTAAACAAACCAAAGTAGCTGCACCTAGAATTGTTTTACAAAGAAGCAGCTTTGCTTTATTTCAGGCCTGAATTAGCTTCTAAAAATTTTACAGATTCCTTAAGAAACACTTTGCGATATTCATTTCTTCCGTATCAACTGAAGAATCATACACAACTGTGAATTGATAAAAGGCCAAAAATTTACCCGATCCAGCAGCACTTACAATGCTTAAAAAAACACTTCAGTGTTTTCTTGTCATGTCATATGGTCCATACTGTAAATATAATGATGGTTGCCTAACTTCTGCCTTCTCTTGTTAGAGGCCTTCCTGAAACTGAAACTCTTACTTTCCTTCATACTGTATTTTACATGATTCTTAAAGAAGTTCAACTGGGTCGTGTTATAATGCACATCCCTGTGCTAATTAGTAATGCTGTTATTGAGATGATACATCTATTTGAAGAGTTACACTTGTCATAGTTTAATCTATTGATAGAGTTAAGACAGCAAGAAACAGTCACTTGACAATGCATATATGTTCCTGGAAAAGGTATGTGCATCTCTTAGGGCAGCACTTATACTTTGGCCAGTTTTCTAAGAGTTGGCTTTTATGCTGAAACTTGTAGTTACCTTCAGGAAATTTCTGCCTACCTTGGAAGTGCGGTGATAGAATTAAAACCATTCTAGATTGAACCAGAAAGATTTTTCCTGATTATTTTCAATTTTTTTCTTTCTTTTTTTTCTTCCTCTTTCTCTTACAGAGCTTTTGTGCAGCCTTACATCAGGAACTTAAAGAATACTACCGACTTCTGTCTGTTTTACATTCTCAGGTAAGTTAAGTGGTTCTTATCTAACTTTCCTTTTTTGCTATACATTATCTAAATAACTCCTAAAAGATGTACCTACATATTCCATTAGAATGTGAGGGATGTACAGCAGTTTTGTTGACAGTGGATGCAATTCTCTAACTTGTACATTTCTTACTATTTGGATATGCCCTTGGATATTTTTCTCTTAGAAATTCACTGGTATTTGATGTGTTACATAAGCAAGGAATTGTCTCTGTTTGAGGGGGGGAGACAGTTGAAACGAATTAAAAGTGAATCCAATATCAAATTGTTTGAGATTTTTGAGTATAAGGACGGAAAGGATTTTATTAACAACCAGCAAACTATATATATATGTATATATATTATGTATCAAAAGCCAAAACACCCTTATCCAAACAATGTAAGCACCCAAAATCTAAATTATGTATCCCCTGCTTAGGTGAAGACTGGGGCTCCCCCAGGGACTTCCTGCGGCAGAAAAAAAAGGGAAAGGAGTGGATTTGGGAACCCGTGGGGGATGGGGCTAGGCTTTGGGGACCCCAAGAAGACCCGGTGGAGATGGGAAGAGGGTCTCACTCCCACCCGTGGGATTTCTGGGGGCTTACAGGGAGTAGGACTGGATTTTGGAGCTCCCGTGGCTCAGATGGGGATGGGAGAGGAGAGCTCAAACCCGGGATTTTGCAATGAGAGAGAGAGGGATCCAAGTCTGCGCCGAGGCTGCAAAGTGTTAGAGAAACAGGTCCCGGTCTCGCTGGCACGTGCTCGAAGATGGCTCCGTCAGAATCCGAAGGGCAGCCGCTCCTCTCCGCACCGCCATGCGTCCAAAAAGCAGGATGGCATCTCCCCCTCCCCGTCTTTTCATCCAGAAATCCTTGTGTTCTCCCACCCCCTGGGGGGTGTGGCCTTGCGCTCTGGTTGGTCCATTTTCTCCCAACCCCTTTCCAGTTCCAAGCCCGCGGCAGGTTCCCCTGCACGCTTCCCATGTGCCGTGGGAATGGCCGCTGTCCCCTCCCCCAGCAGGCAGCGCCTCTGAGCGCCGGGGGGTGAGTGAGCAGCGAGGGACAGCGAACACGGGCGGCACCGGCACCGGCCGGTACCAAGGGCCGCAAAGGGCGGCTGCGCCTGGTGCAAGCAGCCAAGCTGCACCCCACGGGGCACCGGGCCTCCGCCACACCACTCCCGGCTCCACAGCAGCGGCCTCTGCTGCTCCTGCTTGCGAGCAGAAAGGGGAAAAGTGTTTCATTAAAATAGAACCATGACAGGAACAGAATGTGTATTTCTAAGCCTCTGTCCCTGTTTTGCATCCTTTTTATGAGTTTCATCTCGCATAATATCTCTATCATTCAAATCCCATTATCTTTGAGGGGAAAAAAGATATTTCAAGCAATGCATGGTTCAGCTGCTGGTAGTAACAATTCCAACGTCTTCTGTCTGGGACAGTTTTTGCATTTTTCTTGTTCCTTCGGGTTTTTTACAAGAGTAAAAGCATATGTTTTGCATATGTTTTAGTGTTTCACTATTTTTTTGTAACATATAGACCAACTTAATGCTGATAATCTAGCAGCTTTCTCACAAGTGTTTGTAGGTGTGTACACCTAGATGCTAGCTCCAAAATAAAATATACTTTTTCTTTTGCTTGCCCTTTTTATATAGGGCTTTCAAGGATTTTATTACTTGTAATGGAGAAAAATTTATTCTGAGAATTGATCAGCAAATCTTACCAAAATAACGAGATATAAAAGACATTAAGTACCTCAGAATTTTCCATTTTTCCTGTCACCACTTCCTCAGCACCATTCAGTAGCTGGACATACATTTTTCCCAGTGTTACTTTGACCACTGTAGGGAACAGTCAATACAGTGTGTGCAATGTACAGTTTTGGTGCAGTAGTACACTGATGTTTCTGAGGTATCTAGGTCCCTCAACACCTAACTGAAGAGGTTCCCAGTCATATTATGTTTGGATTTTCAAGAAGCCCCTGGCAACATTCTTCCACAATGGCTATGAAAGAAAGGAAAGAGATCCAGCAGTGGAGGAGAGATTCTTTGTGACTTGAAGGCTGGAAAGGTTTGAAGATCACACTGCAGAATGGGGAAAAAAACCTGTACATTTCAATTAGTTGAAAACATGTAGAAAATTGTGACTTGAAATTGAGTGTATGCTGCATTCTTAGATTCAGGAGCTCTGAATCTAGGCTCTCATGTTAGGAGTTAGTTAGCTGCAGTTCCAGTCAGCAGTTCAGACACAGAATAAGAATAATCTTGTCAAAGGATTCTGTACTGTCTTTCTCTATAACTTTTTCTATTGTGTCTTCAGAGCTTCGTTGTAACATGTTTCTGCCCATAAATGAGTAATCCTGAGTTACTATTTACTATTCCATAAGCTTCTTAGGTCTTTTCCTTTCAGACTGTTTTCACACTGTTGGCCCATTTACAAGTGCAGTTCCATGATGAAGATGTACCATCTCTAAAGTCAAAGGTTGGGTTTTGCTCATGTATCATTGCCAGTTTCCAAAGAAAAAACTCAAACATGGACCCAGGAGCATCCAGAAGCTAATGTATTTAACTGGCTTTGAGACTGTTTTCGTGTGAACACTGTTCTTAAGTTTAACTGATACGTTTTATTTGAAAAAAAAAAAAGTGCTAGAAGTGAAAGCACAGAGTGGATTGGTTGTCATATACAACAGCATCTTTTCTAAGAGTTTGTCTGCTTGGACTGCTCTAGGAACTTGCTTCTGTATTCTTGCATTATATTCTTGTCCTGCTTATCCCATCTGTACTTGTATGAGATGTGCCTTTGCACCTCAGATAGAAGTATTTGGCTTGTATTTTCCATGGTGTTGGAAGATTCAGGGTAGTCACATTGTGACAGGTTTTTCTCATTGTAGCTTTTAAAGTCTTTTCTTTCAATAGTAGTAATTTCTTAATCTGACTATATGGCTAACTTCAGTTCTGATGGCTTCTGGAGGAAGAACGTTCAACAGGATTTGTCCAATGTTGAACTAAAATAAGCTGGGTGTGCAGTAGTAAGTTTACCTCCTACACCCTGTGTTGGAGTCCAGGATATTGGGACTACACCTCAAATTGCCCTGGAGGATTTGGGATCATCCCAGAGAACCCACGAGGATACAGTTTTTGATCTGTGTCCCTGGGAAAAGCTTCCAACATTGATGGAGGAAGCAAGAGCAGCAAAAAAATAATTTGGATTATAGTTTAGTTTGTCACATAAGTGAAGCTTGTAGTTTTAGGTTTTGTAGTATAGATATAAAAGAAGACAAGATGGAGGATTTTGGGTGTTGCCTTGAGTTCTTTCTTCTTCTTCTTGCCCTTTGTACTGCAGTAGAGCTGGCACTTGCAGATTGGTAGAATAGGTTTGAGGTAGAGAAGACGTGTTAGTAACAAGTTAGGATTACTGGTACAGAATTGTAAACATGATACGTGGTATCTGTCGGTTGGTCATTAGTGTCCTTGAAATCTAGATGCAGTCACCATTTCGGGCGTTTCTTCTTCTAAGGCATTACACACTTTGGTGTGTTAAACCCAGGTTAGGGTGACATGCTGAAGTTGTGTTTAAAGCTTAATAAACAGCAAGAAAAACTGAGAAGCTGAGTTTTATTCCTTTATCTGGTACTGGACTTTGATAATAATAAAAAGTACTCCAACAAACAACCTACAAAAACATCGACAAGAGTACTTAGACAACCCTTCCTTTCCCTTAGATTTTGGTCTTTACTCTTTTCCGAGCATCTCTGACTAGTATTTGCTGTCTTTCAGGATCTCTGCTCTCTTTGCCCTTCTCTCCCTTTGTGACTATTGACTTGCTTTCTTTAACTTTCTCATCCTTTTTGCTTTGTATGCCTTGTTACTCTGCTGCTTCTTGCTGTTCTTTCACCTGCACTTGATTTTCTATTTTCACTAGGTTGGATCTCGCGTGTTGGTCCAGTGGTGTAGTGAGAGAACACATAACACATGTCAAGTGTATTACTAAAAGAGAAGAGTCTGAACAAAAACTATGGAACATCGTTTCTGCTTCAGTTTTGCAAGTTTTGTTCCTTGACATGTCTTTCTGTTTCTAATTTGATCAGTTGCAACTGGAAGATGATCAGGGTGTGAATTTGGGACTTGAGAGCAGTTTAACACTTCGCCGCCTTCTAGTCTGGACATACGATCCTAAAATAAGATTAAAGACCCTTGCAGCACTTGTTGATCACTGTCAAGGTCTGTTTAACATTAAATTAATATTTCTGGGGAAGTTATGTTACTTTGAGTAGTTGTGCATGCCAGAGGTGTATATCAATAATATTACTGCTTGTTTGGGTATTTTTTAGAAAATTTTAAGTAGCTTGTCCAGGGGATTTGCTCTCCGTTAGTTTAAACAAAACATGACAAATTGTAATGCTGTTTTGATGCACCCATACTAATTGCTTTTTTGAAACCAGAATGTGCTCAAGAAATCCTTCAAATTTTAATCACGCACTTTTCATGCTATTTTCAATTATTCAATTAAATCGTCTTTCAGAGAATGCCACACTTAGAGAATCCTACTAATACATTATGAAATGATTGGCTTGGTCTCTTTACTATGTGTGAGTATTATGCAATTCCTCTACATATGATGGCATATAGAAGTCATTTGCAACTAGTCTGCAGATTCATGTGAAACAACAAAATTTTACAAACCTGCAAATAGTGTGTGACTGCTGGCAATCCACAAAAAGGTGCTGAGGAGTCATGCTGGGGTTGACCAACGCTTTGGCCAGTAACTGACCCATAGTCTGTGTTCTCCTTGAGGGTACTTCAGATTTGTGGCCCTTCAGAAAGAGTGTCTTAGCAAAAAAAAGCCCACAATGTCTGTTTTACCTTGATTATTGGAGTTTGTAACAAATTCGAAAAAACAAAAGTGTGTTACTTATTAAGACATTCATGAACACTTTGAATTCTAGGGTCTCTGCTCTAAGGAGCCTTTAAGCTGTGCAGCATAACAGCAGAGCAAATATTCATTCTATTTTTAATTATTTTTTTTTTTGCCACCTCTTGCCTTTCAATTGCAAGGAAACAGGAGATACTACCCAACAGAGCTATGATGGGAACTATAACCAAGAAGCAGGAAAGATGTGTTTGTGTGCCTGTATGCATACAGAACACGAGAGAAGGAAAACATACTAAGATTCCTTTAGTGCTTTTCTGGTGGAGACATTGGGAAAGAAAAGAAGCATAATATCAACCTTTGTGTGTTATCTTGTGCCTTGAAATTTGCATTCCTTCAAGATACTATGAAGTAGATAGAGAACTGTTCTTAATGCTTTAGTGGGATTAATAATTCATGCCTTAAACCTAGGAGAATTCCCTGTTAACATTAAAAAATCTACTTTTGCTACATTTTAGAATTGCTATTCAGCATGCTCTGAGTGACACACGACTAGCTAAAATCAATGGCAGTTGAATTTAAACAGGGTGCATAATGTCTTCCTTCATAACATTCCTGTTCTCTCCCCTGTGATGTTACAGGGAGAAAAGGTGGTGAGCTAGCCTCAGCAGTTCATGCCTACACTAAAACAGGAGATCCCTACATGAGGTCTCTGGTTCAGCACATTCTTGGCCTGGTATCCCATCCTGTACTGAATTTCCTTTATCGCTGGATATATGATGGAGAGCTGGAAGATACATACCATGAGGTAATGTATGTGCTGTGGTAAATATTTAATCTTTATTTGCTTTGGGGTGTCTGTGGGAAGCTTAGAGGAGAATTTGAAAAGTAGACTGTGATGAAAATGTGTACCATGAGAGTAAGCGTTGCATACAATAACATGAGATCAATATCTTCATGAATTCAATCAATTTGTCTGTAGTTGTAGTGATAGTGATTGTATTGCATTGATGCAGTGATTTTATCTTCAATAAATAGGTCTTGTTTAAGAGGGTTAGAGTGGTCATCTGACAAGATGCTTTCTTCTGAAGAAAGACAAAGTAATTTCTCTCTCTTCTTGCTTAGTGTAACAGTAGCAGAGTTCTTAGTAACTGTTTAGAATGCAAGCCATATATTTGGAATGAAGTTCAGAATGTTTGACTATTTACTGTAATCTTCAGCTTGATAAATAACTTTAGTCTGTCAAGATGGGTAGAAGAGGCTTATGGTTCCAGAGTTGCTGTAGGAACTCTGCAGTTATTTGTTGTGACTTCTGTGTCAGCAAGGTCCAGTAATTCTCTTTTTTATTCTCAGAAATATTTTTATGCTTTTTTAGGCTCTTCCAACACTTTTCTGTCTCCAATCAAAGTCTTTTTAAAATGACTTTTTTTTTTTTTTGTTCCAAGAAGGCAAAGAATCATTTTATAAAATGATTTGAGCACTTCTGAGACACATCTGAGTAGTTTTACTTCAGAGTGAAATATTGTGCCCGTTTTCTTGGACTTGTGCTCCTGTTGGTCAAAATTTAAATGAGTACAAATATCAGCCACAGCTGATCTTCAAAGTCAGCATTAGGAGACTTGTGTAAAATGTCTATGAATCTTTGTCTATAGTGTCAAATAGACCTTTTTTCCCAGTTACTTTTCGGACATGTGAGATCTTACCATTTTGGGGGTTTATGTTTAGGTTTCAACTCTGTTTAAAAATTTACATGTGCTCTGTAACAGTGTTCTTATCACTGCTGGATGTGTTGTACTGAAAAGTACAGTTTTCATACCATAGACATAGTTTTTGAACAAAGACAACTGCCATTCTTGGTGGAAGTGGCATTTGGAGACAGTGAAAAAAGTTCTTGTAAAAAAAAAAAAAGGGTATCTTGTTTGACAGGATGAGAACAGAATCCATCCAAAAGTCACTTTAACAAAACTAATGAAGTAGTTTGAGTTTCTTACAAATAGGAGTATTCTCTTCTGTGGAGTTAAGAGACTGTAGCATATGATCACCAGTTCAATTGCAAGATTTTTTGGGGTTTTTTTTCCCCCTGGAATTCTGCATCTGTTAAAATAGGAGAAATAATAGAGGTAAAAATAGAACCAATAAAGTAATGGCATATTATATTTTGAACTTCATCTCCTACCCTAATTGTATAACTAGTTGCTGGGAAAAAAATGCTATATGCTTCTGTATTTCATAGTGGATATTTTACAGATAGTACCTGTAAAACCTGTAATAATACCTATTTTACAGATAGCACAGATAGAGTACCTGAGATAGTTTAATCTTGTCTATTTGTTACGAAACCTTGACTGTGTGAGCTGTTTTTTAACTTTTTCCTTCAGAGTTCATATTGGTCAACATACAATTTATATATCTATTGCCAGCACAACTCTGCATGTTACCTATGAAAACAAAACCAACTCAAAATATTTTCACAGTTTCTGAATACAGAAATTAAACTCTAGGGTAGAGAGTTTATTTTTTTGTTTTTAATATTTTTTCAATCTTCAGTTTTTTGTAGCTTCAGATCCCACAGTTAAAACGGACCGGTTGTGGCATGACAAATACACTCTGAGGAAATCAATGATCCCTTCTTTTATTACAATGGAGCAATCAAAAAAGGTAGGAATCCAAAAGTTAGTCTTCTGATTTGTTTGCTCCATGCTGCTGCTTAGATTTTCCTTAAGAAAATAGAGGCCAAATTTAACAGTAAATAATAATTTTAGGAATTTTAGAATTGTTTCCTGAGGTAATTCTCTAAACTTTAAGGAGATCTCAGAGAGGGAAAAGAATTTTGTGTTTAAAACCTTTTGATGCTAGCATTGAAGTTCTGGGTTGCTGTGGTTGTAATTGTGAAGCTAAGAGATCGAAAGATAGCAAAATATCTGAAAGATAACATAATATCTGTTGTCCTGATGGGTGTTGGTGGCTATTTTGTTTAGGTTTTTTTTTTTTTCTTCCTTATATGCAAATAATTTTTTGAAAAAAATCCCTTTTTTGTTCAGGTCCTCCTAATAGGAAAATCCATAAACTTCTTGCATCAAGTTTGTCATGATCAAACTCCGTCCACAAAGGTGATTGATGTGGCAAAATCTGCAGAGTCTTCAAAAGATGGTAGAGTATTAAAGTCACTGAGTATCTTCCCTTTGAACTGAGCTCTGTACAATATGTGGTTTAGACTGTAAACTGTTTGGATAATGGAGTGTAAAGGAGTACAAAAGTCCCATCTGCTCTAAAATGCAGATTTTTTAATGGATACTTTTTACGAAATATGTAGGATGATGCATGTCTGTAATTTTCTTTTCTTAAATTGATAGGTTTGCTGGATGGTTGTTAAGGTACTGAATGTCTGAATGAAACTGTTCAGAAACCAATCTGCCTTCAGCTGACTTTTGTTGAGAGACCTGGGATGGGAGCAGGGATATTCTTGAGTGCTACAATAAGAATTAGTGTGTTTGTCATCAAATATACTCCATCATACAATTCCATAATAATACTGAATTGATTCTGTGATTGAAAAATAATAAATACTCAATTAGTTGTAAATAAGAGAATGAGAGAGAAAAACAGGACAGAAGCCTGTCTGTAAATGCACTATACCAATATGTTGTAAGAAAATTAAATATATGGAAGGTTAGTAGAATTATTTTTGAAGATTACTTAAAATTGGGGTTGCCAGCTGTTGAACATTAATACAAAATTTAAGTATCATAATTCTTTCAGGTTATTTTGTTTTATTTAGAACAGATTTCAGTTTTAATTGAGGATTAACATACCATTTGGGGTTACTTTTTGATGGCATATACATTGTAATTAAATTAACATTGTTATGATGAAAGATAGCAAAGAGTAAACATCTAAACCAAGGAGACTTTGAGTAAATACTAAACAAAGATGTGTAGGATGCTGCTACATCTAAGAGAAGGGACAACTTGCTGCCTTCTGATGAAAGTGGTATTTTGCTACTATAACTTCTTTTGATAATTTGTTTAATATACCAAAGATAGTCTAATTGTTAAGGTGCAGCTCACTGGGATAATTTCTCTGATGCTAATCATCTAAATATTTGGGTTTTGGTCAAGTTCTTGTTTTCTAAGAATGTCCTTCTTTGCACCTTGTGATATCTTGTACCATGTATTTTCTATTATTCCTGTACTCAAATAAGACTTTATTATATGTGACTTTGAAGCTTGGTTTTGTGGGATTGTCTTTCTTTTTTTTTTCCTCCAGATTAACCTTGGATTAATTTTTATATTAAGTCTTCACAGCATGGGCTTCTGGCACAAGCACCTCCATGGAAGATGTTCTAATAATAAAATCCTATTCATGTCTGGAACAATAGGTCATCTAATAATGTGATTTTTTTTTTTACCATGTGCAGTGCTTGCCTAGTCAAAGATGTGCTTAAAGTGCAGAAAGAGATCAGGGTTAAGTGAATAAGGGCTGTAAATGCATTTGAACAGTCATTTTGCCAGCTGTTCCTGAAAAAGGAAAAAACATTCCTTGGCTACACTACTTCCACCACTTTATACAGCATTTATGGCCATACTTTTCCAATATTTTTTAAAATTTGCACTTGTTTCTTTCTCCTTCATTGAATGGAAGATCTCAGAAGTACAGGTTTCCTGTTATGTAGGGGATGTGAGCTTCAAAGCAAGTACATTATCTTAAGTGCAGAGAATAACTGTTTGAGACAGAAGTGTAGTTTTAAAAGTAGATGTTACTCACTATATTTGCAGTGTGCTGAAGCATGCTGAGCTTATGGTCTGCAGCTTGAATACCTCATGGTTACACTGCTTTAATTCTGCATGAAACTACGTTGGTGTTTGGGGCATTTTACCCATTTAATCTAGAAAGAATATTCTGTGTCGGCAATGTTTGAAATGCTTCCTTTCATGCTTGTTTGTGCCATCTGACAATATCCTAAGTGCCTTCAGATCATTACTTATTATAAGATCATGGAAAGCTAGGATGCCAGCCTGAGTTCTGGATGCTTTTTCTCATTTTAAATCTGAACATTTCACGTGTTTGGCTGTATTTTATAGTTCTTTAATTTGCTTTATAACCTTAGCTCTTGTGGTTTCCCCAGTTTCCTTTGGTGCTGAAGTAATCATGGTGTAAAACTGTCTGAACATGTATTAAAACAGGAGGTCAGAGATAAAGAACTGTGTAGAAGCTGGTCATCTTACCTGACAGGGAATTGTAGCACTTGGGGAAGAGGGACAGTGAAAAAGACAGATAAAGTGACACTAGCTCTAACATCTAGCTGTCCACAGTTTGGGAACTTCTGAATGGACTATACTCTACATCCAGTCATGGGCCTGTCTGTCAGTGCTTCTAGCTTGACCCTTTTTATACCCATTTCTGGCTTTTCAGTGTCCTGACACATTTTGCACAGTTTTCAAAACTTGTGCCTAGGCCTCTTGTTTGTTGATGTACACAACCTTTTTAGCAGTTTTGCATGTCAAACAGGGATGTTGCATTGCCTGTGCTGGTGTGTGTGTATGCAGAGATGGTGTGTTACAGCTACGTATGTAAAATTGAACTTTCCAGTCTGAGATGAAGAGCTGTGGCCAGGTCACTTCCTTCCAGGCAAGAGGAACAGTAATAAGCAGAGGGGAAAGGCTCTTTTTTCTGCTTGGGATAGTGAGAAGTTGAGACTGCTCCATGTGTCCTCAGCTATAGGTACTGCCTTACATACACTCACCCCTACTTGAGTAGCACGTGTACAGGACCAGCACGTGTGACATGGTAGGCTTGCCATAGGCAAGCTAGGTAATTGCCTGCTGCCTGGTGGCTTTGCTTGTGCCTTGAGCCAGTCCTTGGCCCGAGTTTTGTGTCCAGTAGCATATTCTTCCACTATTTTGTCTTATGGAGAGCTTCACTGGTTACTGAATGAGACTTTAGAAACCTCAGGCAATGTCATTGAGCCAAACGTTGTGAGATTTTCTTCATTAAAGGGTGACTTCTTCATTAGAACCACTGTTTATTTCTTCAATTTATAAGCATTTTATTACTTGAGGCTGAATCTCATCAGGACATCACAAAACTGGGTTCTAATTTTTCCTTGCTGCAATACAGGTTGAGACTAATCCTGGAGCAGGCAATGCACTTTCCTACACCAATTTGGTATCTGAATCTTTGTTTTTTACCTTTAGAGAAATAGTTGTGTAATTAAAAATTGTTGAAAGTGGGAGTATATCCTTTTAATGCTGCAGAAGGTCTGAATCTCGTGATTGTTTGAAATCCAGTATTTGGGATATTGCTCCATGTTGCCTGAAGAGGCCACATTTCTTGCTGTCTCATAACAGCTTTATTGCAGTCCCTTTCTTAATAAGCCTATAGCTGTAGAAAACAAGGAAATAAGCTTCCTACTAAAGGGAAGTGTCCTGCTTTCTGTCACCAAATTGCCATGCATTAAAGGTGGAGAAGAAAATATCAGATTGTTGGCTGTCCCCCAGGTAACATAAGCATATTCCCTTTTTCTCTCATTCTCTCTTATTATATGGGAGCTCTTCTCTGTTGAATGTTATGACCTTCTGATTCTTTGATTTATTGCCCCCTCTTAGAAGTGGCTTCTGATTTAGAGTCCCCCAACAATGCTTTTCTCTACATCTGAACTTTTAGATCTCCTTCAAATTATTTGATGTTGTAAATTGCAGCAACCATAAATACCCCAAATTTTATGTAAAAGTGGTGACTTTTTGTGGTGGTGTGCAATTAGCATATATTTCTCACTGTATATTATTGTTCTGTTACTTGGTATGTCCTGTTATAATGTCCCCTACCCCTCACCCCAGATGGTTTGTCCCTTCCCTTGTTCTCCCTTCCCATTGGCTGGAGCCCCTATAAGAACCAGGGGCCGGAAATGGGAAGGGCTCTTTCCCTGGTTATACCCATAAGCTTGGACCCTCCAGGTGGCCTGTTGCCTCTGGAGTGAATAAACTTGTATTATATGTAAGCAGGGAGGGCCGCCAGCAATTTCTTCGTCCTCCGTTTCCCTCAGCCTCCCCTGGGGAGTGCAGGGGATACACTTACCCCCCTGCAAGCCCTGGCAGGGGATGGCTACAACTTTTAGTGTAAACGTATGAGCTCGTATTAGAAAGTACCAGCTGGGCACTAATTAAAAATGATGAAGTATAGGCTGCTTTAGACTTGCTTTCACTTTGGCTTTGGCAAATGTATGATATAGTGGATCAGAAGAAATAGTTTTTCTGTTTGCATGTTTCAACTTGAAAGCTTGATGCCACAGTTTTGGAAAACTACTAATTTCATTTTAATCTTTTTCTTTTTGTTTTTAGCTGCTGATTTGTTCACAGATCTGGAAAATGCCTTTCAAGAGAAAATTGATGCAGCTTATTTTGAGACAAGCAAATACTTGCTAGATGTTCTCAATAAGAAGTACAATTTACTGGAACACATGCAGGCCATGAGGCGTTACTTACTACTTGGTCAAGGAGACTTTATCAGGCATTTAATGGACTTGCTCAAGTAAGAGAATAGGAAGGATAATTACGTTGAATTTCTGATGCTTCCAAATGTGCATGATCAGTAGAGAAACTGTTTTGCTTTTGGAAGAGGACCCTTCAAGTATCTTGTTTAATCCTTTGAGTAATAACTTCTAAATTCTCTTTTGGGTTTTATTTCTTTGACCCTGAGGCTCAAACTTTGTTCTTCCTTTGTGTAATGGTACTGTACATACTTCTTATCAAAATGTTGTGAAAAGTTGCATTAATATAGCTATCTTTATTCTTTCCCTCTCACAGCCTCCAGGATGTTAGCATTTCTCTCATTTCTGTCAGCAAGTTTAAGCAGAAAATTTCTGATCCTCTCAATGCCGCTAGTTAGCATTGCTGGAAATGTTAGACCTCTGTATTTTGGAGTTGTTTGGTCCAAAACATTGTGTCAAAACACCTTAACGCAATTTTAAAAATCTATTTGATGTCTCACTGTCCTCTGTTTTAAATGCCCAAGTGCACCTACAACTCTTGGTTCCAGATCTTAAAGTAAATATGCAAGCTCACGGCTTTTACATGCTGGTGCTACCAATGAAACTTAGACTATCAAGAATGTTGTTTACAAAGCTTTCTTTTGATACAGAATGCAGGCTTTGTAATAGAGCTTCACTTGTTTGTAAATCAGAATTGTCTGGTGATGTTTTGTAGGTGACCATGCTTTTTGAAGTGAAAATCAATGTTAATCAGAGTACCTATAAGGTTTGTGAAGTCAGTATTATATTTGAGGCAGAAGTAGTGAGAGGCTTTTCAGTACTGATCCTGAGGGAGAGAGTGCAAGAGTTGCATGTTGCAACTGTTTGGAAAGTTTGGGAGTGGGTTTATGTGCTTCTAAGTCCATGAGATGGCTATCAGTAAGTTTCTCAAAACTGAAATGGAATTAATGGTTTGGTGTGTTAATGATGTAATCTGGCTCATTTTAAATATGAATGCAACTCAAACTGCAAAATAGCTAAGCTAGCAATCCTGGTAACTTCAGATTACTGGCATTAAATGAGGATGAAGTTACTCCTCATGCTGATGTTCAGGAGTATAGCTGCATATGAGTAGACATACTCTGCTCAAATATTTTGCTCTTTGATTTTCCTCATGGGTAAGACAAAGAGTAATATGAGAAGTTTTGAATGTTTGTCAGAAAAGTGTTTTGCTGTGTTCTGCAGTTACTACTGAATTGCTGCTGCAGAGTATTTCAGTAATATGCTGTGACTGTTTGTTTCATAACTACCAGGCCAGAGCTTGCACGACCAGCTACAACCTTATATCAGCATAATCTAACTGGAATCCTTGAAACAGCGGTGAGGGCAACTAACGCCCAGTTTGATAATCCTGAGATTCTCAAACGACTGGATGTTCGACTTCTGGAGGTCTGTTCCATCATGGTTACTGACCTGAAATGTACCTCTGTATGTGTGTGTGTGTCCATGCAGACATCTATATGAAACAAAACTTTCCTATGTGCATATGAATACTTTTCCACCTTTGCTTTCCATTGATGTTTATTTCGAATGATATAAAACGTCATTTAAGTCGTCTTTTATTCCCATTTCCTGTCTGTTGTTTACTTGTATTTCAAGCTGTGGGTTTACAGCCACTGAAAATATGAAGTTGAGTATTTGGGGCCCTGATTTGAGGTTCTGCAAACAGCTTTAACTGCCGTTACTCTTAAAAGAATCAGGGTGAGGAGGAATGGGTTGGAGTGTCTCTGTGTTGCCTGTAGTTACAGAGAGGGGAAGCAATTAAAACACAAATAGTGAAAGAGACCTCTGGTAAGAAACTTGAATTAGTGAGAAAGCTCCAGTCCCAGAGGTGGGAGTTGAGTGATGAGCTGTAGCATCTGAAATAGGTCTGTAGTCCTGCCCAAGAAGTTTTGCCTTCCCTTCGTTTTATGTTACTAGCTTCAGTGGAGAAACATTGACATTACAAACATCAACATTTTGGGTGAGATGCTGAATTTTTGCTTAATCTACTACTTTCAACAAGAAACTCTTGTACCACTTATTGATGTGGATGCTTGTTTTCTCTTAGGTGTTTGATAAAAGAGTGTCTTCACCACCAGTATGTATGTGCTGAAAGTAGTGTATCTTTTTAATATAGGTGTCTCCTGGGGACACTGGATGGGATGTTTTCAGCTTGGACTATCACGTTGATGGGCCAATAGCAACGGTAATGTCATGTACTGCTGGCTGTGAGTGTGTGTTGGGTACCGAGTTGAATTGCTGAATATTTTTTCATTGAAATAACCTTTTTTTGTTCTGGAACGTGAGATCAGAGATATTGTTTTGTGCATCTAGGATGCACCCACTGTATAAACAGTTAAGCCAATTCTTATAAGTTAACCGTGAGTACTGAAAAACTACATTTAAAGCAATCATTACTGAAAATCAGTAATTCATTTGTTCTAGCACAGTTCTTGGCAAGTACTTAATAAATGGAGTGTTCTTCTTTCATTATTACTAGTCTGTAGATGCTAACTTGGGATCATTTACAAGGATATATTTGAGGAGAAAATATTTATGTGGTCTAAATGGCATTTGGTAGGCAGTGTTGACTAGAACTACTGAGAAGGCAGCTGCACTGTTGATAAGAATGCATTTAGTCTCTATAAAGAACATGTAAAGAACTTTTGTTTTAATTGAGACAAAATGTGAGTCTGACCAGTAGAAGGAATTTTCATATGTAGTTTTAAAAGAGCAAAGTGTTTAGGCTTTGTCATTTTCACTCCTTATACTTCCAGCAGTGCCCTGTGCCTCCTTGAATGTTAGGTAACTGTTCAGCCCTCAAGGGAGGGTCTTTTCAAAAGCTGTGGTGTTTCCAGGAGTTTGGGTCTTTTATAGTATTTACCAATAAGCTGTATGGATCAGATAAGGTGGACTGTGAAGAGATTGTTGGTACTTCAGAACATATGGTATGTCTATTAAATTTGTACCAATACTTTTTTTGTTTTGTAGGTATTTACACGTGAATGCATGAGCCACTACCTAAGAGTATTTAATTTCCTTTGGAGAGCGAAGCGAATGGAGTATATCCTTACTGATATCTGGAAAGGGCATATGTGCAATGCAAAGCTTCTGAAAAGTATGCCAGGTGAGAGATGCCCACATGGATGACATACTTGTAAAATGGATTTAGATGACTGCATCTTATTTTAAACTGTATGTTAAGAGAGGAAAAAAGTGTCTGCTGGGACAAATGAGTTTTGTATGTTGTTGCTCTTTTTAACTGCTCTATTTAATGGATGATGGAGGTAAAATAACTTCATTGTAAAAGGAAGTTTCCTGTTTGTTGTTAATCCTTGGTCACTGTCTTGAAAAGTTGCACTAATATAGGTATCTTTATGCTGGCCCAGTTGTGAGACTAGAACTCTTCTATCCCTTTTTATTCATCTTCATTGACGCCTTCCTGTTTGTACCTCATGTCTCCCTCTTCCATATACTGTCTGTTAATACTAGTAAGTCTAGTTACATGCACACTTTTGATTTACAAGTTTTACTTTAATTCATTCCCTTTGCTTTTGTTTAGCAAAGAACAGAAGAGGTTAAGATGAGAGAGATGTTTGAAAAGAAATAGGAAAGCCTAAGTGTAGTGGCTCTGGTGTATCTAATGGACTGGACTTTTTGATCCTGTTTCTCAGTGGAGAATATAGTCATATTTGTGAGCATCTGCACTGGCTCACTCTTGAAAATTTTTTCTATCTACATTTTTTCCAGTAAAAAATAGCTGTTGAAAGTTACAGGTTTTTGTGGCATAGTAAGAGTTATAAAATTATATTTATTGTTTAGTAATTAAGAACTATTTGGTAGGTGGGAGGGGAAGCCCTGGCCTGAGAAGGTGACTAGGAAACAAGCTCTAGTGTACAAGACTGATATCTGGAAATGTACAGGGTGACTAGGTTTCCTTTCTGCATCTGTGAGATAGGATTTAGTTTACTGTGATTTCCCTGTCCCAAATAAGTGCTTGCTTGTCTCAAAACCAGTGGTCAATCACATTGTTGCTTTCTCTTCCCTTTGAGACTGTGGGGCAGTTAAGAGATTTAATTCCCATCACCTGATGGGGTAGAGTCTTCAGGCTGGAGCTGTCTCCTATTGCTAAGGTTTTATTTGCTCTTGTGTTCTCAAGAGGACATTTGTTTCCAGCACTGACTGAGCATGCAGTCTTTGTCATCTTTGGCTCACATTTTCAAGGAGGTAATTGTGCAATGTTCTTTGCTGATCTGTTGCCAGCCAGTATTACTGCTACCATCTAAGATTAGTGGGTGTTTTATGAAGTGTTCAATTCGGTAGAAAAAAATTTACCCAGCTGATTTATGGCTGTGCTTGTCCTTGCAGTCTTTAACATGCCATCTGTTTGGATTTTTTGCAGAGCTTTCTGGGGTGCTGCATCAGTGTCATGTTCTGGCATCAGAAATGGTCCACTTCATTCATCAAATGCAGTATTACATTACATTCGAGGTATACTCTATCCACCCAATCAGTTATTTAAAAATGAAGTACTTTTAATGTTCTCTGTGTTGCGTGTCTTAAATTTCAAAGCACATGTCATCTAACCATTCAAAACAATCCAATCCTGAATCATTGCTCCAGGTGCTTGAATGTTCATGGGATGAACTCTGGAACAAGGTGCAACAAGCACAGGATTTGGATCACATCATTGCAGCTCATGAAGTTTTTCTGGACACGATCATAGCTCGGTGCTTGCTGGATAGCGATTCCAGGGTAAGTCTCCTTTGCATTAAATTGTAACTTTATGATCTTGGCTTATGTGCTGTGAACCACCTTCTCTTACATTGTAGGAGCAAAGGGAAAAGTAATTTTTCTTCCTCTGATACAAGGTATGTTTCTCTGATAAAGGTAGGTTCTGTACCTACTGCCCAGACATGGTGACACATGTTGATAATAAAACTTGTTAGTGTGGGCCAGTTGGTTTTGGTCCTGACAAGATGTGTGATTACATAACAACTGACTTAGGGCTTTGCAAAACAGTCTCTCCAGCTGTGTGTATAAAAGATTTTTTTTATTTACTTATGCTCTGGAGAATGGTAGTAACTTAAAACTCTTTTGCTCTACAATTGTTTAATTATTTTGTTGTCTAACTGTCTCACAGGTACTTCTCAACCAGCTTCGAGCAGTTTTTGATCAGATCATTGAACTCCAGAATGCCCAAGATGCAATGTACAGAGCTGCTCTGGAGGAGTTGCAGCTGAGGTTGCAGTTTGAAGAGAGGAAAAAACAGCGTGAGCTTGAGGTGCAGTAAGGATATTACTAGAACATAAAAATGAATTGAGGCAGATATGCTTGTCTTTTGATTCATGGAGAATTTTAGATACCGTGTAGAGGTACAGTGAAAGTGAAAAGCGGAGTTGGGACAGATGTAAGAGTCATCAACAGTAGCTAGTGACTTCAGATAAAACTGCTGAATGGTGGTTTTGATTTCTGTTGTGCCCAAAATCTCCAAGTAAGACTTCTCTAGTGGAAGATGAGAAATTTGGGACTCTTAGGTAAAGTAAGTGGAAGAGGCTTTAATACTCTGAACTCTTGCAAAGGATTGCCATAGCTCCATGTCTGCCTCCCTGCTGTCAGTCTGTGGGACATGCAGTGCTGGTGTGAGACTTGGCTGCTTTGCTAACCTCAGATTTCTTTTATGTGCTGTACAACCCCTAAAGGGTCTGACAGTTTCAATATTGAAGGTCTCATCTTTGTGTTTCTGTGGCGATGTTTGGTTTTTATAAATGTGGTAGTTTAGCTGGGCAGCAGGTGGCCCAGTTAGCAACTCTTGCATAGTGTGACACTTGACCTCTTAACTCATTTGGTCTCTCTATAGGGCAAGTGGGGTGTAACTGCATCAGAAGAGGAAGAAGAGAGCAAGAGGATGAAAGAATTTCAAGACTCGATACCTAAAATGTGCTCACAGCTGCGAATACTCACTCACTTTTACCAGGTGCCTCTTAAGACTGTATTTTTTTTAAACATGCTTTGTCTTACTTTGTTATATCTGATGCTAGAGCTCCTACTCCCCAGAAAAATCAGCTGTTAGATTTCAGGGAAATCATTTTCAGAAAGCAATGGTAGGGATGCAGCACTATGTGGCAGAGCAGTTTTCAGGTCAACTGAAAACCAAATCCTATCCCCATACATCTTTTGATTTTGACATGTGAGATATTCTTGATGTGATGCACCTTTTAACTTGTTTTATTTATTTCTTTTGACATGCCTGAAGTTAAGATTTTTTTGAAAAATACTGAGACTAAATTTGAATTGAAGCTGTAGGGCCTGCTTTCTTCCTTGCTGCTGCTGCTATTTCTTGTCTCTTTCTTTTTTGTTTTTATATCCATAAATACACATTTAGACAAATATGCATTGTCTTAATTTTCTAGGTAAATGAATGAGTTTGAAGTGGTTTTGCTGGGTTACCTGTATGTTTGTTTTGCCTCATGAGAGGAGAATTGATTGTTTATAACACTTACAGCTGAGACTTAGCAGCTGTTCAGCCTGTACAGAGCTCTTCCCAGTCCTCCTGCCTGATGTTTTGCCGCAAATCCGTTCTGTATTGCCTATAGCTTTGCCAAGCTTTAATTAACCTGGATGAAGTGCTGCATTGTCAAAAGAGTTCAGTTCACATGGGAGTTTGAAGCAAGACAGAGCAGTACATCTAGATTATAAAATACTGGTGGCTTTTGTTGAAGGCTGTAGAGATCCTGAACTTTGATACGAGGACTTAGATTTGGAAGGAATTTGCTGCTAGGTCCAAATACTGCAGTTCTCCCTACCCCTGTCCCCACTTCCCAACAAAAACAGATTTAAGCATAGGCTTAACAAGTTGTAGTTTGTGTGCTCTACAGAGTCGTTACATGTTGGCGATGTAGATTTTGCCTGCTTGGACTGTATTCCACTATATTCCACTTGGACTATATTCTACTATAGATTTTCCATGCACGGCTTCCTGGCCAGCCATGGTCATCTTTGGAAGTAATGGAGTGCTATAGTTGTGCACACATCCATATTAGTATTTAGTGGAGATCAGGAATGAGTTCTTCAAGAGAGTCTTTTCATCCTCTTAAAGTCCTCTTCCTTCCCGTATGCTGTGGGGCTCCTGCAGTCCCTTGGCTAGAGCCGAATGGGAAGGTGGAATCCAGAAGCATTCTTCATGCATGCCAAATGCAAGTCCTCGATAAAAACCACTCCAAATGTGTAGTCCAGCGATTGGGTCTGTGGCACTGACTGCCCTAATGGGGACACTGTTCTTTTCTGGGGTGCTGTACGACCTGCATCCAACAGGCACATTTGAAGCAAGCGATGCTCTAGTGCTGGCCTGCCCGGCATTGTACATGTGTCACAGAAACAAGGTGAGGTCTCCTGTTGGCACAGGTTGGATCCCGAATGGTGTTCCAGGACTGTGGCACAGAGGCAGCTCCTCTGCAGCCTTAGAGCCTTCAGATGGAGGGTGCCAGCATGGCATGGGGAGGGGAGAGCATGCTTCAAAAGACCAAGCTGTTTGCACTGGAGACTGACGTGAGTGGTACTGGAAGATAAAATGAAGCTCTGGGTTTTCGTAGAAAGAATTAATCCAGCATCACTGATTTGTTAACAAAACCCTTGTGCCTGTCTTTTCCCAGACTCTCTCTGCCTCCTTATGGGGTCTGGGCTCCACCTGGCATTCTTGTGCAAAACACACGAGGGATGTTTTCTTAGCTGTCTCTTGGGTTTTTCTTTCTCCTACAGGGAATCGTCCAGCAGTTCTTGGTCCTGCTGACAACCAGTTCAGACGAAAGCCTTCGGTTCCTTAGCTTTAGATTGGACTTCAATGAACACTATAAAGCAAGAGAGCCAAGGCTGCGTGTGTCGTTGGGCAGTAGAGGCAGACGAAGCTCACACATGTGAAGTGGCTGCCAAGGACTGCACCTCGGTATCCAAAGGATATTGAACCTCTTGTTGGACACAGCAATCAGTGTTGACATAATGCAACCAAACCTCTCATGGTTGGTGTCTACCATTGCTGCAGACAACGTGTTTTCAGCCATGTGATTGTGTGACACTTTATAGCAGAAAGCAAAAAAAGAGTAGGGTTTTTTACACTGACGTTTCTAGAACTACCAGACTAAATGGGCTGGTTGAACCTCGTCCAATCAACTTGTTAAATCACCCTTTAAAAAATGTCAATTTTATTTGAAGCTTTCTGAGCTCTCTATGCTGTGACTTGGGTCTATGTCCAGAAAATCACATGTTCTTTTGTTTATAGAAAGCACCATTTCCTTTTTTAATAAGAAAATAAGAAGGTTATTTTTTCTATATGTACTTGTTCTATTTGAAGAGAGTTTTTGTTAAAGCCAACAGATCAGGACTCAGACCTATTGTCTTTAAGAAGCTATACAGCATTTCGTTATGCTGATTTTCAGTGTTGTGATGTGTTTGACTGTGTGAGAAACTTTGTATCAGGAGACATAAACTTTTATTTAATTTTTTTTTGTTGTTTTCAAAGTTAAGAACCTGGATTAAAAATTTAGTGGGGAAATTTTATGGTTACTGTACAGAAGCAAACTATAGAAGCAGAGTCAGGAATGTATTTGTTGCACATAAGATTTAAAAAATTAATTAAAACCTCAATATTGTGAAGGAAAGTGTTGGTTAAGAATAATTAATGTTCAAAATCAGATATGTAGAAACAAACTGACTTGGCTAATGTTGACTTCATTCTCTTCTTGTTGCTATTTTTTCATTGTAAATATTTATATATTGCTGTCCAGATGTTGGGGAGAGTGGGATTCTTCTTTTGCAAAGTTGTCATTATATCAGGTCATTTATTATGTTCCACAAGTGCAAGCTTAGAAAAATAAAAACACAATTATCTTTCAAACAAGTGTGTTGCTTTTTGCTGTTCAAAGTTTATGATTTTTCCGGGGCAAGAAAGAAGCAGCTTCCAGTTAAGAGGATATTGATGTACAGATTCTTACCCATTACAGGATTTTGGTACTAGTCTTGTCTACACTTAGTTGTGTGCAGTTCATTAATTAACAATTACCCACAGATCAACCAGATCTGTGACCTCTTGCCTTTTGCCCTTGGTCTGCTTGAAGGTCTTAGGAGGCAGAGGCACCTGCCAGGCCATGCACATAAGGATGTTCTGTGTTACAGTGGAAGTGAATTTTCATGGGATGATGCACTGACTTGCAGCCCTGACCTAGCTGTTTTGCCCTCTGCACAAAAAGGGGAATCCTATTGTCCAGGCCTTGGAATCCTTGGTTTGTTAAAACTTGTAAGGCTTTAAATTAATCCTGTGCCCTTCAAGGACCTGCTGGTGCAGTTGCTGTCATGGAGTGTCCTGGCAGGCAGTGTTTCAGCTGTAAGGAAGTGTGGACTCTGAAACCGGTCATACCTACTGTGCCAAAGGAAAGCTGAAGGATGCTGAGCTTGACATCACAAGGTCGCAAATCATTTGACAGGCAGGAGTATTCCATTTTTGTGGCTGTGGTTGGAGCATACTGTTCTTGTAAAGTCTGGAAGATGACAAAACTTACATGATTGTGTTTTGCCCAAAACTACGGGGGAAGAAAATTAGCTGCATGAACACTCTTTTGGCCACTGTGTTGAGAGACATTTTGCATGATCCCATATATCATTAGACAATCCACAGGCCAGAGAGGCAGCACCAGTGCTGGAAGTAGTGGACAAGTTCCAGCAGAAGTTTAAGTTCTCTTTGCTGCTAAAATGAATCCAGCAGTACCTGGGTGTTGTGTGTTGACCTTGGCTGGACACCAGGTACCTACCAAAGTTGCTCTCTCACTCCCTTCTGCAACTGGACAGAGGAGAGCAAATGTAATGAAGTGTTATTATGTTCTTGTAAAAATGCTTATCATAATGCTTCTTATTATTTCTTCTTGTTATCAAAGTCCAGTACCAGATAAAGGAATGAAATTTGCAGCTTCTCAGTTTTTCTTGCTGTTTATTAAGCTTTATCAGAACTTTTGCATGTCACCCTAACCTGGGTTTAACACACCAGAGTGTGTGCTGCCTTAGAAGTGCTGGAATGCCCTGGAATGCCTTAGAATGCCGAAATGGCGACTGCATCTAAGTTTTTAAGGACACTAATGACCAATGATATGATAATACGTATTATGTTTACAATTCGGTACCAATAATCCTAACTTATTACTAACACGTCTTCTCTACCTCAAATCTATTCTACCAATCCTCAAATGCCAGCTCTACTTCAGTGCAAAGGGCAAGAAGAAGAAGAAGAAAGAACTCAAGGCAACACCCAAAATCTTCCATGTTGTCTTCTTTTATATCTATACTACAAAACCTAAAACTACAAGCTTCACTTCTATGACTAACTAAACTATCCAAATTATATTTTTCTGCTGCTCTTGCTTCCATCAGTTTTGGAAGCCCTTCCCAGGGACACAGATCAAAAACTGTATCCTCCTGGGGTCTATGTAAGGGTCCCAGACCCTCCAGGGCAACCCAAGGTGCAGTCTCGATATCCTGGACTCTGACAATGAAGGTTCATGAGGTGAGAGAAGGACAGGGAGAGATCACTCACTGATCACTGTTGTGGGGAAAACAGACTCCAAGGCATATTTAATTAAATTTGTTAGTAACAGAGCAGGATAATGAGAAGTAAAATACATCTTAAAAACACCTTCCCCCACTCTCCCCTCCCCAAGTTCTTCCCCCACAGTGGCTCAGGGAAACAGAATGGGAGTTACAGCCAGTTCATCGCAGGTTGTTTTTGCCACTGCTCAAAGAGAGAAGTCTCCTTTTCTCCCCATGGGCCATGGGAGATAGTCCTTCATGAACTTCTCCAACTTGAGTCCATCCCACAGGCAACAGTTCTGCACAAACTGCTGCAATGTGCACCATGTTTCCATGGGGTGCAGTCCTTCAGGCACAGGCTCTTCCAGCACGGGTTCCGCACAGGACCACAAGTCCTGCCAGGAAAACCTGCTCCAACGTGGGCTCCTCTCTCCACAAGTCTGCAGGTTCTTGCCAGGATCATGCTCCCAACGTGGGCCTCCCACAGGATCACAGCCTCCTTCCAGCATCCACCTGCTCCGGTGTGGGCTCCTCCATGGGCTGCAGGTGGATCTCTGCACCCCTGTGGTCCCCCATGGGCTGCAGGAGCACAGCTGCTCCACCAGGGTCTTCACCACGGGCTGCAGGGGAACCTCAACTCTGGTGGCTGGAGCACCTCCTGCTTCTCCTTCTGCACTGACCTTGGTGTCTGTGGAGTTGTTCACATGTTCTCACTCTGCTCTTCTTTGGCTGCAATTTTCATCTGCCCAATAATTTTTTTTCCTTCTTACATGTTACCGCAGAGGCATTACTATCACTCCTGCTTGGCTCAGCCTTGGCCGTGGCAGGTCCACCCTGGATCCAGCTGCCGTTGGCTCTGCTGGACATGGGGGAAGCTTCTGGCAGTTTCTCACAGAAGCCACTCCTGAAACCACCCCTGTAGCCTCCCTGGTTACCAAAATCTGGCCACTGAAAACCAATACACTAGGAAACTTACAGTAGAGGCTGTTTTGGGTATGATCATTTTGAGGTGACTCTGCAGAAACCTGGCAATCTGGGAAGAGGTCTCACTGCTAAGGAGTTGCTCTGACTGCCAGGCTAAAGAAACCGGTGGGGACCTGCCATTGTCCTCATGCTCCCTTGTGGGTGGAGATCAGTCTCTTATCCCCTAACCTGGCAGCTGTTACTTTTATTTTAATCTACATAAGTCTTTTGTATGTTCCAATCTTACAATTGGAACTGATCTGTTGTGGTATAAAAAGTGTAACTTGGGGAAGCCAATAACTGGGACGGTCTAGGAACACGGACGCTCTCTTGATGTGGAGAGAATAAGTTTATTGCAATACACCACTACTTTTATACTTTAAAATAGTTTATGTTTTCTAGGTGTTTATTCTTGTTAGATATCTATAACTCTAGCAATAGGCCTTTCTAAGGTCAGACTCAAACCAATCACCTGAAGGTTAAAAAGTCCACAAGCTTGGTCCAATCACAGATGTGGTCACACTGTGTTCACACAACTTCCCCAAACACGGTCAGCTTCCGACTCCTGTCCAAGGTGGAGCCTTCTATCCAAATATGGATTTTCCTTTTCCGGTGTCTCCATCAGCTACAAGCTGCCAATAGCTAAACGTGTTTTCCTAAGCCATCCTATCATGAACTGCCACATTTCTGTCACAGGCTGCTTTGCTTAAGCATTTTGTTAGTTCACTTTATCATGTACCCCTACAAATAACCTCTTTTCAAGGAATATGGAACAATGAACAAAATATACAGAAAAAAAGGTGAACGTTTGTGAGCATCTGTTGGCCCTATACTGTTAAGGCCAGATTATCAAGAAAGTGGATAAAAAACTGAGTAATAAATACTTAGATCTTCCTTTGGGCTTGGAAATAACTATGTTGATAGCATTGTCATAATACTTTGGTATTATACCAGAGAATCAAAACTTCAATGAGCAGCAGGTTGTGACTTGATGCATCAATAGTCATAGAATAACCTGTCCGGGTAGGAAAATCCCGTGGAATTGAGTGGGTCGGTTCCTGGGATTTTCAGTTTCTCAGGCAATAGTGTCAGTTCTCTCTTTCTCAGAGATTGCTTTGTACACGTGTAGCTGTGGCAAGAGCCATTGCCACACTCAGACACCCTCTGATTGCCAAGCTGGGGGTAAGATTCCGAATACCCAGTGTGGAGTAACTGGACCAACTTTGCTGAAAGATCCTCTGGAAGTGGGTAGGAGCTAACGATGCCATCTTCAATTTTTATGGCAGTTTTAGCCTTTTTATTTTTTTTTCCCTTCTGCTGAGTTATGCTCTGCCTTCACCTGCAGCTGGTTTTTCCCTCTTTGGGCATTGTTAGGATTACCTAGTGCTGCTTCTTTGCAACACAAAGCATGGCTTTCCTGAAAGAATCTTCATCTATGTGAAGGAGGACACTGATTTTACAAAACTCTCACAACAGGAATGATACAGAACTGCCCACAGCTAACTGTGCTCCAGGATGCTGTCCCCATAAATGCTTCACTGCATGGAGCAGCCATCCAACCAAGAATGCTGGAGAAACCAGCCCACCTTTTTCTCTTCTTCAGCAGTGATTTATCAAGGTGACCCAAAAGCGATTTTCTGAGGCGAAAATGTGGGAAAAGAGTGGGATAAGCAGATAAAAAGGCTGGTTGTGTGTAAACAGGGTGCTGTTTACAAAGATACGTTTTGCTATCCTTGGCCTTCATCTGATCATGTAGCTTGTCCTATCTCCCTACTAAATACCTTTCCCTTTTCCTCTGTTTGTAATGGGGGTCTGAGTGCAGCAGCTGGAGTGGAATTGTGTGTGGGCAATGTGCCTGTGGCACCAGCAACTACAGTTGTTGCAGTGAGAGGAGAGATGAATCTGGAGATGAGAGGGTCCAGGGATCAGCTGCTGGCTGAACTGTGTGTGTAAGCCCAGCTCCTGGAGAGATCCACCTTTGTACTTGCAGAAGGTGGTGTGTTCAAGGACTTAGCGATGTTGAACAGACATGTCTGCTCTACATGGCCTTGTACATAGTGCTCGAGCAGCCTGAGTGTCAGCATGGGCAGCTGCTGTACGGGAACCTGGCAGAGAGCCCTGTGCCAGCCCATCCTGCACACCAGGGCATGGGGAGGGGGAACCCTCCATGGGATGGATGCACTCTGTAGTGCATCACTGGAAAATACATCCAGGCTCTGTCTGGTGCTGCACAAAAGCAGGGTGCCAGCATATGAAGCAAGTTTTCCTTGTTACTTGTATTCCTCTTTTTATCCTATTTATATTCCTGGTTTTATTCTGTCATATTAAAGAAGCTATTTTGTTAAGCATGTCTTTGTCAGGCTCTTATTACTGAGACTCGGAAAGAACTCTGAACCTTCACTCTCTCACTGACCTGGTGAAGAATGATATTGTACTTATTTTTATAAGTAACATATCTATATATACACACACACACATTATATACTAGTGAGATATATAGATCTCCCACTAATATATAATACATCTATATCTCCCACTAATGGTCCTCCACGCAGCTTAGCAGGATGAGGCTGGTGGTGCTGCCTGTGTTCATGTGAGTGCTCTGTGTGTTGGTCTGGGTTGACCTGTGTTGTCAGCAGTGTATAAATACATATGCAGTGTGTACAAGTGCTCTGTGTGCATGTGCCTGTCTGTGGGAGATGCATCTTGTGCCTTGCCACAGCTTGGATGTGAGGCCGTGGAACTCTGACAACCTCACATCTGCCAAGGTGCCAGATTTAGCAATTCCTAAGAAAAATGAGAGAGAAATAATCTTACGTTTAATTTGTGCCAAAGACCAATATTGAATTCTACATAAATGTGTGTACTTAGAGTAAAAGTTGAGTCTCCTTCTGCTGTTACTGCACAATTGGCTTTCCTTGCAGCAGCACCGTTCAGGTAAATTTCTGAATAGAAACATACGAGATTTTTACCTTTTCACTTTACTTTATTTTTTTAACACTGAGGTGCTTATATACGACAATCAATGTTAAAGAATAATTCCTAGCGACACATTTACTATACAGGGCTCGTTTTTATTTTGCTAGTTGTGTAATGCATGTGGGATGGTAATTTCAATGTTTTGCTCTTAGAGCTACAGTGTCTGAAAATACAAATAGAGCTGAGGGTCTATGTCTCCAGCCATGTTTCTAGGCTGAAAAAAATCTCATATTCTCCTCTTTTCTGTATCCTGTCCAGGTGCCATTGCTAACTTACTCTACATGCTCAGACCCCTCTTTTTCAGGGTTGCCAAGGCCTAAAGAAATTTTGGAGAAACTGCAGTAAAAGTAGAAATGCAGAAACCGAGAATAACACTATCACCCAGCTTAGGATGTTATACAATATGCAACACTCTTCTGGGGTGAAGGGCTATTATCTATGTGGTGCTTTCAATATCAGAAATATTTTTAAAGGAAAAGAACTGCAAAGTAATTCTGTCTTTCTCTTCTAAACTACAAGGGGGGGTTTTTATGGTAACTGATAGAGAAATTATGTCTTAACTAATATGTACTCTGAAGAAGAAAAAGTTAAAAAACAGCCCCTGAAAGTTTTATTTCCCTCTGTATGTTTCAGCAGCTTGACTGCCTCAGGGTACAGTACGATGCAATTTAGTGTCTTAGAAGTGCCCACTTGGAAATGCAGAAACCCATGATATAATGTATTTTTCAGTGAATTAGTTGCAAGCTTAGGGTAGATCAAGGACAGAATATAATCATAATCCAGTTTTATTTTAGTGATTCTATTTTTCAGTCAAGGCTCTGTGGATTTTCTTCTCTCATAGCAGATGCAGTGAATAAATTCCAAGGTCTCTCACCTCTACACAGGAGTATATTATTTATTTTAAAAGCCTAAATCTACATGATTTATTTTATTAAAATTAGTTGTGGAAGGATTCTATCTTCTCCTGTCACATATACAAGGTATTTATATTTCGGACAAGAACTTTTTCAACTTTTTAAATAGCATTCTTATCAAGAATGGCAAATTATCTTTGGTCAGTATGAAGCTATAATTTCCAGTTTGCTACAGCTAAGAATGATTTTCAGTATTGACGACACTCTTTAAGTACACACATAAATTTTTAAACACACTGAGGGTTGAAAGGTGATAAACGATTGAAAAAAAAGGAAGAAATTTGGACAGAAAATTGAAGCTTTGTTTAAAACTTCTAGACTTAAAGATTGGAGTTCTCTGTGACCTTGTATGAATGTTTCCTAATGCTGACCTTAGAAACGAGCTGTGGGTGTGCACATTTGTACCCATTTCAATTTTGACGTGAATGAACAGCCTCAGAGATGACAGAACATATTTCACGCTCATATAAAGGTGCTCAGACTTCTCCAAAGTGCCTAATTAATTTTGAAAATCATCCTTTGGCTACTTGAAACCTAAAATACCCCTTTAACCTCTAATACAATTCAGCTAACTGGGGAGAAGAAAAGAATTGAGTGAGCGGCAAGAGATGTGCAAATATTGGCAAGTAGAGCAGGGACAGATACAAGAACTTGCTGTTTCAGAAGTCAGAGGAAATAGCTCTGTCTGGTTTCTACAAGGGCATTGTAACCATCATCTGCTCTGCCCTATTTAATAAAACAAAATTACTTACCAGTATCTAGGATAACAATAAACAGTCACAAATAAAATACTCTCTTTCTTAGTCTGCAATTGTTTAGAGCAAAAAGTTTCTACAGCCATTGATTTAATGAGTCGTATTTAATTCTGATGGCTTGCTGAACCATGGTTTTAAAATAAAATTAAAGCATATTAGTTTTATGTTGACAAGAAATACCATGAATTTAAGGTATGAACCACTCTGACTTTCTAAAGCAACAGACGCTGATGTAGTATTTTAACTATTTTCTGTTAGTTTGGTCCAATGCAGTCTTTAGGCTTTGGGATCACTCATAAGGATTAACTTAATACTTCCTCACTTTCACCAGAAAAGCAGCAAAAGTGCCTCAGTCAGTATTTAGAGAAGTGCATTTTGTTTCAAAATTATCTTTTCTCTGATACCCTTTGACTACCCAATATTGTACATTCTTTCATAACACCATTGGACTAAAACCTGAGTGCCACAAGTGGAAATAGAGACTCAAGTGCAGATGAAAAGACAAAGCTGACTAGAGGTATATGGGATCAGAGAGAACACAAAGGTCAGGAGAGTTAAAGAAACCAAAGTGATGGATATTGGCTCACAAAAGAAGAGAAGTGCAGAGGAGAAGAGAGCGAGGAATCTGGAAGGCAGCAAATGGTGACCAAAGAGATGGTTGGGAAAGAGCAGAGAAAGAAAAACATACCAAGAAAAATCTGAGGAGTGTAGGAGGTGAAATTCCTATCACTGCGCTGTTAATTTAGTTTAGCTCTTTGTGGAGCAAATTATGTTAAATGTTATCAGAACAGCAATTAAGTTAGGCTAAACATTAGGGTATAGAAAATGCAATTGAAGTCATTATTGTTATCAATCTGAATATTAAAAGATACAATAGGAAAAAGCTGTCACAAGGTGATTACCCTGTGTATGAAATCTTTCAGTGCCCCAGAATGTGAAAACCGATTATTTGCATTTGAGATGTGTGCCACAAGAACAAGGTAGTTAGATGCCTAGGATACATCCCACTTCTACAATGGGAACATTCCCAAAGATACTCAAGGCTGCTTCATCCCCCTTTAAAGTTTTTCCAAAAATTACCAAGAGAGGCAAAGAACACAGTGTTCTGCCTCACTTTTTGACAAGTCACTGCATCCACTCCTTAAAAGAGGGTATTTGTACTGAGTTTTACCTCTTATTTCTGTTGAACGGTGCTGATAAGTGTAAAGGAACAAAGGGAAATTACAGACAGCCTTACAACAATAATTAAAAAGGCAATGGGAGCTTTTCTTTAACAAGTTGGTATGTAAAAATAAGAATTGGAGCATATTATAATGGTTAAAAAAGTAAGAAACCGAAATTCTTTAGAAAACAAGCAATTGAACCATCAGATGGAGAGAAGTGAAATTGCACCATTTAGTGGTGAACTGAAAACATAAAGAGAACATAAAATGTGCAGTGAAAATAATATTTGTTATACCTGAAAAGCAGAATTTGCACTCATTGCAACTTTATTAACACAACTAAAATTTAATACAAAACCAGAATCAGATTCAGACTTATCACAGAGTTAGAAGTTGCATAGGTTCCAAAATTTCACAGGCAAAAAGTTTTGGAAATCTAAAGGAAGTTCATGAAAAATAAAAAGAGCAAAGCAGATGTTAATAACAGAATAGGGAATAATTACAAAAAAAGAGTAATTTGATGGTAGCCATGAAGCAAAAAAATAAAAGAAAAATTACTATTTCCTTAATTAAATCATTAAAGGGCAACACTGTAAATGACTCAGAAGGAACAGCTCTGTAGAAGTTTACAGGTGCCTGTGACTTAAATGATAAGATTTCTTAATGGGCTATAACTGTAGGCTTATTTGAAGCTTGACCTTTCTCCTTTATAAATAAAGAATTCAAAATCACCTTTCAAGAGATAGAAAGGTACAAACAAGATCAAAATTTTTATTTCAATTCTGGCAAGCTGATTTGGATGCACATTACTATTTATAGCAGGCACCTGGACATGCTGCGGGACCTCCAAGCCTCACCAACAGAACAAACTGTATCAGGATGCAGAATAATAGAAATCCTACTGATCCCATTCCTTGCCAGAGCAGCAAAGCCGTCAGTGCAGTGTCACACACCTCACAGAAGTGGTCTGTCTGTGTCTCTGGTCAGACCAATCTCTTGCAGTGGCTTGCAAAGCTGCAGCTGAAGCTCTGCATAAACCTCCCACATTTCTTGGACCCGCTGGCCTGTGCTCTAGTGCATGGACACAGAGCAGAAGCACTTTGCTTTTCAAACTCAGAGACTGAAATTCCTGAAGCAGCCTTTAGAGGACAGCGGAGAATTGCAAATGATGCATTTTTAGCTCTGGCCTCAGTCTGGGATCCTTTGGTTTTTATATGAATGATGAGTTGAGATTCAAAGTGCAGACCAAGTATTAATGTGCACTGTTTATAAACTATGGTCTTCCAAGATAAGGCTGTGACTTAACAGCCATGTATGTTTAATCATATTGTAGTCTTTTCTATCATTAAGAATTCCACTTTCCACCTGCCTAAACTATGGCCTCACTGAACAAATAGCAGCATCATCAAAAGGAGCTCAGTGCTTCATGTTGAGGTCTAATGGAAAAGGCAACAGTGTCCTCAGATAAAAAGTACTGATGGCCCTTCTGGAGGCTATGGTGATCCTGGCCTTTGGCATGGAGGATTAAAATCTGTGAGAAATTTTCTGTCTGGGTCAAAAGGTTGTACACCTCCCTCCCTGGGAAATGTTGAGTCAAATTCCTGGAATGCTGCTACCAATAATTACACTTGTACTTAAGTTTTGCTTGAAATTGATTGAAGTTGGATGGGGCAGATGGGCAGAGCCTCTGCTTTTTGTTGGTGCCACTCATGCTGTACTATTATTTTCTTGTAAAAAATGCTCGTAGTAATTGCTTCTTGTTATCAAAGTCCGGTACCAGATAAAGGAATAAAACTCGCAGCTTCTCAGTTTTTCTTGCTGTTTATTGAGGTTTATCACACTTCAGCATGTCACCCTAACCTGGGTTTAACATACCAGAATGTGTGTTGCTAAAAGCATTTGCTGCAAAGCGAGGAAGCACAAAGTGAGAAGGGAGTAGGGTGTGGAAAGCCTCAGAAGTGCCGAAATGACGACTGCATCTAAGTTTTTAAGGACACTAATGACCAATGATATGATAATACGTATTATGTTTACAATTCGGTACCAATAATCCTAACTTATTACTAACATGTCTTCTCTACCTCAAACCTATTCTACCAATCTCTAAATGCCAGCTCTACTTCAGTGCAAAGAGCAAGAAGAAGAAGAAGAAAAACTCAGGGCAACACCCAAAATCCTCCAAAATCCTTCTTTTATATCTATACTATATATATTTATATCTATACTACAAAACCTAAAACTATAAGCTTTACTTCTATAACAAACCAAACCATAAGCCAAATTATTTTTCTGCTGCTCTTGCTTCCATCAGTTTTGGAAGCGCTTCCCAGGGACACAGATCAAAAACTCGATATCCTGGACTCCAACACTGTACAACCTGCACGTTTGAAGCAAGCGATGCTCCAGTGCTGGCCTGCCCGGCATTGTACATGTGTCACAGAAACAAGGTGAGGTCTCCTGTTGGCACAGGTTGGATCCTGAATGCTGTCCCAAGGCAGTGGCAAGGGGGCAGCATGCTTTAAAAGACCAAGTTGTTTGCACTGGAGACTCAGATGTGTATGGCAGGCATTGGAAGATCAAACTGCTGCCAACCAGTTCAGACGAAAGCCTTCGGTTCCTTAGCTTTAGATTGGACTTCAATGAACACTATAAAGCAAGAGAGCCAAGGCTGCGTGTGTCGTTGGGCAGTAGAGGCAGACGAAGCTCACACATGTGAAGTGGCTGCCAAGGACTGCACCTCGGTATCCAAAGGATATTGAACCTNTTTAAAATCACTTTGACTGGAGCCAAGAGTTTTGGACTCAGATCTAATGTTCTTGTTAAGAAGCTATATAAAGCGTGGAGTTAAGCTCGTTTTCAATACTGTGATATACTCATGACAAACTTACATACTTAATTTTTATTCTGTGTTTGTTTTCAAGGTTAATATTACAGATAACAGTCGTTGAGGCAAAGAATTCTGCAGTTACTGTACAGGAGCAAACTGTAGAAGTGACCTTATTGCATATGAAATATCCTAAGAACTGGAGTTAAAACCTCAATAGTGTAAAAGGAAATTGTAGTTTCTTTTCAAAATCTGATGTATTAGAAAGTATCTTGGGTAGGTGAGAATACTTTATTTATCTTTCCTTGCCTACTTTTCTGTCATGGATTTATATATTTCTGCCCAGACACTGTAGGAGGGAATCTTTCTGTTTTTGTCTGCAAGAAAGTCATTATATCAGGTAATTGAGGCATCCATATATAATGTTTCACAAAGACAAATTTAGAAAAAAAACACAGTTATCTTAAAAACACTTACTTGTTTTGTCTTTTGTAAGGGAAAGACACTGGTTTTTGAGTAGGGTAAGCAAGGAGAAGCCTCCAGTTCAGAGTGCAGGTGGTTTGCAGATCACTCTAGCAAATAAACCCATTATAAGGTTTGCTACTAGTATTAACTGTAGTTGTAGTTGTGTGGAATTCATTAATTAAAAATTGCTCTCAGATGAACCATGTCTGTGACCTTTTTTGTCCTTTGCCTTTACTCTGCTTGGACCTCTGGGAAGCAGAGGCACCTCCCAGACCATACAGGCAAAGCTGCTCTGACTCATGAGAATCATGCTTTAAACCTGCAGGTCCAGATTAAGAAGTTTGTCCTCTGGGCATTCAGACACTTATGATGGTGGAAGCAGTGCTTCCCAGTAGGTTATCCTGCAGGGCAATCTGCCTTTCCCAGGTGGGATCAACACAGACCTTTCAACTGCACTGGTGATGTAAGAGCAATGGGACTGTAGAAAAGAACTTATGTTCAGGCAGTGAGACAGTCCAAGGAAGGGGGTGGCAGAGGGCGAGGAAGGTGGGGGATTCAGCCTTGATATAATTTTCTTTCTGGACAGTTAGGCATATCGCTCTCAAGAGGAATCCTTTTAAATCAATATCAAAAGGGGTAGATTAACTTCTTAGCAGGCTGCCAATCCCTTGAAACAAATCTGGAGACCAAGACTCCAAATTGTTGAGGCAAAGATACTGTTTTGCCTCCTCCCAGCTCCAATATAATATGACCCATATTTTTACCAGAAGAATCTGGGTGAAAGAACATGCAATTTACACTGCCAGTCTGACTGCACTAAACAGTTTGTTTGACTGCACTGCATGTTTGAGTGTACCAAACTAGTACTATGACCAGTACTAAAATGACCAACTTTACTGTTGTGAGACAGGCACTGCGATTCCTAAGTTTTCATTTCTGAACAGCAGCTGTGGATAACTGATATTTGTGACAACTGCTTATGATTCTGGGGTACAGTAGAATTGCAGAAATTCTGGTCCTGTCATAATTTGCTTTTGATGCTGAGTTAGTGTAGGATGTTTCATGAACAAGCTGCTCTTCTGAAGCTGCTGAATTCCTACTGGTGCACTAGGATTTCTCTCCTAAAAGTCATAGATAGTTGACTGCAACTATTGTTGATATTTGTATTTTGTATGGCAATCACATCCTCTTTTTTTCCTTCTCTTTCAGAGTTTTGTCTGTCTTCTTCTCATTTTGATTCTTTTCTTTTACAGGCAGTATCAGTATTAGTTAATATTCCTCCTCTGCAACAGTAAAACTGTTTCAGAAAAGAAGAACAGTTGGACCCAATGGTCTTAGAGGTCTTTTCCTTCTCACTGATGTAAGTTAAGGGCCAATTAAAATAAAAGTACAGCAAAGAACTCAGTAGAGAATTGTTATCAGCTAATGTACTCCAGAGTCCAGTGGTGAATATTGTGACTGCAAACACTTAACTCCTAGTATCAACTATCTAATAAAGAGTTATTTGTGGGGGGGTGAGGGTCAGCTGTGTTTTCCATCACTGAAGTAACTACAGAAGCCAACAACTATACAACAACCAATATGAAACCAGAGACAGCCACAGAGACTGTTATATGGTGGTTTTATACATATTTGCAGCCTTTGTGTTCCTCTTGTCTGGAGGGAATCATGCAACCCATACGTTAGAGTGGGAGATCCTGCATTGCTGATAATCTCTCAGAGTGTTTGACATTCTTGTGTAATCTTGGGTAATCTGTCTTGACATTGACAGGAAGCTTTCTTTTTCACTTTGTTAGTGCCTCTGAATGAGTGAAAATCCTGCACTTGATTTCAGTAGCAACAAAGGGAACTTCCAAGTCATTGCAAATTAATATGCTGTGGAGTATCTCCGTAGATTATCTCTAGAACTGCTTTTATATCTGTGGCAGTTCTGTTTAAATTATGTGATTCAATGAGATGCAGCCACATTCCCTCCTGTCCTTACATCCTATCCACACAGTTTCAGAGAGGGTCAAACAGGAGGGAGATCACTGCTGTCTTCCTACATACCTTGTTCACATGTCAGATACTCAAAGCTTTCCTCTAAACAGTGTGGAACCGGGCCTTTAATAGGCACTGATTTGGAGAACTGTAATTTCAATGTTCAGTGGTAACTTGTCAAACTTTGTTAATGATTCAAATTTGCTGTTGTAGATAATGTTTTTTGTATGTCTGCACATGCAGTCTGGGCTCTGGAGTTCAGGTCTGGGCTCAAAGCTTCTACCCTGACAGGGACTTTATCATCTAGATTGGGAGGCTGTAGGAGGACAGACCTTGAAAGAGCTTGTTGGTGCATCCATACTGTTGCTACTGTAGTGTTAAAGGATATTTTTCCTTTAGTGGACTCAGAGTTCAAAGAGTGTCTGGAAGATGCTCATAGTCCTGTGTTTCAGCTTTAGGTATTTCACCATTCGGGGACAGGAGATGGCTTAATATGAGGCTAAGAGACTAATGAGGTTGAGTATAGAGATAGAAAAAGCTTTTATTGGAAAAAAAAATATATTTATATAAATTAATATATATATGTAATCTTATATATATATAAAACAGTGAATTAGATTAAATAGCAAAGGCACATAAAAACAACAAACAACCTAAACAGCAACAAAGCAGTAATTCTCGGAGAGTGAAAATCAAGCTCTGTGTGCAGCAAA